>CAAE01014729.1:2379597-2401745 GCA_000180735.1 Tetraodon nigroviridis
CAGGTTTACTAGTGTCGCATTCATGGACCCAGTGTTTGTTATGAGCTGGTGCTATCCGACGCTCCCCACTCTTGTTCTGCTGTCGTCTTCTTTTAGATCCTTCATAAACTGAGAATTGGTGTAAAGTGATGTCTCTTTCTCTCATGTGCTTTTTTTAGTTTTCTTGGGTCTCAGCTCTGGGTGAGGCTGCTGTCATCTTATTATCTGATCCGCTTAGAGCACTCTTCAGATGATTCTTTAGGTTGGTAACCAGGGTGATGAGCCTTTACTTAAGAACCTCTTTATATCTCGTAAAGTAATATTAAAGGAACACAAATGGTGATACTCTGTGTGCTGGCAGAATTAGAAAAATAGTTTTTTTTCCGTCTTTATCTGGACTAAAAAGCCTTAATTGCTAAATAGATTTTGTAGCCGGGAAAAAATGGTGTTGGTAAATGCAACACAGGGTTTGTTTAAACTTAACAGATGAGAAGAATCTGCATGGTTACTGCACGGCTACTGGAAACTTGATACTGGGTGGTAGAAACCTCTGGAAAATGCATTTATACTCAGCGTCGTTCCAGCAATGCATGTGATTGGCAGTGGATGGGTTTCTTGCAGGGTAGTGCTGGTTTTTGCTTGTGGAAGTCTTTATAGGCCCGTCTGACTCCACAGTTTTGCTTACTGTTTCAAACTAGGTGTTTGGAGGAGAGAAGCAGTGTAGATTTTCCTGACACCAACTTGCATTTTATGATGTTGCATTCATAAATATTCATGCACACAATGGAGGCAACAGAATACAGTTCAAGAAGAAGAAACTGAAATACAGAGTTGCTGCAAAAACACCACAATGTTGTGGATATTCTGTCCAAAACACAGATGTATTAAATAATGCAATTGTGTACACATGAACGTGCAGGGTAAACAGAAGAAGTATGTAAATGTAAAAAATAGAAACAAGTCCTGGATTTGGCGCAGTATCTGCTTCTTCTATAGATAGCATGGCTGTTGAAAAATTCCTCTGATGCCGCTCATTCTCTGTACCAGTTCTGCATTATTTTTAGACGATTTGGCTAATCTGCTTTGACAATGTAATTTACAGCCTTTGTTGGAGTTATTCTGATTACAACGTCCACGGTGCTAATCCTGTTGTTCCTGAGAACATTAATTCACGAGTTGACGGCGCTCTTTTGACGTCGCCCAGCATGCCTGATCCTAGACTGGCACGAGTTGAGTCCATCTCCGGAAAGCTGCTGTTGCTTTAGAAGCTGCTGTTGATTTATCCTAGTTGGGAGTATCCATCTAGTATCCTGAATGCAATCCTAAAAAGCTGACATTCAGCATCACTTCAAAAGCATCTTGTCTGATTCTATTAACTTATAAGCTTATAGCTAAACAATCTTTTTTTTTAGTGACCGCTGAAGTGATATATTAAGACGGGAGTGACATTGTGCACCCAGACGAGAGGGATTGTAGTCCAGACAGATTTCCCTCCTTTGTTTGACCGGTGTGCAGCAGAAGGCTCACAATGGCTTTGCCTAATAAGAGTTCTGATGCCCCACCACTTTATTGGCACAAATCTCAACGTGATCCCTGTAGGTTATTTGTTTTAAAGGAAGCCCTGCCCTAGAAACAGGACTTATGACGACAAAGAATGTGAGCTGAGTTCATTAGCTTCACACATTCGTTCAGACAAAATAAACCTAAAACTGTGACCTTCCCATACATAAAAAAGAAATAAGCAGTCTTTGTTAATTAACGTCTGTTTAATGCTCTTTCTACCTGTGTCTTTTGCCATCTGTGTCATCTCCATTGTGGGTTTTGCTCCTGAAGATCCTTTTGCACTGAGAAACATCACACCTCCTAATCTTTCCTCAACATTAGGTCAGCTGCAGACTTTGCCAGCAGCAACATAATCAAGCCCAGAGCTTTCAATCAATAATTGGAAAAAAAAAAACAAAAAAACTTTGAACAACAATAAAAATGAATGAGACCAGTCAAGTCAACACTAAATCCAACATTATTTTAACCCATTTTTGTCTCGTATTAAATTCATGCTGGTGATCAGTGCCAGGCAAAAACATGAGTATTTAAAAATACTTTAACTCGCTTCCAAATATTCGGTTCAGACAAAACACGACAAACGCACTTGCAAATACAGTATTACTGCAAGCAGTATTGGGGTCCAAGCAGGTAAAGCAGAGGTGGATGTTCAAGGAAACAGATCATTAGCGGTGGAATTTAAACCGTAGTCCACAGACACAGCTGTAGGGGAATACTAAGCAGACCCCCCGAGCAGTAAATGGTCAGATTTTGAACCATGGTGCAAGATAAATCAGATTATCTGTGTGGCTTTAGTTTCGGATCTTTGCAACGAACCAACACAAAAAAAAACCACAAAACAAATTGATTGTTTCTCGCATCCAGAAAGCCGGGGTCATCCATGATGAAAATAATATAAATGGACATGTTCTAATCTGAATGTTTGGCAAATCCGACTCTTCAAAACCTCTTATAACAAGTGAGTGTGTATGGTCTCCACAAGTCTTATAAGAATATGTTTATTTATCCCACAACAGGGAAATTGCACTGCTCCAGCAGCAGCAATACAATAATAAACATTAGAAAATACTTACAGGAAAATATAAAAAGAAATAGAATAGAAACAGAGCAATCAGAAAAATAGAATATACTTGCTTCAATGTTTGGACATTGCTTTGGGTCTAAGTCATGACAGACGATCTCCTCCCAGAGCTGGATTAGGGTATCACTCAGTACCTTACGGCAGCCAGGAGGTCTTCGCAGCCTCCCTAGACCTCCACTTGTATTTTGTTTTCAAATAAAATATATATTTTTTATTTTTCAGATGCAAATATATTCTTGCTCCTATTGGGTTTGAGATGGCATAAAATGAGTCATTTCCTGTATGTGCAGATGGGTTTAGCCCGAAGAGATTTCACTCTTCTCTTCATAAGAGTTTAAAGGGATTAGATTTTATCTTATCACTATGGAAATAAGTAGGAATCTATTTCACAGCGTTTGTTTTTGTTTCAATGAGTAGTTTCACTGCAGTTAGCACATGCCAGTGTTGGTTCTTCCTCTCTGTTAAATTTTCAAATTGGCAAATTGTAAATTGGCAGATGGTGGATTTCTTTCTCTTAATTGTATTAGACAAATCCAAAATCTCAGAAAGTTGTTTGCTGACCAAAGTGAATAGTTCTACTATCTCACTAACTTCAGTCACTGGCAAGACGTGAATTAAACACAGAATATACAACCGTAAGATGTTGGACACCATAGCAGAGGGTGAGATCTGGTTTCTCATCATTTTCCAGTCTACTATGCTATACCAGAGAAACTAAGGAGATTGCAATGCCAGTTTTTTTGTTTTCTGTCATGTAGATACTAGCGGTGTGGAAATGAGTCCCATTTAGTGTCTCATTACGTTTGGCTTCAGAGACGTACATCGGATGAAGCACAGCTCATAAGAAAGTCACGACTGAACAATTTGCAGAGCTAAAATCTATAAAGAAAATGACCTTTTCACAGTCGACTCTTGCTGAGAAACCCTCATGTGCATGTTTTCCTCTTCAAGTTCATCTTGACTTCAGGTACAATGGTGGCTTTTTGTTGGGGAAGAAAAGAGATTTGATAGAGGAAAATGGAAATTCATGCTATTCATCCTGCTTTCTAAATGCCTTTCTAAAATAAGAGTTGAAGAGTATTTTTCAGGTTTTAGTCCTGAAATTGTGCAGGACAATTCAGGACATTTGAAGAGTCAGACATGGCCCCCAGGCAGTAGAATATCCAGATCTGCTCTACCGTCTGCACAGCTGTTGATGATGGCAATTTCACTCAACTGCAGACGGCAAAATACTTTGAGGTGAGTCTGTATTACATTAGAAGGTACAGTATGTCAGCAACACAAAATGTTTTTTTTTTGGTTTTTTTTTTTCAGATCAGACATGTTATTTACATGCAGGCTGTTCCAATAAATAAATGTTGTTGCCCACCGTGGTTGAATCAAAGAGTAAAAGGATGTTTTCCATTTTTGTTTCTCACTGACTTCACGTCCTGTCTTTAGTCAGTTTGCTTTCTTTTGTAAATCCACATTTTTGCAAGAGTTAATTCTACAAGCAATAAATCTTGGTCTTGGCTGAATGGTGTTCTGAAGGAGCTCTTAGCTGAGCAGAAATAACCATTCATTGATGATGATTACTGATCATCACCAGAAATTGAAGGTGTGTTAACACGATATTATTACCTGTATGAAAAGAATAAAAATAGTAAAAAACTCTGTTTCATAAACAGCTGCTGATGAGGACACATCATAAAATCTTGTACTTGCTGTAATGACAGCAGCTACAGAAGAATGACAGCAAAGTTAGAAAACCTGCCAGGCAGACCTAATAAGATTGTGTGATTTGCTTTTATTTCTAGTTTCTCCTAACTGCTGAATAATCATACAAATTTTAGCTTTTTTTGGCAGAGGCATTTGAGTGGTAACCACTCTCGATATTTTATCTTTCCATAATTGTTACATTTTTCTAACAGTTTTTACGGTTTTCAAGTGTCTGCTGTGAGAGTGAATGTCACTCTTTTGCACTAGTTAACTTTAATTCAGGTTTTTAAAAAGCGGAGTATATATTTGATGAAGGTTTTGAGCTGAGTTGTGTGCATCAGGATTGAAGTTTTAGTGACGTTAATTAGAAGAAAAAAATATGCCCATCAGAGTGATTTTAAGAAAAGAGTTGGTTCTCCCTTTTGTTAACAGACCCTGAGACTGGTACATATGGGAGCTTTGGTGACACATCAAGTACGATTGAGGTACCACAACCTTCATGCTGTGGTCCAATGGTTGGGGGCTGCTCATTAATATAGATGGGGTTTTTATAGAAATGGCTGTTGGCTTCAATTATTTAGAGGGTTCAGGGAGGCGTATGGTCCGAATCCTTCAGTAGCACAGCTACCTGAACATGTAAGTACCTGCTGTGTAGCAGGTGAACCAGAGCAATGAGCGATGTGTTCGGCATGTATAAAAAGAGTCACAGGATAGAGCCCTGACAGTTCAAATTTGTTTCTTATTGTCTGGCATTTCAGCCACCTGGCATGCACACAAATCTCGTGCAAAGACAAACACACACGTGCACAAACACACACGTGCACACTCATGTTCATACTCTGGGATAAATGAAGCATATCATCTCCTGCTCAGGTCCATTAAGTCACGCTGTCGCTGAGGGCATGCTGTTAATAATGGGAGAAGAATGATGGTAATGCGCACATTATTCTGTCCATGGCCCTGGGTTTAGGTTTAAATATACGGACACCTTCCTCCAGTATGGCATAGCCATCGGTGTGATTGGCGCATCGCAGCATTACAATTATATACTTTAAGTGGTACTTCTGCAATATAAAACAGCACATGAGATGTAAAGACTGATTTATGGTCGTCTAAAGCCTCAACGCAATCTCTCTATGATGCAGACCACAAATGGAATGGTAATGTGAAGGAGCTACATGGTGAATGAATAGACCAATTACAGCTTTTGCATTACGTTTCCACAGCATAGTGCTCTTCCGGGCGCACCGTTACCTCTGATAGTCACCAAAAAATGTATTCCAACTATTCACGAAGACAAATGACAAAAATCTTATCCTAATCTTATCTTAGTTTTAGAATTAAATTATAAAATAAGCTCAGTATTAACTATTGTGGCCACGATGAAATACAACACTGCAAATCATATTTTGATACACTTTCTTTTCCATTGTGAGTACCTTTCAGGTTTAAAGACTCACCGATGGAATATTTATCTTTCATCAAGGAGGTTCCATTAAGCTGTCATGCAGTTTGTAATAATTATTTAGATGGACGCTTCTGTTGTGCATAATGATTACCTACCTGGAACACTTCAATGTTTGGACTCATTTCACTCACTGTTATCATATTTTACAGACTTTTCCACTCTGCAAGTGTTTGATGGTGCGCATTAATAAGGTCCTCTACTTGCTAAGTATTCTTAGATCCAGTAATGTTTGAAAGATGCATGTATCTATGTTCACTTCGATGTCAAAACCAGCTCTTTTTTTTTTTGATGAAGGCTTCATGCAAAGGATCATTTAGGGGTTTGCACACACTGGTGATGGCTTTCTTTGTCAACTAGTTATTCCTGTTGTTGTGGATTTCCTGCAACATGATTCAGTAAGGGTAAATGTGGTAATGGCTGTGTGTTGCTGCATATTTTATTAAAATTTGAATTTAAATGTAATTAAGTAAAATTGTTAAGTGGTGTTTATGAATCTAGTCAGATGTAACCTTGGGATAACAAATTTGTAATTTTCAAGCGTAAATAAAACAGCAAGTATACTCTAGAGGTAAACTCTCTTCTTCATCATTCGCAAGAACTTTGTGTTCTCATTTTCTGCCCCATGAGTCAAGTAGGCACACGTTGTCCAGCTCACGTTCGTAGGTGCAGTCAGCACAGTCTCGGGCTTGGAGGAGACAGCGAGGTCTGATTGTCACAGGGCAATATCTGCAGCAGCTGTGCGCTCCATGAGGCTGCCAACACTTTCGCAATCAGACAAAATGAAAACGATTTGAAGGTAGTGCATCTCAAGTCAGTGATGAGCAGGTAATTTAGGCAAAGAGCCTCTCAGATCTTGTATTTTCTTGGCTTTAGGATGAGGGCTGTTGTTCCTGCGCAGCCGTAGCTGGACCCATGTAACTGTAACATTTGTTCTCTCAAAGTTCAGCATCATTTATTTTTTAAAACATTTCCTTTGTGGCCCCAGAAAGGACACGTTTGAGGCAGCTGACAGTACGGTTTATAGATGACTTTACACTGATTACTGTAGATCTGGTGGCTAGTCAAGGGAGGTCCAGGTTAAATTCCTAGTACAGATTGGCTGTAATGGGCCACAAAACAGTGCACAGATTGTCACTGTGATCTATTAGTGCACCCGCAACTTTTTTTCCCTCCCAACAGTTTTTTTGTGTTTTGGTTTTCATTCCTCTAAGACCTTTGTGAAAAACACATAATGAATCTGGTGTTTCAAAGCTTTAATAGCAGTAAGGGGAAAAAAATCTCTTTACACATGCATGTTTGTGTGAAAGTTATCACTTGTTTGTATCATTTGAGAGCAGCTGCACATAGAGACGCTGCATTCGGGCTGTTTTCAGTTCTTTTGCATTGGAGCTTTGAAGCCTTCAAAGTCCATCAGTCACAGTGAACCTCCACCCAGAGCCAGCGCTGGCTGACAGACGCTGCATCAGTCATGAAGCTAAAAAACGAGTGGAACGCCGTGCACGGCTTCTGCGGCCGACTACCACCGTCGGGGGCAACGGAAGGACAATGGGAGTGTGCTTGAATACAAGGAAAAGTGTTTTTGACTTAGTTCAGTCAGCACACTAGTACATACTGGGATATTTTCTAGGCTGTCACCATCTCCTAACTCCCCCTACCACCATGAACATCTTCTCACAACTAGTTCTTATTTACGTATTTAAACGACTAATGACGATGTAATTTAATTATTAAAAGGTCCTTGGAGAGGTTGAGGGGTTCGTACAGCAAATTTAGTTCCGGTGGTCAAAAGGGAAAATTAATAAGATAAAATTTTATTACAACTGTGAATAACCTAAATTAATAAAATCATTGAGTGGAAAATGTTAGCAGCAACGGCTGTTTTTTTTTTTTTTTTCTACTGATGATGAATATCTATTCCTCAAAATACTATAGCAGGGATTTTATATGCTGCATATGCATCAGAAGCAATCATCAGTTTCTGTTGGAACAGGGTCACAGTAAACTGCTGAAGATATTTTTTCACAGCCCATTTATATGGGTGATTATTTTTTTTTGCCTTTTGGCAGAGAAAAGCTTCTTTTAAAAATGGCTTCTCCTAACATATGCGCTTCTTTCCTTTTTTGTGTAGGAAGAGGATTTCTACGTAACACCCACAGGTAATTAGTGAGTAACAGCTCTAGCCTTCATGTCAGCAGGGGAGACGCTTTGACCGAATGTGCTGTAATTCACTTTTGTTCACTTCTGCGTAAAAGCCCCAACCAATTACAGGGAAAACATTGTTCTCTTTGTTGTTTGAAGTGTTTCTTTACACCAAATGACAGGATCAGATCTGTAGGGATGTGTTTTTCTGCCTTTTTTCTGTTTTTTCTGCCTAAACTTTCACTTTTCTGCTAAAGTGACTAATGTGAATTCCGTGTTTTTGGCCAATTACATGCTTTTTTAAAATCAACACTAGCTGATTGTTCATACGTGTTACAGACTTCCCTAACTCTTAGGATCCATTAAACTATTCCACTCATGAAAATGTTTCCACACGTTGTTAGCAAAATGGTAATTTTATTAGAAATATCTTGTATAAAAATGAACATGCTCTACACATTTTTTTTAATATAATTCATAAATATCCAGGCACTGTAATTCTTTATTTTAAACTTTTTTTTTGTTTTTTTTAAAATAATTCCATACATAAAGCAGACATATTCAGTTCAATTTAACCATACATTAATTTGCCATTTAGTTTTCGTCAGCACTTACATATTCTATTTTGTAACACGGACAAAGTGTTTTTGCAAAATAAAAAGCTGTGGGGTGACAGGGCAGAAAATCATTATATTCACAAACACAAACAATCCCACAAACAATACTTTTATCAAAAATAAGAAACCGACATTTGCAGCAACACTGCGACGTTTGCTGAAGCTCAGACGACTCTATTCAACTCAAATGTTAAGGTTTTTTTGTTTATTTTATTTTTTTTTTAAACTCTCCGCAGTGGGCCCCCCCAAACACAATATCCGCACCTCAGTTTGTTCACATGATCTTTGTCATGGGTTTTGACATGCAACATATACATTTTTGCAAATCCAAAGGTAACATTTCATTGAGACAAACTCCAGAGTTACTGTTATGACAAATACGTCAGACTGCAGACAAAAATGGAGTTCTACAATTGTACATTGTGTTTCAACAGTGGATGTTGAACCAAACAACACATTAGGAGGCCTGGAAACGATGGCAGGAATGGTTTAATGGAAATGAGGAATAGACTGAAGGCACTGGCCCTTATTTAGCAAACATTTACAGTGTGACTGCTTTAACTTTAATGAAATAACTGTCCATCTGGCAGTCCTTTTACACGAGAGCAGGCAGTTTTGCTGGTTTTAATGATTGAAATCTTGCAGGTGGGCTGTTGCATCTATTGCATATTTGCCTTTTAGTCTCGTTCTCAGAAGCGTAGATGAAGAATTTTCAGTATTTAGCTGCACAGTCGCAGACATATTATTCAAATTTTGACTGTCTATACTGATTACCATATGATAGATTGGACTTTGTGTTTTGATTATTCCTGCCTACTGTACTTTTAAGTTAAAGATAGTTGAAGATAAATAAGGGCCAGTAAATCTGAAATTTCAGTTTCAGTTCTGCAGGACCTGACAGACAGTTAAGGTGGTTTGTTTAAAGAAAAAAAAAAAGTTCTAGGATATTTTTTTTAGATTTTCTCAGTTACGTTTGCATTTAAAAATGGCTCTTTATTCAGTCGAGTGTTCCTCAAAATGACATCTCAACTTTGAATGACAATCTTGACAAATGTTGCATTCCATAGATGTTGACAACACAGCACAGCACACGGTGATGCTCCCACAAGCATGCTCTGGGACTGTACACTAGGTCTGCCGAGTTAAAGGCAATCCTTTGTCATGAAATGTGTTTAAAAAAAAAAAAAAAAATCATGTCAAAACAAACAAACTGGGATGTCTTGCTGCTTTTTTATTACATTTTTTTAAATGTACTGATACTGAATGTACTGTAGTGAAGCAGTTGCAATACTGCAGTAAACTCTTAATAACACCAGTAAACAAAAATAATGACTATAATATTTTACAGGTTCATGTTTTCTCTGCATTTAACTTCACCAAAAACAAAAGTCGCCCTGTTTTTGTTGAAGTAGGAGAATGTTGCGCCTCAGAGAGAGCTGCAGTCGTGTGCTATACACTTGAAGGTAAACATACTCCAGTCTCGACACGTTTGTCCCAGTAGGGTGAGAAGAGGAAAAAAAAATGTCCATTCTCCCTTACATCTCCCGTCTCCCTCCTACCAACTGACTGGATCTTCCTAAATTAGGCATTCATGCGTTTTTACCTGATTCTCTAGAAAAATATGACATCCTTTCGGTGTGTGGCAGCACGAAACCTTGTCACGTTGAAGCAGCTTAAAACCTCCAGTATTTTCTTTTCACTCCATGAATCTGTTGATTCCTCCTCTCTGATTGCAGCGTTTGTCTCTGGATTAGATGGCGTGATTACTGTAGCTTATATATGTCTGCTTAGAGGCCAACACTGCAAATGACAGTATGGAAGAGAAAGAAGGAAAGGGTTAAAAACACAGCGGGATAAATTCAAACTCGTCTGAAATTGGAAGCCTGAATAGGACATGTTGAAATCCAGATTGATGGGGGGAAAATCTATTTATGGATGTCGGAAGAAAAAAGTGTGGACAGGAACAATAACGGCAGAAGTATTTTTACTTATGGACTGTAGTGGACTGTAGTTGTTCATATTACCATTCACATAAAAAAAATGTCTGTGCGCAGCTGAAAGGAGCATTGAAATTATAAACTGATTGAAGTTCGATTAAAAATGTAACTATATTTTAATTCTTTGTTTAGGAAAAAAAACCTAGAGAACTGCTATACCAGTGCATCTAAATTTACAATTTTTTTGTTTTTGCTCACAGCTGATCATTTATTCCCACTAAAACAAAATCTGCCATGAGATCACAGCTGTGTAAAATGCGGTAGTCAACATGACGATGCAGGTCTTCAACCACCATGCAAACCCCTGAGATTCCTCTGTGCACCAGGCAAACATGCAGCAGTCAGTCTGAACATTGTGACCAGTCCTGCATCTCAGGTGTGCAGTTGCTGAAGTAATCTTGGTCGGCACCAAAAGTCCTTCATCAGCAGCATTCTCATTGATGATCAATGTTGGCTTTCATATTTTTTTTCTTTTTTGAATGATCAGCAGTGAGAGAAACAGAAAGGTGGCAGCAGGACAGAACCAAACATGTCTGTCAGACAACCTGGATGCACCCATGCACAAACACTATATCTGGGTCAAAGCCTGTGCCTGTGTCATCCAACCCCCTCTTTACAACGTGCATGCTTGGTGGCAGTAATCACACCACCGATCTGCCAATCTCCCCTCAGCAGCCTTGGCTGATTGGATTTATCCCTTTTGACATATTCAATCAGCAGACGGCTAAAAGGCAAAGCCGGAGCAAAAGTGCTGCAGGGGAAAGGCGGCTAACGCCGTTTTTGTCTAGCTGTTGGCGCTGCATGGTTCTCACCATTTCATCCAGCATCTTTTCCAAGAGAAACATTGATAAATGAACCTTATTTGAATATTTATGAGCTGCAAGCCCAAGATAAAGAATAGATGGTCCAGAAAGAATTGGAGCTGGCAGGGCCATCCGTCTTTTCTGTTCACTCTTATTGTTGCTATTGTCCCAATACTGTATATTCCTCCTTTTGTCAACAGGGAAACAAATTGCAGGGGACACGTGGCTATCGCTGGTTTTCTGCTGTCATCTTCTAATTTGAACTGGCTTTACTGTGGTAGTTGTCCCGTTTACAACACCGCACGGAACTGCTATTCCTGAGAGCTGGTGTCTGTTGTTCCGCAGGGGATATTTAGAGGATGTGATTTGGTGTGTCGTTCATACAAGCAGGCATGTGTGAACATTAGCAGAAAGAAAAATCAGTGGAGAAATCATTTTTCTTCTTTGGTTACCTGAGAGCCTAATGTCCCTCTCAAGGTTCCCCTCCCTCAACACAGTCTGACACGTAAGCACAGAGAGTACTTGTTAGATTCACAGATCAGATCCGAGGGTGAGAACAACATCTAACGTAGACTAATAAACGGAGGAGATCAATTACAGCACTCAATTTAAGACTGGAGTTTAACTGGCATGCATGCAAAATTGGGTCCAGTGTTTTACCCCTTAAACACATCATTCTATGGCGTGCGCATCCTCAGATGAGAAGGCGGAACAATAATTACGTGTTGACTTGCATGAATGATTTAATCTTTCTCGCTTCCTTTTCATTTTTCCTTTTGGTTTTGAAAATGTGATGAAATAAGTAGTGGATAATTTTATATAGATCTAAAGTCATAAAAATAATTTCTACAGTATCTGCAAAATTGACTTTAATTTCTGAACAATGAAATCTCTGACTCGTTATAAAAAAGAATCTTTTATAAAAAAAGAATTTCTCACATTTTAGAACTCTTAGTGGCACTGAAATAAGAGCTGGGTTTTTGAGTTAAAAAAAAAGTGTTTAAAGTTAAGCACATCAACAGAGTAAACCTGATTCCTGCTTCTGGCCCCTCAGATGTTATACCAACCTTGCGTTTCCAGACTTTCGCAGAGTTCTGACTTGGCCTCCCCGTTGGGCCTCAAGGCGCCTTTGGGGTTAAACTTGTTGGACATGGTGGCTGCAGTGACCACAGCCTTCAGGCTCCGCTTGCGCTTGGGCACATTCTGCTCTGGATGGAAAAGCACCACGTAGACCTTGGGCATGTAGAGCATTCCCAGGGAGACAGACGCACTAAGGCTCACAGAGATGGTCAGGGTTGTGGTCTGGATGTACATCTGCAAGACAGCAGAGATGCGAAGTTGCAGGTAGCATTGCCAAAATTCAGCACGTTTACACAGAATACATAATCATATGTAAAGATGTGGGTGCAGCCTCCAGCACCCCGGACCTGCCGCTGGGTTCATCACTCCTCAGCTCTGTTTATGTATGATGCTCTACTAATAAAAGTGTCCTCTGCGAGACCTTTGTGTATTCTGCGCATGGATGTTTCTGCCCTGAGGTTTCCGACAACGACATAAGGATTGTGAGCATTCAAGAGCCAGTGGCAGCTGCAGCTCACAGCTGGGGAGCAAATAAACAGCCCAGCTCCAGGCAGTGACCGAGGGGCAGCGAACATCCTACAGCATATTAAAAATGCCTGCCAGAGTAAGTTTTTTGGTTTTATTTTATTCATTCTCGTCTTCGTTCCAGCACTGAGACACAGCAGATCTGTGGATGCATCTGATTTGTTTGTGTTAGAAAAAAGTGTGAAATAGATCCATATTACATTTTTTGCCCCGGTTTGAGTCATTTAATTTTGATACCGAGTCCGGATCCGATTCCTTGGGAATTCAGTAAAACAAATAAAAAAAACATGTCCTATGGTTTTTTTTTTTTTTATATTGTGTAATTGTGTAATTTTGATATTTTGATATTTATTTTTGAAACAATTAACTGATCTATACATCACTATTGAGTCAAACTTAAGGCATCATGTATTGGTGACAGGAAATTACCTGCTTTGTGGTACTAGTACACTTGTGTACTTTGACACCAGATAAAAAATGGACTTACTGGACTGGTCACTGAAATAGCAGATATTTTAACTGTGCTATAGCTCAATGTGTGTGTGAAAACATTACATTTATTATTCTGGTAAAAATCATTAATGGTGGACCTTGGTCCATGGATGGAAATGACTAGGCTCATGTGATGCTGATGAGCACCAGGCGAAGTGTTTAGAGCAGAAACACAGCTGGCAGAAATCCTTCAAACACACTCGCCTCAGTTTTTTTCTGACATTACATCAAACATCAGGATTGACTGAGTTGTTTGGCTGTGGAAATCGCCTGCAGGCCCCGGAACCACAGGCATATTTAGTAACAAATTAGGTTTCCCCACATTACAACAACATGACTTGTCATATTTGTATCTGGATTTGAAATGCATTTATCATTTTATGGCACTTGTGGATGTTTTTTTCTAAAACCCTTATGACCATCTATGTTATAGATGAATGCCCAGTAGTACTTTATGTCCATTACAAATGTAGAGTAAAGACAAAATTTTTAGATAATTATGCATGCCGATGACATTATAATGTATTTAACATGATTAAAAAAAATTATTCAAAAACAATTTTAGGTTCGTTCATACAGTTGCAGTTATGCATTATGACTTAAAAAAACAAAAAACAAAAATGAAAAGAAATAGAAAAAGCATTTGGCACCAATTGGAACCCTAAAGCCACATCAGTTAAGGCGAAAAAGATATCAGGGCAGAATGGACGTGAGGGGCATTTTGTTCCATCATACTAGGAGTGGAGCCCGAGTTTTTCTTAGTGATAGATTGGGAAGGTTGTAATCTCCTGAGAAGATTACACGTGGCCTGAGGGGGAGGGGGCTACCCCTCTGCGGACCTCTGAGGAGAGCTTGCAACCTTGTCTACATCTATCAGCCTGGGTGATGTGAATTTTCTCTGACAAGCTGAGATGATTACCAATCTGCTCCAGGCACCAGCTGTAAATATCAGGTCTTTCTGCTCATGGGCATTTTTAGACACAGGCATTTTCTACATGCATGTAGATTTTTGTCAGGATACATTTGTACTTTCCATACAGTCTGCCTGTGATCCTGGACCACTGAGCATCTTTTTGGAACGCATGAGAAATAGTTCCGTTTAGCAACCTGGCAACAGAAATCTAAACAGAGCAGAGTGGCTAAGGTCACTAAAAGGGTGACCACATTAAAAATCAAAAGGTTTTGTATTTTGCCCCAAGTCAAGCGTGTTCTTTAACGCAGTGTTGAGACGTGCAGTTTTATGACATTAAACTTGAGAGACAGGCACAATGGTGCGTTGCTGCAAAACTATGACACAAATGTGCCTTGTCTCTCTGCCGGAACCAAATGTCCATGCATATTTTTTTCACAAGTTTCTTTTTTTAAATACTTATATAAATATGTGCTTTTATCCCCTAAGTGTATTGCTAAGCATGGTTTTGCTTCTCCCTGTCAGGCAACCTCAAAGTTTGCACTCATTAAAGCTAATTTCTGTTATTCAATTGACAATAAGCACTAACTACCCAAGTAATTTTACACCAACTCACAAACCCACATTTTCACTGTGAATGTGCAATTATTAGGAATTCCTGGATACTGTGTCCTAACCTGTCTCATGCACAGACTTCATAATTAAATGCAGAAAATTCAGACTATCCCGATGAGTTGTCTATATAAAAGCTTTGTGGTTTTCAAAGAGAGAGGACAAAGTGCCTCATCTCCTGATGAATAGGGACCACAATCACAGCACAAGAGAACGTAAATGTGCCTTTTCACAGCAATAAAGTGCAAACAAATGTCTGACATCTAACATGCTGCTCTAATCCTACCAGTGGCTGTGGTGCCCTCTATAGGCGAAAGCCTAAAGACAAAAGTTGGCTTTTTTTTGTTATTTTCAAAGCTGTTTGAATTTGCTCAGATTACTTGCCTTCTCTGCTGATTGTGACGTCCCGAAAAAGATGGGGATGAACGCAAGCCAAACAATACAGGTGGTGTACATAGTGAAGCCGATAGGCTTGGCCTCGTTGAACGTCTCTGGAACCCCTCTGGTCTTGATGGCGTAAACGGTGCAGGTGACCATCAACAACATGCTATAGCCTAACAGACAGATGAGGGACAGGTCTGATATGTCGCATTTCAGGACGCCACGAGCCATTTTCGGATTAGCTGTGCGCTGGTCCTCATAGTCGATGATGGCTTGAGACGGGTCAACGCCAAACCAGATGCACACCCCAAGCAGCTGCACGGATATCAGGCTGAATGTGATGACCAGCTGGGATGCTGGGGAGATAAATCGAGGAGCACTGACCGACATCTTGCCCTGCTCAAAAATCCTGTAGATCCGATTGGTCTTGGTCAGCAGTGCGGCATAGCTTATACTCATACCTAGGCCCAGGAAAATCCTCCGCAAGGAGCATATGAACACGTCGGGGGCAGAGATCATAAGAAAGGTTGTAGCATAGCACAGGAAGATCCCTGTCAACAGGACGTAACTCAGCTCTCGACCCGAAGCCTTGACGATGGGAGTGTCGTTGTATCGTACAAAGGTGGCAACCACAAACAGGGTGGCCATGATTCCCAGGACAGCGATGAGAACAGGGATGACTGCCCATGGCGAGCTCCACTCCAGCTTAACAATGGGGATAGGATCACAGCCAGTGTGATTCCCATTGGGCCGCAAATCAAAGCGGCACATTTTACAGGTGTAAGTGTCTGCTTGATACTGGTAGCCATCACAGTTTTCACAGTGCCAACAGCACGGTATCCCCTTTACGATTTTCTTGCGCTGCCCAGGGCGGCAAGGTTGGCTGCAGATAGATGAGGGGACTTCTTGGGTTGCACCAGGCCACTGCATCTCATTAGTCTGGGGAGAAAAAGGCATTGCAAATAAGAATGGTAAGAGTTTACCACGTATTGGAAAACAAGTTTTATATTAAAGGATGCACTACATGCATGAGAACACAATTCAATTAGCACTCATTAGATTAGTTGACACGGACGGCCAGCAGGAAAAAAAAGAAATGAACGAAAAATGTTGCACAAGAATTTCAATAATTAAGATGTTGTGAAATAAACCCAAAGAATTAGAACTAGTAAAAACGATGTCATTGTTTAAGTGGTGCTGAGTGAAAAGAGCGAAGGCTAAGACGGATGTTTATCATAGATGAGCGTTAAGGCCTCCTGGAAAATGATACATAAAAACAAAGCGGTGCGTGACTAACTTACTGTTTCAGATGATTTGGCATTTAAAAAAGTGGTTTTGAAGCTTACAAATCCATCTCTCCTACATTAATGTTGTACTCATACTTTGAGCGTGGTAGGAGAGTCGTGTTTGATGATAGCAAATTTTAAAACTGATAGAATCTCAAACTTTAATTCAGTAATCTTAAGCTTTCAGTTGTTTCTTAACCTGACGCAGTTCCAGTTACTTTTAGCATGATCATAACTGCAGAGGCAAATAGATTTCTTTTATGTTTTTAATGTCTTAAAATATAAATTGTGGTCATCAAAAAATGTGTGGTTTAATCATGGCTGGAGAGGATTCTGCATGGTTACCCTTTTATTTTAGTTTTTCTGAGACGTAGACCTGCCAAACAAAATGATGATGATTGACAAACATTCATGTGGACATTAATGCACATTTCTGGTGCTATTAAAACATATCCATACATCTAAATGGAGCTGATCCGTCCAGTGTCCAATGATCTTGTATTCCCTTGTGGTGTTTGTGATTTGGTACTGATAGATTTCATAACGACCAGGAGCGTCTCCGTTCATGTTGAAGACCACTGGAGTGCCAGCGATTCCTAGGGAACATAAAGAAGAGTTATTGATTTGCTTTTATTAGTTTATAACGGAAAGCTGGAGTCCTGCTGAGCTGATCTGAAGCCACTCTGCAATGTTATGAAATGAAGCTGATAACGGCGTAAATGGCGGCAGTGAAATAGTTGTTGACAGCTTTTGTTGTCCTCTGAGAAGGCTGCTGTCTGTTCTTGTTCCCCTATTATTTCACACTCTATTTCTGTACTCTGACTATTGCCCCATGCTTGTTATCTACAGGGCCCTCACGCACAGTGCTAACAAATTATAGCGTTGATTTTGATTAGCACTTTGAGCTCTCTCTGCTCCCCATTTCGGAGCCAAACTAAAATCTACTCTTCGGGCTTCACAGATTGTTAGAAAATTGTAGGGTGAGAGAGCAGCAATTCATAGATTTTGTGTTGAGAGCTCACCACAGCCTCTTAGGCAGATGAGCATGTTATTAATGGTCATTTCCTCTATTTTCTTCTGTTTTCTCTTCTTCATTGCAATTCTAGATCTCAGCAATTCTGTATCAGCTTGAAGTGAGGGTTGGAAGGTACAAAATAACTGTAGTTTGGAGCCTGTACTGTTGTTGGGTTGCCCCTGGCGATACTTGGATGTGGTCTGCGGTGCAACCTATGAATGAATTTGGTTCAGAACCCCGGTTTTCCATAGAGAGATTTGTTAATGTTGCACAGATTTTGACTCCACTTGTTTGAGAACAGTGTAATGAATAATTTATCTCAGCGTTTAAGCTCCCCGAATGCAGAGGTCATTGTATCGATTGTTGTTTACGCATGTGAGGCCGCGGCCTGGCTTGTTTTCTGCCTTCTGCATCGGCGTGTCTCTCTGAAAACCCAGAGGATTTAATTGTATTACCACCATCCTGGCACATTATCTCGAGAGCATGTGTAATTGCAATTATGAAGATTTTCTAGCTCATGTCTGCAGTACAGGGAACTGAGTGGGCTGCATTTTTATATTAATTCGATTGCCTTGATCATTGAGTTTCACCTCATTACTTGCAACAGGGAATCCAACTTTCCTGCATAGTCTGCAAAATATAAAACAAGTCCTTGCTAAATGAAGCAGGTGATTTCTGTGAGGAAACACTGCACCAGATAAATATTTTGGGACGGAACCACACAGCATATTTACAGCTAATTGCTGCAAAAATTTACTAAAAATAAGACGGGCACCATGTGTTTACGGTCTAATTCATGCTGTTTGATTTGGTAAAACGGTGTGTAATGCTGTGAGAGCCAAATTAACATTTAATACACATATGGAAATATCAAATCATTTATATCTATATGTTTATATCCATTTATCTGTATGTAATTTAAAATTAAACTAGCCTTACAATATTGTTAAAGATCATCACAGCATTAAACACGTGGGTGGGTTAGGCAGTTAAATAGACAACCTGGAAAGGACAATGTAACCTTGTTTAAAATATAAAGAAATCACTTTGGACATACATTTATAGTTAACACTTAAATACTTCCCCCTCCAAGAAAGAAAAACACAGACATCAAAAGGCCAGTTTAACCAGCATATGAACATGACCGCTGGCAGAGTCTTTCAGAATTCATTTCAGAAATTGGCAACAATAAATTATAACTACATATAAAATCTAGGCTGTGCTGGTGCTTCCTAATTTTTGTTTTCAGATGGGATATCTGTAGGCAGTTCCTAAAATACACTGGGGTTATGTGGGAGATAGCAGCTCTTTTCCTCCAAACCTTTTAAATTCTATGTTCCTTTGGGTCAAGGAGCTCTTAAAAGCAGGAATAGTATTCCGGTAAAGCGTGACATTGATTTTCTAACGTCCCTCTTTTCTAACCATTCCAAATGGCTTTAGTGCTGACAAGCCTTCCAGGAAGAATAACGCAGTGACCACAGAAAAACAAGTTTACTTTTGTAATCCCAGCAACACTCACGTTGACAGAATTCTTAGTCTTTTGCTTCCATGTACCAGCAAGGCTAAATAGATATGGCATTAACATTTCTTCCTTTGCTTTAACTTAACACTGACCTCTTTACATAGTAATAAGCAAACTCAGGAGACGGTAAACACTGTTTTGACTCTGATGACGAGGCGGAGAGCGAAACACTGCTTAGCACCACAGTTCCCTCTGTGTCCATTACTGATGAGTCTGAACGGCAGCAAACATAAAGCTCAAGTTAACCTTTATTATCTCGATATTAAAGGTTAGACTGACTGCATTAAAATAACCCTCTCTCTCTTTATGCTTAATTCATAACTGTTTGTTTGTCTCTTTGCTAATGCACCATAGAAGTGGGAACAGATAACTTTCCCTCTGGCATTTTCAAGTGGGCTTATTGTTAATGCCTCAGTTGCAAGGACAGCAAGCAACGTGGCCATAGCAAGAAGCCTGATTACTGCCCAAAGCTATTACAACTAAAGTATTCCAACAGGACACCTGTCACATTTAATTACCACCCCTCTGTACTCACGATTAGGTAGGTCTTGTTACGCACAGATCTGAATGAAATAATGTCCTCCTCCCTGTCAGAGTCAAGCATGTCCATCACTGTCACTTTCCCTGCAAAAGCTTGGAACTTCACTAACTATGCTTAGTTTATTCAGCCTTCTTTCCCTGCTCACAGTCGCTAAACATACCTCTTCACACAGATGCATCATTTTTGCAACAAAGGGCTAAACGATGATGCTAACAATAGCAAAGGTCACCAAATCCAGCAGGAATATTAGATTTGCACGCTGATGCACTGTTGATGGAAAATAAGCTTCTGTTTGTTATAGTGTTTTTACATTAATGTGGCCGCTTCTCCTTTAAGAACTTCAAAAAGTTGGAAGTTACAAGGTTAAGATTCTGTTTTAAGTTCCTCTGCATCATAACTCTGTAAGTGTACAAGGTTACACTTAATTTATCTGGGGTAATTATTTGGGTTTCTTTTATGGCTCTAATAATAGAACCTCAGATGTAATTGTCAGCTTTAGTGCATCCTAGTTGAGTGTTCACACTTCTGTCACTGGCTGTAACCACAAGATAGCCACATATCATATATCTACAATTGGACTACATAGCAGGACAATGTTGAGTTTGAAATTCTATTTGAAATTCTGTTTTAGAAGACACCAGAGCCCCAAAACACCGAGCTGGACTTGAAAGATCTGACTGACGCTCTGGGTCGTTGATGTTTAGGGAAGAAAAGTTTGGCTCCCTGCTGGAAACACTGGAAGTGTTGTTCTGTGAAGCTGTGGGCTCACCCCGAGGCACAGTCTAAATGTGAAATGTGGATTCTTCAGGGCTGAGTGTGCCTTTTTGTACCATCCAGATGTTATTTTGTTCTCTGCATTACTGTAAATTATTCACAGGTCCTCCTGGTGATTGTGGTCGCATACCCAAACTGCATTTTTCATCTTGAAGATTCAACCTGTGTATGATTTTTACAAAGGTTTGCATTCAACTTGACTGCATTTAAACTTTGACCTCTCATTGTCTTATGTATAATTAGCTGATGCTGTTCTTGATCCTAACTCAAACATAGATTATACCACAAGCCTGGTGAAATCTTAGCCAATGGTGTGTTTAAGACTTGTATGATGTATGTATACAGTCTAGTTCATGCAAGCCTGGAATTACATATTTTCAGAGCAAGTGCATGCATTAAAATATACTCTAAATGGCCTTGACTTTTTTTGTAATTTTTAAAAAATCAGGAGTCTCGCATCATTGCCAATAAGTTTATTAAATAGAAAATCGAATTATGTGGCATTTATGAAAGATGATGTAAAACCTTTTGCTGGCGCCATCTGTCTGTTTCCTGTCTAATTTGTGTACAATGTTTAATCTCTGCCACTTTGTTTTGAGGAGGAGATCTTTCACGTGGGCAGTTCAGCACTGACAGGATGAGGGCTGAACGTTGCTGCACATCATCCACCGCAGTAAAACACGCTGTCTTGCTGCTGACTGTCAAACCTCCCACGACTCTCTGTCTTTTGTAGTTAGTGGGGACAACGTGCATTCAGAGGCCTGGTAATTGTAGAGTACTCTGCTGACAGAGCCTCGGCTCACTGCTGAGTCCAATAATAGAAACAATACTTCGGATTCACACAAAGGCCTTTGAGATACGGCTCGTTAACACATTTGTTTTCCGTAAATGTGAGTACGTCTTTTTTTCCCAAACACATCTGAAATGTTTCCTGATACCAGGGCTTCTGCGTAATCCCTATAAGGGACCCGTGCGTTTTCAGAAGAACCCACCTGTGAAGTTGACCTGGCGGATGTACTTGAGCAGCTGTGTGCCGTTGATGGTGTCCATTTTAGAGCAGAGGCCAACTTTTCCAGGACAGAGGTCCTTGTGCATGCTGTGCAGGGCGTGAGCCATGGCGTATACGGCGTCAACCACGAACTGAACCTTCCCTTCCTGTTCATAGGACGAGTCTTTCCCGATACGTTCATGATCTAGAAAAAAAAACATTCACAAGTAATTTTTAAAAAAGGGTTTTGACTGAATTGGTCAATTGATAATAGGCAAACTCACTGAACTACAGCTGCTTTGCAGCTTCTTTGTCATTATGACGTCGTACTTTTCTCACTGAGGTCTTGGTGATTAATCACACTTAGGATAATCTGGCTTAGTCAAAGCTGATTAGAGCAGTATCGCCTGGTATCAGGCAAATATTTTACAAGATGCACAACATTCTCGATAAGCAAAGGTTTCTCTGATAAAGAAGCCCTTCTGTTCCAGTCTGAGGCCTTTGCTTGTATTATCTTTGTGTTTATTCCTCACCGAGTTCCAACCATTAATCACCGGCCCAGAGAATGATGGAGTGTTAGAGGGGGAGTGGATCTGGGGTGCTGATCATTCTTCAGTATTCATGTAATTACTTTTGACAGGTATATATTAATCAAAGATGAGGTTTTTCTGTTACTT
>CAAE01014729.1:2414703-2430652 GCA_000180735.1 Tetraodon nigroviridis
CCATGTACAGTATATGTGCAGTGGGGAAAATTATATATTAAAGAATAGGGCTTTTTTGAAGTGTGTAGAGTCTAAAATGTGTTTTGCAGAACCACATTAAATGGTAAAACACTGCTGCAGCTATAAGCAGCCTCTACTTGACTACAATGATATCACCAGGTGCTGTAATTTCAGCTGCACAGTGCTGGCACGGTCGACCTGTCTGTCTGCATGATGTCTGGAACCCCAACAATACCCCATTTATCAGCAGATGTACTGTCATAATATTTTTCTACCAAAACCAACACAGCACCTCACCCTCTGAGTGCACCTTCATAATCAGAAAAAATGCAAATGGTTTTATATTCTTAAAGAGAGAGAATAGCCCATTTTATTATTGACTGATTTCTTTTTTCTTTTTTTTTTTGTAGAGCAAGTTTTATTCAGGTTCCAGATTCCACAAAAATGTTCCAGGGTAACTATAAATTAGATTCCAAAACGGCTGAATGATAGTTTCCTCTTCAGCAGAAATGATTTATAAATCAAGCCTGGGCCTCTAAGCGCTGTGAAATTAGCTTTTCTGCTCTGTAGAAAATGTACTCGCCTGACGTCGACTGGGACTTTTCTCTTTCTTAACAAGGATGCACGCAGGAAAACTCTTCAGATTAAAACACTGTTAAACATTAACTGATAGCACTTCTCTATATCAAGTCATTCAAGCATTTGTGCTGCTGTCTGATCGGGTCTGCATGGCTCAGGCCACACACTGCAAAGTGACTCTTCTGAATTATAAAAATAGTATTAGGGGGGCGCTAAGAGGTGGTGCTGCAGAATTGCGCAAATTAATTTTTTTAGGGAATGCTGGGCATGTCACTGTGGAAAAGGAGATCCTTTGTTGATCCTGCGCAGAAGAGCTGCAGCAGTGGTCGAAGGTCTTTTTGTCAATACGGTTGGTTCATTAGAGACCCATTTATGTTCCCTTTGAGCTTGTGTTCTCATTGGTAAATTTAGAAGTGTGTTCCACGTGGTGCTGGCACATGGTTCTGTGACATGATGAGATGAAACAGATTATGCAAATGGCTAATCTGTGCCAGAGTTTTGTTCCAGCAGCCGAACCAGTCAGGGAGCTTTTCAAACTATCTGAGGAACCAAGTTCTACTCACGGTGTACTTGCAGATATACTGTATATTGATGTGTGCAGTGGAACGTGGAAGAGTAATAAAGCAAAGCCAAAGTTATTACTCGTGTAGTTGAGGAAATTTAGAAATTGAAGCTGAGTCGCTGGCTTGAGACGTTGTCATTGCGGATGTTTATCAGCATCTGTTTCCATTAGATTTGATTGGAGTTAATTAAATTTGATTGATATAACACTGGCGACATCCCTCAAAACATTAATTACACTGTTTATTTTTGACAACAAAGTACCCAGCAGTTGCTCCTGCTCCTATAGATTTTTTGTGCAAAGATTTGAGGCATGATGGGATAGAATCAGCAGCTACAGCGAAGACAGACACGGCATGCAATTTATCTCCTGGTTAAGTTGCCTTTAATTGTTGGTTAAAACTATAGTAATGGATGTTTAAAAACTAGAATTCACCAAAGAAGCCACCAGGTTGCTGATACTGATGGTCAAAAGTCTCAGGACTTCAAAATGATTGATTGCAAAGATCCCAAAATGTCAATAAATGCACACTTTTCTCTCTTTACTGAGCGCCCTTGCTGACTGTTTTGCTCCTGCACTGCTTCTGTGCTGCTGTGAAGAATGTGCAGAGACACAGGTGGAGACACAGGTGGTCCACCTAATGTCTCCTTTAACCATCAGACACCCAACGCGCCATTCATCAGGACTCAATGAGGCTTGAAGGAGGAGTGTGGCTGTGTGACAGGCTGGCCTTGGCTGACAGGGATTTCCTGTGTCTGACATGTTGTCCTGAAGGGACGTGACCTCTTCCTACTCTTTTTTTCTCTTTTCTTATTTAGGTGGTTAATTAGACTGGTGAAGGATATTTATTATGAGCCACTGAATCCTTCCCTTGACCTCACAAGGAGAAATTGCTTCACAGCAAAGATAGTACGGTGTACTGTTTGCCGACCAGGCCAAACATTTGAAATATGTCACTGAAAGTTCTCCCCTAGACATTTTCTCCAGACATTTCGGGTTAATGAGTATTCAAATCATTTCTTTTGACATTTTCCTCATGACAAAAAAAGGCAGTGCACATCCCTCACTTCTAACATTTGCATAATCTCCTTGTCATCCATGTGTCACCGAACCTGTCCTTGCCATCTTCCTTTACTTCAACTGAGGAGCAGACTTGGGACAAAAAAAACCCAAAACATTTGCCCCTGAAACTTTAAAACCCTCTGACTGATTTAATTACACAGAAAAGAGGAATAAAGGGAATGCAAGGTGAGGATAAAATGACACAGTGTGTCAGCTTCTGTTAAGAACATTACTTTTAATAAGGATGCTGCGGGCAGCTTTACTGAGAGAAGAAACCCAGATGGAAATCTACAAGCGGAACAATCACTCGCGCATCAAAGAAGGCTCACGTCATATGGGCAAGAACTCCAAAGCATTAAACCCAGATTTCGTAATCTTGGTTTACCTGTGAAAATGTCTAAATTAGCTTGTGGTGTGTTTGTGTGACGGTGTAAACGCTGTTTCTGACTGTTGCCTTTTTCCAGAGTTTTATATTCGTGATGCTGCTCAGCAGCCTGTATCCAGGCACTGACATACTTTAGAGAGCAGCGCAAACTGTTTCTGTGTGTGCAGCTTGCATAAGCTTTTACGACTCCTTTCTCTTGTGCACCGCAGAAAATTTATCGTCTGCTGTCAGTGGAAATGATAGGTTATAATAAAACCCGATTACATAACCTCGTTTTTCAGAATGTTGGGTTTTTTTTTCCTACTTTGAAATATCAGTTTTGCATAATATGTTCAGAATGTCAGAACTTTTAGTATATTGCATACAATGGGAATATTGCTCTAAAAGAAAAACAAAACAAATAATCCTACTAAAGTTGAAGTCTGAAGCAGTGGGCAGCACAGCGACGCAGTTGAGAATCTTTATATACGGCCTACAAACCTCTAACTTGAAGAGCTAAGTACCAACCGTGACCCAGAATACAGCAAAATTGATGGAAAATAAAAGATTTAGCATCATTTGTTACTGTTGCAGCTTTACATGCGGTATCATCAAGAGATAGATGTTGAAAATACGATAACTACCAAATTGTCAGATTTAGAATTTTAGACTCAGATTTAGTATTTTAAAGGCTGAATAATCCTAAAGATTTTTTGTGAATAACCCAAATACTAAAAATACTCGTGCAGCAAAATAAAATCTTTTAAAACTTTTAAACTTTTGCCTTTGTGTGCATAGGCAAGGATGATAACAAACGCAACCTGCTGTAGGTCCTCATTCATCCAGGTCATTGTTATCCAAAACTCGATCTCTGGAGCCACTGGACTTGGTTAGGGTTTTTGAAGATGGTTTGCCTCCTGGTCCAGAAGCCTGCTTCATTTTCAAACTGAAGAACGTCTGAAGACCCTAAGCAAGTCCAGTTGCTTAGAGAGATCAAGCTTCGGATGATTCACTGCTCAAGTGCTCTTGTAAGAAAAAATACCTTGGTTATCAGGATTCAATATTTGCTTTGTGTGTGAAGCTTCACAGCTGCACATTTTAATGATGAATCTGCTGCATTTAGACAAGTCAGTTATCTAAAGGTAACCTAATACTCAACCAACAGAAGACAAGGTCGCTGAAACTAAAGGGTGTCTGTCCTTTGCATTTCTTATAATTGTCCCTTTCTTTACGGCCCAGACCCACGCTGGCTCCTTACAGAATCTTATTTGCAACCTCCTTTGAGATATTGGCGCACCCCAGCTTCGCTGCCCCATGTTGCAGATCCAATCTGAGAGCTAGCATCCAACTTAATTATGTTTCCACTTGAGAGGACAGTGAGTCTGGATCAAATAAGATCATATTCTACTGCCAGTGGGATCTCATGTCCTCTGATGGAATGGCTCAGCAGCTTCACCAACAACCCCCGTAGAAATGACCACAAAATAAATGTGATTTTGCACTCAGATATTAACAGAAACGTATTCAGAAAGTAAATAGATTCAGCGTTTGTCCTCCAGCTGTACAACATTAAGGAAAGTGGAAATGAAGAGAAACATTAGTAAAAATAGGACTCTGTTCATTTATGAAACTGTCAACAGCTGAGAGCTGGCTTCTTCCTGGAAGTTTATCTCTCTAGTGTCCACGCTGATATAAATCCCTTAAACACATTTCCTAGCTTGTTTATGACCAAAATCTAAAAAGTCACTGTTTTGAATCAACCAATTCTTGTGAGCGGTCTTTATGACCAAAAGCAAACACAAGTAATGGAGAGCCTGGGTTACAGAAGAGATTTAATTTAATCTGGCATTGGTGACAGATTTGAAAAAAAAAAAATCAATATAATGTTCACTGGTGTTTAGGCTGTTGCTTGGTTTGGCTTTGGCTTGTTTAGCTCGAAAAACATTTGGTCATATCTGGCTGTCGTTTAGCAGCCAAACACCTGTGGCTTTTATTTAGCCTGAACTAAAAGAAAAGGAGATTGATTTTTAGGCCTTTTGACCAGTGGAGGTGAGGAGTTGAGCCCCAGTGAGGCCCCGCCCATTAACACAACTGCCCAATCACAGTAGACCACCGGGTGGCATGCTCCTGCATGCTCTTGGAGCGCCTTCTGAAGCTGTGACGTTGGCAATCGTATTCATACTCCGACTCGTTGTGTTCTTCCTTCGCATGCTAATCACTCTGTTCGATGTGATCTCGACAGCCGCGTCAGAGAATGAATTGAAAACAAAAATGCAAATGTCTCCGCGAGTATAAGATCTACGCGGTTGCAATAAACACAGATAAACAGATGGATTAACAGATAAACAGAGGTTTGTGTGGCCTGAAGCACTGATGACTCAGCTCAGGCCTGATTTAATGAGCAGTTGGATCAACCAGGAGGTTCAGTTCTTCATTGTTGTCCTTCTATGACCCTTGTCAGGTCATCCCAATATCAAAATCAGACTTACCAAACCTATAGACTAATATGGATAAGTACGCATATAATATTTGATCATGCTGATAAATAACTTTGAAGCAGACTTTTTTATTCTAAAAGAGATCTATAGCATCACAGCTGATGTTAGGACAAAGGGGGTCGCAGACATGCGTGCCATTATATTCGCCGTTATATTTTTAAAAGAAAAAAGTCTTCGTCATCAATACATTTGAAGGATCCTTGTGGCCTTTACATGAACCTAGGGAACCCTGTGTTTTTTTTCCCCCTTGCCTGTTTCCTCTGCTTTTTGGGACCTTGGGGTTGTAAAGACTTAAAGTCCATGCTAAAATATTTAAATTTATGAGCAAGGTTAAGCCTTAATTAACATCAAACACCTTTTTAAGGGGGGATTTGTCAGCGGGTCGTGGTTTCCCCGTGCATGGTTTGTAGGACAGACTTGGGCTCTGGGGGGGCTAATCTGCTGCTCCAGCTCTCTCAGGCTGACTCGAGATGGCCAGCAGCTCAGAGCTGGCAGCACAGAGAGGGTCTCTGTGGCAGAAAGAGTACTGGACATGTCAGTAGTCATTACACGCACGCACGGACAGAGTCGAGGGTCAGACAGAGCGTGTGCCGCTGTTCCCTGTGCCAAAAAGCCTGCATTGTCACCACTGTGAAATGCTCACTTCCCCAATCCTGGTTTTTAGGTCCCGGATCGATTCCCTCCTGATAAAAACACTCTTTAGCTTCCTGTGGGGAATTTCCTGCTACACAACTATGGGGAGGGTTTCTGTTATCTAAGTTAAAGAAGGTCTGGTGTCAAATAAGGTTGTTGGTATTTGAAAAGTGGCTTCTGGAGTCTTTGATTTTTCTCTTAAGATTTCTCTGCATAATATTTTCTGATTAGACATTGAGTCTTTCTTGTTGTTAAGGGGGACTATTTCTTAAATGCATGCCCCCGCCCCTGTAAAATAATTCATGTTTTAACAACAGTATTGGTGTTTACACTTTCTAGGAGGAGTGGTAATAATTGTAGTAATAATTTACCAGTATATGGTAATCGCTGAGAGTCAAAGACTTTCCAGCAGTTTCGGATTTATTTATTTAAACTCTATAAATTGTGGCCTCTAGTCATATTAAGACATACTCACTAAGATGCATAGACTCACCATCTTCTCGAGACTTTTGGATGAATGCATCCACGCCGCTCTCCCCATAGTTGCCCTCTGAAGCCACGGTGGAGACGTAGTTCCAGCGCATGGCTTTGACAATGTCCACCATGGCCTGGGCCTGGTATGTGTCCGGTGGCACCACCCGGGAGAAGAAGTCGTAGCGGGTGTTGTCGCTGAGCTCCGGGGCTGTTGAGGCATAACTCACCTGAGGAATCTACCAGACAGAAAAAACATCATGTTTATTTCTAAAAAAAAAAACCAGGAAAACTGCAGGTTCTTCATTTTCATTGAAAATCTAAGGTCTTTTCAATCCCCCACTGTTCCCTGACTGATACCACTCTCTACCGTTGGCTGGTTGTTACTTTGATTAGCCCTGATGATCACAAGCTTGGCAACAATACATCAAATCATCAGAACCATTTTCTGCACCTGGGACAGGAATCTGCTCACAAAATTACCCTTGTCCCTAATCTGTGTGATGAAAAAGCACACACACAAGCAGAAAAAGCAACCATCGCCTACACTGCAGTGGTTCCCAGCAGGAACCACATGGTGATTTTTAATTTAGAGGCTAGAAAAGTATTTTAGTTGTCAAATGGCCACATGAAGAGGTCGTGCAGCTGTTATTTAAACTGGGCTTTGTTCCAGTTTTAGATTTCATAAGAGAAGTTTTTCAGATGCAGCAGCAGGAAACTAATCTCAATTTCTGCTTGCTCGAGTTGTTTTAGATTTATTTTTCCCGGTTTTTGTGATCTTCTGTAGCTTCAGTGTCACACACTTGGTCAACTTTCAGATTTAACTGCGTCCACTTAATCACACGGTTCACTTTCAAATGTGGGCACACTTGTAATGTTTTTGGAAAGGCTTTTGCGTGCAGATGAAATGGCTCCTCCTGCCCTCTCTGCCTCACAGCAGGGCTCTCTGGTGTAGCCGGCCGTAATGCTGCGCACATCTCTGTACTTCCTGCGATTCGCCGCTGACTGTGTCAGGATCCCAGCTGCTCCGTCTGTACCCGAGACCTCAGAGGTCGCAACAAGTCATGTAACCATCACTGATTTTTTTTTTTTTTTTCCATTTCCCAACAAGCATCTAGTGGGTAAATCCAGCATGGGGCAGCAGCGAGTGCATGACTTGTAATTAATGATTGTACAGATGCCCGCTTACGTTATCTTAGTCTTTTTCTTTTATTCTTTGCTTTAATGGAGCACTGATACAGCAACCCGCTTCAGTCAAAGGAGCCCTCATTAATTTCATTCCCTCTCAGAGAAGACAAAAGGCAGAAACAGTCTGCACAAACGTGCTAATTGAGCCCTTGGATGGACTATCTCTGCAGCCTGTTTTGTGTACAACTCGCCCTGCATTGAGCTGGAATCGCATGTGCTGATCTCACTCCTGCCGCACACTGTGAGAGCTGAAAGCCATCAGTGTTGGGGCGTGTCATGCTCTCCTGGGACCCATTTCATGTTGACAGGCTTTGTTTTGTTTGCAGTCACCTGACTCGATGAGTTTGCTCCCGCTGATAACAGCGGGCTGATCTCGGTGTGACCCCGAAGTTTGCTTGGCACAGCCATCTGCGAGGCAGAACTTCATATACACTTGAAGCTGCAGAAGCGTTAACGTTTTCCTTTTATTTCACACTTCATTGACGTCATGAAAGAGGAGTGAGAGCTCGAACTGAAATAAAACCTTTGTGAAAACTTGTTTGGAAGGTGTTAACGATGCCTTCTTTCAGAATATATTAGCACATAAAAGCGTGGCAAACAGCTGAACTAATGTTGAAGCACACGAGTTTTAAAGCCACATGCATGTACCTTCATTTGACTTTAACTATTCCTGACCTGTGCTTACGTGTAACTTTAATAAATTTAAAAACATCTCTTTGGTTAATTTGTGTTCTGTTCGTTTTTCCTGAGCGTTCTTTGTAAGCCGCTTGTATTTACATGCTCTATGTGACTCATATTTCATAAATAATTTCAGAAATTAGCAACACAACAGCCTAAACGTGGTTAAAATTGACAATATTTGCAGTTATGTGACCCATTCAGGCGCATACCTTCCTTTCTTCTACCTTTCCCTTTCAGTCCTAATGATTTTGTTCTGTATTTGTTGAAGGTAAAAGTACAGAATTACTTTTTTGGACAGCTTGTCTAAGCAGTAGTTGCTCTGTCTGTGTGCTAAATGTTTTAGAAAGTGCTCAACAAATATATTCTTTTTTCTGTCATGTAGACAAACTCTACTAAAGAAGCGATAGTCTTAGCCTTTATCACTGGCTTTAAATTGCTTTTTCTATCATTTTTTGTGCTGAGTCTCGCATGTGTCTCCTTTTTTATGGCCAAAAATGTAGGAGTTGCAGTGTGATTGTTTTGAATTGTTTTTTTTTTTCACATAAGGGTTTTTTTTTCTGTTTTGCTGCCGTAACAATCGTACAATTTCAGCATTCTGTCAGCAGCCGGAGCCGGCAGAGCTTATCATGCTTGCTGCTGAGATTTCTTGCTTACTGGGCTACAGCGATAGTTTCTTCTTTAATACAATGCAGTCAGTTCTTAGCTTTGACTTAAGAAATTAAATTCTTTAGCAAAGTCCCCTTCTGATCTCTTTCTGCACAATCAAAAGAATGATATGTTGAAAGAAAAAAATAAGAGTGAGAGAAAAATCTTGCAGATGCTGCAGAGGTGGAAGGTCTAAGAGTTACAGGGTCATTTCATTCATCTCACTTCGCTTCTGTGTATTAGCAACTGGATGTGATATCAAGCTCCTATTTGGAAGCAGTTACATTGCAATAAATGGTGCATTTTACTCTTGCCATCTGTTTAAGGAGCAGCCCAGCCTCCCGTCTTGTGATGTTATCCCTTCCGCCATCTTCTCAAACACCTGATACCGATAGATTGCTCACGCCTACAAAATTTTGCAGAACTGCTTTAATCTGCATCCTTTTTGCCACCAAACCATCCACTTTCCTGCTAATGGGCTTGGGGAAAATGCTTAATTGCTGTGATGTCAGTTTGAAGAGAAAATTTTGATGCAGATTTAAGTTCAGATCACTTGCTTTAAATAACTGCCCTTTTGAAAATTCAATGAGCTCATTTGGCACCACATCAGTTCAGGAGTAATGATGCTCATTAGTACTGCAGGAAAACATTCTGCATCTGTACTGTTTGTTGGAGAAAGAAAATTGAAAAGCTTTTCATCAAAGCTTTAATGTGTGGTAATTGTATTATAAAGTTTATAAAATAGCTTTCTATCTAAATGAAAACCTAGATGCATTGAGATAATTACCGTTGGTGAACCTGACACGGCCCCAGTATGGGCGGGGTCTGGTCCGGGCTCAGGTTGGCATGAGCCATACTGGCTGTAAGAATCTCACTGTCCCAAACAGGCAACCGATCAACATTCAGGCTCGGTTCTAATTTGTCTTTGTTTGAATAAGAAGCTCAATAAATCACTGGTTGTTGTGCAGGCTGACACCTGCTGCCAGGATCTAAAAATACCCAGATAATTCAATGAAGAAATTTTTGTGTGGTAATTAATAATACACACATTAGTGGTGTTAGCTCAGGACTAATGAGTTTCCTAATGTATGCCTTTAGATGCTTGAAATAAACGGGCATTAAAATATTCATAAAACCAAATATTTTGCTTCAGCTGTGTTGAAGGTGCAGAGTAATGAACAAAACAAAGCCGAAAGTGCACAGATACGACGTGAAGTGCAGGTAAAAAAAAAAAAAAACATGTCTTTTTCCTCTGAGTTTGAGAAAAGCGCTCATTGTGCTCACCGTTAAGTAACGACTTAATTACAGCCGTGATTAAGTTTGGACTGTGCTACAGTTTTCGTCGGCACAATAAATCACACTGCCAGCTAAATCACACTTGCCAGCACTTTCAAGTTACAGCCACATTTGCTGGAATAAAGACTCGACAGTAGCTTCCTTCACTTCTCTGTGCAGCCACTTGGTCACTCCTGTAAATGGCTTTTTGTCGGCTCAATTCCTCCTTGTTCTCCAGGACCCCACGATTAGCTCAAAACCTGACTGGTGTCTCAAGGCATCGCATTAATCTGCTTTGACCGTTTCTGGTTGAGCAGCACAGCCAGTACCGGGCATCTCAGATGGGCAGTTACTATCTGCAGACACATTCTGCTGAATCAGAAAACACACCAGATTGTTTAACTCACTTTTACTTAAATCGATACGGTGCTGCCGAAACCACCTTCTGATTTTCTGCAGGGCATCCCCAAATCTGTGTTTTACATCTGAATATTTCCTCCATTTTAAGTGTACATGTTGCTGGTTTCAGCCTGCTTCGTATCCCAAAGAATTTTCAACTCAACCAGTATCAAAATGTTGAATAAGTGCAGGAAATCTGGCTTTTTATTAATCTTTTGAAAGAAGATGCTCCTTCAAAATAAGGGTTGAATTTTTTTTTAAAAATTTTAATTCATTATAAAAAAAGATTGTAATTCGCCCCCAAACTATCATTATTATCATAGAAAGTAAAAAAAAAAAAAAAAAAACCCAATTAAAAAACAAAACATTTACTTTTGTTGGGTTTAGATGTGTCATTCCCATGAAACCAAGGCTGCATGGATCCTCAGTGTTTGTGTTAATGAAACTGGATTCTTAAAAGCCCCAAACCAGACAGAAAATGAAAATGCCAATATTTTTCCCTTAGAAACAAAAACAGAGACATTAAAAGCTGCATTAAAAATGGCTGTTTGCTCTAACCTCTGCTGACAGGCTGACAGAGAGAGGTTTGCTTGTTTTTGTCTGTGAGAAAATAACTGTCACACATCAGTTCCAATCTGTTGACTCGCTGAAAAGAATTAAAAACAAATGGAAGTGTGACATCTGTTCATTTCACAAATAAACCCTTAAATAGAAACTAACATTTTTTTCTACTTCTCTTTCAGGCTGAACTAAAAAAATATTTTCTTGACTTATCGCTTTATGATGAAAGTGTGTAGGTCAGCCAGCAAAAAGATATTTACTACATAATAATACTTTGATCAAAACAGGCGTCTTGCTCGTCTTTCGAAGGAATCAGGAAGCACTTTAAGCTGAAAGCATTGTCCCTCACGTCTCTCAGCTCTCACTTGTTGACATTTCAGACGATGATATTCATAAATGTGACAGTCCTGTTTATTGCCTAATGGCCACTTTACATGGTGATAAATGTGTGTTTTCTACACTTGTCTGTCTGACCAGTCCATCCAGATAATCAAAAGACCAGACAGTGAAGGCTTGCAAATAAATTCGCTGATTCACAGGGTTGAAACAAGCTTGTTTTGTTTGGAAGATTGTAAGACCTGCTCGTGACTTGAGAAAGTAATCATTTCTATTTCCCTCAACACATCATCTCTGTACTTCAGTGTACTGCCTGATTTATCCTTTTTTTCTTTTTTTTTTCAAATTGCCGAAGCACTAGAAGTAGGTGCACAAAACAGCTTTTGTCCATTGATTTAATGTTCTTTGTACACACTCTTCCTCTCTCTCTCTCACACACACACACACACTCTCTCTCTCTCTCTTCCTCTCCCTTGTTCAGGCACACACCCAGAGCCATTTTCACATTGTTATAGTTTACATAAATCTTTGTATCTTTGCAGAAACACAAGAGACAGGCGATACAGGATAAAAGCTTTCCCCATCTCGTGGTTACGGCCTACATCTTTTCACTAGAAGCCATTTGTCGCAAACAGGCGTCCAATTGCTCTTTCTTTACCTCAGCACAAGTGTGTCCTGATTATGTCTCTGACAGTCCCTCGCACCCATTCTCCTATTTGGTTCTCTGGCCTCTGTTTGCTCTTCCTGCACGATTCTCTGGTTCTAAGTGTTAAACTGTGATGATCGGTACATCTGTGAATAACTGGCCTATTACAAACTGAATTATTACTTATGTTTCTCAAATGGTTCGGCTAAAGGCTCAAAATGTGATGAGATCTTCACCCAACAACACTTGTGATTAACGGGTTGCTGCCTGTATGCCGTCATGGATTTTTTTGAAAGGTTGTTTTTTCCATTCATCTGCTTTCAAATCATTTTCGGCAGCAACATTCTGCTTTCTTACAATTACCTTCTGCTTTTCTTACAATTTACCTGTAAAAACTCTGATGCGCACCAGATCTTTGGGCGATTAATAACAGTTGATGAATAAATGTCGAATATAATGAAATGTCTGGATTTATTGGCAGTTAACGCAGATGAGATCTCTTTTGTATTCATCATCATCTGCCTCCCTCTCCCTGCTCTCCCTATAGGCCGCGCACGGTTTCGACTGCGCTGTTTAAAAAGACATCAGCGACGATAAAAGGGAAATTCTCAGCAGAGCCTTGGGATATGAATAGATTTAATATTTCAGTAGAAGATTCGGGTGAGCTTTGCACGCCGTGTCAGATTCATCTTTTTTTCCATCGATCTCAGCCGGTCGTAAAAGTGACATAAACTAGGTGAGGTCAGCGATCCTCACCCACTGTGTTGTTTGCACATGAACCAGGACTTTGCAGACATTTTTGCAGTTTTACCCCCCAGTGCTTTACACCAATGAGCGCATCCAGCTTTGTTTTGGTTTTTTTTTCTTTCTAACAGAGCTGAAGCAGCACGAGCTTAAACCATGAGGCCAGTTCATAACCCTTGTGAATATTTAGAAGCCAGAGTCCTTTTCTTTTTTAGTATCTCTGATTCATGACAACCATTTAAGTTCATAAAACATTGTGTTTGGCCTTTTCGTCTGTGGCAGCAACGAGCATTGCAGCACATGCACACTGGACAACACGCAGCAGCGTTATCAGAGAGGCTGGTGATAATGCACCGTGACCTCAGAGCTAATTACGAATAATGAGTTTGTGTCAAATCACATTTTCCTAAACACAAACCCTCACCTTATTGGGGAATGCCTAGATGTTTTCCATACATCCAAATAGTTTCTTTTATGGTGTTTTCCTTCAAACGCAGCTTATTTAACCTGTTCTATCCACCGATGCAAAATAATTATGCCAAATTATTACGTTCCTGCAGGACTGGAGGGAGAAATTTCATTTTCATCGATGTCATTTAACTGCAGGCTCATTATTGACTCATTCTACAACTTCTGAAATTGGCTTTTAATGGACTCAAAATAAAATGCTCATTATTTTATGTTGTGTATACCATAAGTCTGCCTCAGCAGATGGCTTTTTTAAAAAAATGACAAGCCTATTGTAGCCACACTAGATTTAGCTGTGTCAGTCATTAGCTGTCATTCTATTTTGCAAGACAACAAACGTCAATTCTGGTCCTGAAACTCCAAACATTCATCCTCCCACTCATCACGCTAAAATTTGCTCAAAATAACTGCTATTCTCTGTTCTCCACTTCCTCATTTTTTGTACTCACAGTGGGGGGCCGTAGCAGGCTATGCTATGTGGCCCAGAGTAGATGGACCCTGGGGGCTGCTAATGAAGGTTATTTTAGAGATAAGGAATCTTATACTGAAAAAAGACTTTAGTGTATTTAGTAAACGTTTCAGTGAATGTTTTCCAGGGTAGTTGGACATAATTTCGAGTCTTTTATTTGGCTAATATTAGAATGGTCTTTGACGTAGGTGTGACAATTTATATTCATTAAACTTCAAAGCATGCGTTATTTATTCATAGAGTTCTCTTCATAACTGTTTAAACACATTACGGTAAATACATCAGTAAGTACCTACATTTCTCAGGAGCATTTAGACATTGGAGCGGCTGGAAATGTTGTAACAGGAGAAAAAATTAAGACAAATGCCAGCACAGGAAGACCAGAGATGCCCAATGGTTCACACAAACAAAATGAAAAGCCAAGCAGAATTGGAATTGTGGTGTCGAGCCAAGTCTCATTCCAAGTGAACCATGTAAACAAGTGTTGTTATAAATGTGAGAAGCAGAAAATGGAGCCATCACCCTGCAGGCGCAAGTGTCTGTTTATAAAGCTGCTTCAGCAGGGGAATGGAAAGCAGGATGGGGATTTGCTGTTAGCAGACGGCACAAATTTCAGACACCGCCTGAAAATATTTTAAATAAGACATTTCACTCCAGTCCATCAGCTAAGTGACGTCACCATCATTCCATGCAGAAGGTGCAGAGGTGGCAATGAGGTCAGCTGAGATGGTCTTCTGTGAGTCATCATCATTAACTTTGGAGACTGCATATTTAAAGTCTGGTGAGCGACAAATAGCACATGTACAGCAAGGTTAAAAACATTGGTCTGAATAAAGGTGCATTTATTGTTTGACAAGTTCAGGTACGAGGCTGCTGCCACAGTCAGGTCTCAGGTAAATCTCTGAATGCAAAAAAAAATCAGTCACTGATCACGAAGCAGCAACTACAGTTTCATTGTAGCTCTTCGTGCAATGACAATAAAGTTCTATTTTATTCTACATTGCTGATTAGTGATGAACATTCATATAAACTGCTTTTAAGTCTCATTAAAAGTGTCACTAATTAACTCCTTTTTATCCAGCTTATTGCACTTAGCTAATGAACGTGAAAGCTCTGAGGTACACTTGTGTGCACATTCTGCTACACTCCACCGACCAAGTAATGCTCTTCCGAACAGTCCTAGAAATCCTAATAATAGTTTCAGAATCTATTCAAAGAATAGAGTGAAGAATCACCCTCTGCTGGAAACGCCAAGAAAAAAATTCTTAATGGATATCGGAGAAACCGTTCCCCAATATTAACTTTTCTTTTCATACCCAGACTGATCAATACTGAACAAACCAACAGTGACTGAATGTAATGCACTTCCAGCAGCTTTCCACAAAGAACCATTGACCAGTTATTGGTGATACAGACCAGTGGATGTATAATTCAGGGGAGATGTTTTTAGGATAATTTTCTATATTTATCCAGCTTACTCCGAAGCTACAGAAGGGTTTTAATTTTATTGAACAAATCAGCTGGATGACATCAAATGTGGTAAATGTGAGTTCCTGGGATCAGGAATGTTTGTGAGCTGAACAGCTGGCTGTATTTCATGTAAATCCCAGCAAACGATGCATCTTTCTTTGCGTGAACTTTTTGCACCTCCAGTGACTTCCAATTTAGGGAAAACGCCCGAGCTCAGCAGAAAAGCACCTGAGATATGGTTGTAAATGAGCCAGACAGCCTGGCAGGAGGATGACGGTTCTGACGGGCAAGCAGGACCATCTTTTCCGAGACAGTTCATTAAGCGTCCCTCAGCCAGTGCAGCACTATGCCTAGATTGAAAAGCTCCTGCGGGCCAAAGGGTCAACCTGCTCCTGAAGTTCACTGATAAACGCTGTAGCCTAAGCAGGAGGCACCACATGGAGAAAACTGAGGTTATCTCAGTCGCCAACTGCGTCTGACTCTCAACATCTACCTAATTGTTGCACCTTTTTTTCACAGGAAAAGGAAGTCCAGCAATCTCCAACACTAAAACGTGGCTTTCAGATGTTTTTGAAGCTAAATGTTCTGTTTTTCAGTGTTCCCAAAACTGCTAATACAGTTGTACTTTAACTAGAGAGTAGGTGTGTTGATGGGCAGTTTGTGGGGCAAACTGCTGACAGGAAGGCAAATTAATGACCTCCCTGGAGAGTCAACTGGAGCACTGGGAGCTTCAGAAATAGTGCTCACATGGTGGCAAGTCTGTAATGTGTGTGTGTGACTCCCATGACCTACTGTAGCTAAAAAGCCCAAAAAAAAACAGAGGCACCACACTTTTTAAATAAATCAAGTAGACAAATATTCACATTTTGATAAAATTATTCAAAACCAACTATTTCCA
>CAAE01014729.1:2432720-2450749 GCA_000180735.1 Tetraodon nigroviridis
AGGTTTCCCTCCCAAATAATGCATTACATCTGTCTTCCAAGTCATCAATTCATGTTCTGCACACTTCATTGCTTTGTCAACCCTCCCATCCATACACACACACACACACACACACACACACACACACACACTGGACTAACTGAAAGGACCCAACATGCCATTTCTGTGTGCTAAAGTTAATCAGTTCCTAGAAACAGACTCGTGCTGTGACGCCACTTCACTCTATGTTCTTGAGCTCTGCAGAAATCAACCCTGCTCATTAAGTATTTACCAGCTAAAATGAATAGTAACTGTAAGAAGAGGGTGTGCGCTTACAGCTCTGCAGACTTGTTCTGCGGGGGTTACAGCAATGAATCACAAGTGCAGTGGGAACATGTCTCCAAACATCAACACCACACGTCTGATTGTAATGGAAATGAAGTGAGGGGGGACTTTGACAGAAAGATGTTCAGATCTTTGAGTCTCTGTTTTTCACCTTTTGAACTTGGACAAAATATGAAGTAGATGAGGGGAAATGAATGTATATGCCTCTGACTGCATCACAGGAACTTTAATTTGTTTAATCATAGGGTAAAATGAACAGACCTCTGGTGTTTATACCACAAGGACCCTCATGTCAATGCCAGCACATATTCATGATCATTTTTTGGCTGGACCTTACTTGGTCTCTCCCAAAAAAAAAATCGATTTATTTGTCTGACTTGATTGTTGTCCATCTGTGGCAGATATTTGCAGAAATCTGTGTCTTATCTGAGTTACCAGGTTGTTACTGTTTTTGTTTTTTTCTGCTTATTTATTCTCAGAGTTCGGGGAAATGCTAGGGTTTATCCCAGCTGTCCCCAGGTGGACAGGTCCACAGTCCATCATAGGGGACACACACACAGCGACCTGTGTTAACTTGGGCCCCCTCGAGGGTGACGGCATCTACTGTCATTTTAAACATCGCTGTCGGCTCTCTAGGGTTCCACCCTGAGCAGCTGCCTACTGCCGCAGGTACTAGTTTCAGGTGTGTTTTTATTAACTGAATCTTTGACTGAGACTTTTTAAATGTAGAAATTCAGCAGTGTCTATTGTTTTAGCTAAAACGCTGGCAACCTGTTCTATCCCACCAGGACAACAATCTGAGGCAGAGAGGTACTTTTTGCTGCTAAGAATGGTAATGAACTGCAGTCTTTTTTGGGAGGGTATCTAAGAGAGGTGGCCTAGTTTAACAAAGGCGCCATCTTTTGCAGCACATACAAGAATCCAGACAAAGACAAATATAGATAACAATTAAATTAAACACTGTTGAAAGAAAATAGAAACTTAATTCGACACAGAGCTCAGAATGGTGAGCTGGATAGTGAACCACAGAGCCCTGAAATCAGAGGCATGCAGTTGGGAGAGTATCTGGGTGATTGCAGACAGTTATTTTTGTGGTTGGGGAAAGTGGGGATCCTCTGAGGATTTCAAATGTAGGTTTGGCATTTTTGGGGTTTTTTTGTTTGTTTGGTTTTTTTTTTTGTTTGTTTTGGGTTGTTTTGTTTTTTTTACTCCATTTAGTCCCGATACCAGAGTATTCTTATACTCTATCTTCTGAATTGTTCACAGTCCATTTTGGTACTTAGATGTGTTCAAAAAGTGTCAAAGAAAAATAGGAGAAACTTTTGATGCAGGTATGTGATCTGGTGCAGAAGACATCTCTGTGGTACTGAGCAGAACAACAATGGGTATGTTGGTGGCCTGTTGCAGATTAAGCAGATTATTGATGAGGTGAACTGGTTCTCGTGCCTACACCTGTTTTGGATGGCTGTATTTATAGATTCAGAGGCAGTAGTGCAGCATGCACACACACCTATTCAAAAATCAGGTTCTGCTGATGTCAACTTCATTCCCTCAGAGTGTTTAAATAGACCAGCAAATCCAGTTTAAAGTTCCAGGCCATGCATCATCTGGTGAAAATAGCTGGAAATGCTGCATGAAATGCAGAAATGGCTCCGTGCTCCGTCGCAGATCAAATTGGCCAAGACTGAAATCAGCTGTGACACCTTTGAACGGTCTGCTCTTTCTTTTTTATTGTTGCACCAGTTCTTCCATTCCCCTGTCCCAACCATATGCTCATGTTGAACCAGAACAATTACAAGAGGAAGAATGCCTCAGTGTGAAGTCAAATCTACTTTCTTTGTTTACAGTAGACTTGGACACCTTCTCAAAGTCCTTGGCAGCGATGAAATGAGAATAATGTGATATGTCACTACTGACAGAGCGAATCAGGGCAGATGGTGAACTCCTGTAAACTCTGTGACCCTGATCTGCCTGTTGTAAATAGAAGATCTGCTGACTCCACTTCCGCAGGCCATGTTAGAGGATTTCAAATGCTCTGATGGCTGCCAGATAACAGCTTCATTCACATCTGACAGCTTGCTGTTTCAGGTAATTGATGGCATCATATGGACCTATTTATCTCCAAACCCGGCCTGGCGTGAGCCGGGTGGCCTCATTTGAAAAGTATAACAAAAGGATGTTAATAGTAGATCACTAAATGGATTAGACAGACTATCTTAGTCAGAACCAATACAGTTATCATGAACCGATACTTGTTTGGGCTTTGTAGAATACAGTCTTAATTAGGAGGCTCAAAATAAATGAGGACATTTTGACGAAGCTGCAGCGTGACGCTCATTACGGTCAGGTGATGCTGATGTCTCGACTCACTGCTGGCAGTTTCTGATTATAGCACGTAATAATCACGTCGGCCTGTGCTGCAGTCCACAAACAGATGATAGGCTAATCAGATTTCCTGCCCAAGTAGTCTGGAGGGAGTTCATGGGCAATGGCAATCTGAGCATCTCCAGAAGAAAGCCAAGGAGCCTCATCTGTGATCAAAGGATGTAAACTGGTCTGCTGTAGGGAAGCAAAGAGACTCTCTGAACACTGACGCTGACTCACAAACAGTTCAGGAGACAGAAAATATCTGACACATAACTAAGAAAGATGCAGCGCTGCAGCTTCCTTATCGCCAATATTTAGTCTGTTTTACTTACTTGGCAGTTTTCGGTGCCAATACAATGTTAACTGACCCGTAATGGGTGCCATAATCGTTAATGGTTTTTCCTCAACAAGCCTAGATGTCAAAAAGCTTCCTCTGCCTTTCAGCAGAGCGCCAAACTGCTGCTCACAACCTGAACTAATGCGGTTTTTATGTGTGTCCTCCAGGTCGAGGTAAACAAGTGCGTCTGACTTGGGGGGTAAAAAACACACACACACACACACACACACATACACCCAACCAGAAGGAACAGAGGCAAGCCAAGGCTGTTTCAAGCTGGAGGGGGTAGGGGACGGCCGAGTCATACGTGCTCAGAAATAAGATGCAGATGCAAAAATACAACAAAAGGAACATCCTGAAAAACAGTTTGGGTGGCAAAAAGAGGGATTATTAGCCATATGAAAAAGTGAGAGACAGCGAAACAGGAAACGGTGGCAGCGTTTCCCTGCTGGTGAAGGCTGGATTATGAGTCTGCAGTTCTTCATCAGCAACTGAAAAGGAAAAGTTGGAGAAAACCACATTTCATGATGTGCTTCTGCATTTAAATACAGCACGCTGGATTCCCCGTTTTAGCTTCTCTGAGCTGTTTTCTATTATGGTTTTGATGAAGGAAAGACATCAGTAGGTAGTAGATAACTGACCTAATCGCAGGTAGTCAGAGAGCAGCTGGGTCAAGTTTAGTGTTTTGGAGTTTTCGGTGTCAAGTATTATGGCAAATTTATGGCTTAATTCTGTCATGGCCCTTCATGTCCTCTGAATATCTGATGTTGCTGATGCCTCTGGGCACAGCGAGCGTCGTTCCCACAGTCAGTCCTGGATGTGGGACAGATCCTCCACACAGCGCCCCCATGAGAGTTCACAGATTAGCTGTTTATTCTATAATAGCCTTTTGACGACGACGACGACGTCAAAAGTATCAGCCACCCCTTTTTAATCAGCAGCTATCAGTAGATCTTAATAAGATTTTTCAGCATATATCAGCATCCCACACGCAGACCGAATAAACATCATTTCAGTTATTGTTATCTGAGACAGGGAGTTTATTAAGAGTGTATTTTAGGAATTGATAAACACAATGAACATTATCTGATGCATCATTTTCTTCTGTCTTTCTCTGTCTTGCTTTGCACAGTCTCAGAATCTTTTTTTTTTTTTTTTTTTTAATGCCCCATGGGAGTTTTGTATAAATTCTTTTTAGCCTCTGGAACTGTTTTTGTCCTCCACATTTGTGGAAAAAAATACAAAAAAAATTGAAGCAACATAAAAAAGAACTTTATATCAACACGGAAGAGTTTGGAGCGGGCTCCAGCGTTAGTCATGTGCTCCTCACTACAGTTCTGGCCCGCTGCTTTCTAATATCTGTGCTAAAAAATCCCGACGAACTGTGAGAGCCATGCATCTCTGCTGGTGCATTCAGGGAACAGGTGCCTCGCTCTGCCATGACAACTGACTGGGCTACTCTGAAATTCTCCCCAGAAGCCATAGTGTTTGTCATAATGTGGATCATTTTGTGCCTAGTGAGCAGTTTATGTAAACACCATAATTGTGTGTAAGACTTTAGATCTATTGTGTACTGCTAGCAGCTATTATTACGCTATTCAGATGCACTTATATCTTATTTTAGAGACAATTTAAAAGGCATTAGAACACCTTATATAACCCCTCCCTGTCAACAGAAATAAACTTGGCAAACATCATCTCAAGCAAAAATATTGTCTGTTTTTTTTTTTTTTTTGCCCACCGAGGGGAAGCTGCTGGGGTCAGTATTCACCATGATCCTTCCCTCCCACAATTACCTGGCACCTAACCGAATCTGTGTCACACTGTTTCTGGGGCAACAGAGGACCCCGGTCGCTGAGGGCTACTCAGATATGAGGTGTGAATATGGCAAGAGACTTACGTAAAATCTGCCGTGAAGTCGGAAATAACATCGTACAAGTGTTTGATTAAGAAAAGAGCTGCAGCTACATGGAGCAGCTGGCAGCCTGGAAATGAAGAGTCTGCATCAGGCTCATAACGCGGCGCTGCGGTATCTGGTGGTTTTGATTAATTGATGTGGATGAAGACTCTCCCACAGCTGCTAAATAGTGCACCAGGGAAGAGAAAGAAACAAATGATGCCTCTGCTAATATTTCTGCTGAAGGAATGAAAGAATAAATCCTGAGTGGAACGCATGACTGAGCATTTCTGCTTTCGAGTCATAACAGTGATCCCCATAAACATGTACACATACTGTACACACACTGTCCCTACTCAACAGAAATACTATAGAAGGCTTCATATTTCCTTGTAAACAGAGAAATATATGCCAGAAATATTATATAGTGTTTTTAAAAAATAATAGGCCGCACTTTCTAGCCTACAGTTACTTTGAAGCCTCTTTAATTCTGTTTTTTTTCATTTTGAATTTTGAATTTTAAACGGAGTTGTTGCTGCGGGTGTGTAAACAGTGATGAAATTGCGTCTAATTTGGTGAAATAACTTCTGTGTTGTGCCCTACAGTGTCGCTCTCCCTCAGTTGCTAAGACCTTCATCTGGAGATGTCGAGGCTGGTGGGCATTTTCCGACGTGTGAATCTTCACCCGAGTTAGTCCGCGAAAGGCTGTTGGTGCGTTTGCAAAGACTTAATGAGAATGAAGGTAAAAAGTCTCATCGATCACGGTTACACGCAGACTTCCCACACCTGCAGAGATTAATGAGCAGCTCGCTGGTGTGTTTTGTTCTTGGGTTTGGAAATAGCAGATGATTTAAAGGCGTTTATTTGTCAGTGCTGAACAGTGTCTGTGACAAACTTTAGCTTGAGTAATGGGCTTCAGCGTGGAAAGTTTTAAATTTGGCAAACTTAATTAAAATGGGGGTCGTCTGTGGCATTTTCTTTTATTGCTGGTCTGGTGGGAAAGAGCAGGCTAGATGACCCTATAGTGGATAAAATGTGATAAAGCTCCTTCTCAGATGTCCTTCCAGTTAACAAAATGTGATTGAAGTGCCCTCTAGGGTGCTTCTACTCTGACAAACATCCTCTGTCTGCCACTGTAGTGTTCCCTTAATGCTCTGGGTGTAATGTTGAGTTACCAGGTCATCACTGGGAACATATATTGGGATGTGAAATAGTTAAAATGTGGAAGCACATTCTCCAAAATGACTAAATGAAGAAATAAACTTAGTAAAATCACTGAACTACCCATCCAGTTTGGCTTCATAGTAGTGATATCTTAAACATGCAGTGCCATGATTTTTTTTTTCTAATTTAATATCATGCTGAAATTTTGCACAGCTCCAATGTGAGCCTGTAGATTTAGTCATAAAACAATAAAAACAAGTGTTTTGGTGATATGCTTTTAACTGATGGTGTAGAATTTATTCGAACAGCAGCAGCCTCATTTTACTTATTTTGCAGTTTATAAAAATTCAGCTACTTCTCTTGCCTCTGCAGAAGAGGAGGAGAAACCAACCCAAAGAAAATAAGTACAAGCAAGTGGCAAAAATATAAAGTAAGACAAAGAAAAAAGGTGTTTGCTCACAACTCCAGTGTTTCAGCTTTTCAGCTTAATGAGCTCTAGTGAAACCCACATTAGCTCCGGCGCTGCTGCCTGTGCATCAAAGGTGTGTCCTGCTACGCTGCTCTACCCACAGATAATGGCAGGCGATGATAACGGAGATGATAAATGTGACAAGCATCATTAATGATGTGATCAGTTGAATGGAATGGAATGTCCAGGTGATTTCTCATTGCTGATGTGCAACTTTTGCCGTTCCATTAGTCAAACAGCTGAAGCTTTCAAAAAATCTACTCTCTCCGTGCACCTTGTGCCAGGCCTATTTATTTTGTTAACTGCTATCTGCTTTTTTAAAATGTATATCAAAATCAGCATGTGAAAGGAAACTGACTTGTCTCCTTCCTGGTGGTAATAACATATTTTATTTTGTAAGCATGCGAGAGATTTGAATTTCTTTTATGTGGAGTGTGGATAAGCCGCTCTGATCTCCATCAAGTGGGTATCCACTCCCTTTGACTGCATGAATGTCTTCATTCCCAGCTCATCCGCAGTGCAAAATAATCCCCATTCATGGGCAGTCATATGTTCAATTGCTGTGTAGTTTTTTTCTGAAATTCAGAAATGAATCGCTGTGTGTATGAACACAACACACATGTTGTCCTAAAACCCACAAACCCCAAATGGAAGTTTGGGTTTTGGGTAAAAAAGAAGCATGTGATATTTCCAGCAGGATTTGGTTTTTTTAGGAACCAAATTCTATTTATTTTATCTGTAACTGCAACATTTTTCAATTCATAATGGGATTACGCCAAAGCAGTTGCTTCCTTCCTTATGCCGCCAGACTCATCTTTACGCTTTTAGGTCAGGTCGTTTTTCTCAATGTCCAAAAAGGAAAAAAAACTCATTTATACCAACATTTCTCAGTGATGTGAGTGGCCTAAGTGATTACATTCTATCAATTTGTCTGAAAGCACCGTCCACACTTCGATCGTTCAACAAATAAAGTTGCAGTAACCGATGCTCTATGAGGCTAGATGGAAAAAATACGCCAGCAGGCTATGATGTCAGATTGTGAACACTTGGTGACTGTCTCTGACTGTTTTTTGCGATTGTGAGAGCTAATACCCGTCGCCTGATGGCCTGCATGATTGCAGAGTTCTGCTTGAACAATTGTGCTGCTCCATTTTGCTCAGAGGCAGCTGAATTTGGAATGAATCTGAGCAACTGCTTGAAATTGTGTAGTGAGCACAATAAAAACACACACAAAGACAAAATGTGAAAAACAGGTCTTCTCAAGGGGAAAGCCTTAATATCAAAACAATAGAGCCGGATAAAAAGACACGTGACAATTCTGAGGAACCAAACACATGGTTATTAGCTGGATGCATAATTCTGTTTTCCCTGCATGCTGAACACCCACTAAAGTTCAAATCAATATCTATAATAGTAATTATTATTTCCATTTATTATCCTAATTTGAATACATGAAGCAGAGGATGTAAAAAACAACACTGAATACGGAAGGGACGAGACGACAACTGAAAGGTCTCAGAATTTCAGCAGTTATCGGCGTGAACGATGAAGAGAGCCTTGCTGTTTTTTCTGGATTTCATGTTTGCTTATGTTCCTATTTTTAAATCCAACAGCTGACGGATAGAATTAGGGGGATGAGTTTTGTCCCCTTTGAGGTGGCTGCATGTGTCGGAGTGTTGATTCTTTTCATATGTATGTTTGCTTTACCGAAGAAATCCCAGTTTTAAAACGCGCGACACCGGGGCTCTGCATTAAAGGTGCACGTCCTTTTGGACGGAGCCTACTGTAGGTCAAAAATGCCAGCAGTCGATGCCAGAAAAATCCCAAATGCGACCACCTGCGCTTGCTGGTGACATCACGGAGGGGGCGGAGTTTAGGGAGAGGCAGCTTTGCCCTTCTGACACCTTCAGCGTGTCCCGATCTCACCCAAACCCAAAGACTTTATTTATCTTTGCCACGGCCAGAACTGGACTTCATTTTCCGTGACATCTCTTGAAGTTTCTTTTGAAGACCAGAGAGCGGAAATTGACTTCAGACGCAAGCTGCCACAGTTTCAATGATATTTTGGGATGCGTCGATGACAGCTTTTATCAGCACCATGCTATCAACACATCTAGCATTTGCTGTGGATAATGTGGTGCTTGAATGTTTACTCTGACAGATGAGTTTATTTGGCTGACATTTCGAGTGGATCCAACACCACTCTCTCATATCACTCAGACTTCACCACCTCGCTCATAACGCTTTACAATTCCTGCGTGATTTATGTTTTTCCATATGTCTGTAGGCAAGAATTTAGACTTTTATACAGCTAATCAATATTTTTACTGTTCTTTATTGGTTGTAAAAGCCCAACAACACTTTTTTTTGGGATTGCGTTCTAATATTGATCCCCCATCTGCAAAAGTCTACTGACAGTGCTGCTCTAATGATTCAGCCGGTTCTGTGTCTCATACAGTTTGTTTTTATCTGCAGCCTTAAACGAGTGATAATATGAGATGTCCCCATCCAGCCTGTGACTCTTCACTTCTTCCCAGCCCTGGGGTTGCCAGTGTTGTTGCACTGAATTAGACTCACACTGGAACTCGGTGCCAGGGGCATATCAGCAGCGCTCAAACTCACCAGTGAAATTTGCAGGCATCGCAGAGACAAAGGAACTCTAAAATATGCATTTCTCTCACAGCCATGATATCTTTGGCACCAACACTCTAATCCATTACCCCAGACGCCTACACTGGAAGGGATCTGTGGTTGCCTGATAAACACAAACAGAAACAAAGCCTGAAGTCTCTGCCCACATTTACTGTATGTTTTCCCAGCCATTAAGTAGGCGTCAGCAGACTATGTCCCATTATGTTCAGCCTCTTTTTCTCAGAACAATTTGAAGCTTCTTGACCTGAGGAAACAATATTTGGGCCTGTTTCAGCATTGGAGTCTTGAGATCTGATGACGAACGAGCGTCCTGCCCTTTCTCTCTTTCAACATTTACCCGTTTACTTTTGCCATCACCAGCCCACCTGTTTTGTACTGTTTGATTTGAATAATCTCTTTTCTGGCAAACAGCGGTCAGTGACATCCTCCAGTGACAGCCGAGCCTCGGAGTGCTGAGACGCCTAATTATCCCACAGCTTTTTTACTGGTCAAGAGCAGACAGGCTGGAAAAATAGAGGCTGCGTTTCTGTTCCACCAGATCTAAATTTGGTCTTGCAAAACTGTGACTGGGAAGATGGAGGCTGTCGGGCTTTTGGAAGAAGTGCAAACAGGTGTTGAGTAGAGCTGAGTGCACTGTGGTGATGACTCCCCTTCTGTTAGCATCTCTCAGGACAGTCAGTCCTACATTTTGTGAAAAACAATTATAAAGAATCCTGGTATCTTAAAATACCCTTATCAGAAGTTTTCTTACCCTAAATAAACAAAAAAGAATCTAAATATGATTAGGATTACAGCCCAGGGTGTACAATGTGTCCCGGTTTATTAACAGATTATTAATAATTTGCTGACAATATGTTATCAATAATTACTTTTGTTTTCCTGTTTCCTTAATGCCAGAATGTCGTCTCTTTTGTTTGGGTCTTCTCTGAAAGGTTTGGCAGGATATTCTTTTGTTGCTCTGCATGGCTGATGGTCTGGTGACCCCCTTGAGCCCCCCACCACCCCCACTTGGAACAGCCAGCCGAAGTGCAAGAAGTGATGCAAGAAATGCTCACTGTAGCAGCTGACAAGCTAGCGTGGCAGCAAAACTATCTATCACAAAAAATATCATTTGTGAAATGCTGTCCACTGTGGTGGCCAGTAAGCATGAAAGAGTTAAGGTCACAGAGTTTGAGCCCATCCAGGGGCCACAGACCAAGTGACAGGGATCCCTGGACAGAGGAGGAGGACAGAGTGCCTTTAATCCACCTAACAGGCATCAGATCTGGCCTGAAAAAGCCTTTCGGATGACAAGAGAAAGTTCTAAAAAGGGTGAAGAAATCCAGTTGCCTTCATCTGCAGTAATAAAGAGTAAAAATGGGGATTATACGATGGTGCCTTTGGCTCTGCTAGCCTGTTATTTCCCACATTTTCCTGGAGTATGTTCAGCAGCATTTACCCGCACTTTCAGCACTCACATCCACCTTTTTCTGCTCTCTTCCTTGCTGTCGTTTTCCTGCCGCTCCACTTAGGCTGAACGGTGCGTTAATGCGTGTGCACAGGCCGGCCGTGGCTGCCGACAGGCACCGATAACACACCTGCCTGCCAAGTTTCATTCAACTACTTCAACAAATTTATCGACAAGCGCTTAACTGACTGATGCACCCGAGCATGAAAACACAGCTGAGTCCTGTTAATGTAAATGATTAGTGCAGCATTGATATCGCTGGTAAATTAGAAAATACCCGTGTTGAATTGAAGCTTCTCGTTTATATGATCACACAAAGCCTTTTGAAAACGAACACAGGTGAAAAGCTGTTGAAAGAGTGCCTACTGATGAACCCGGCCTGTTTTTCACATCGCTGTCATTAAAGGTGGAAACATATCGACTGACTGCTGCAGTCGACCTAAATGCACTTTAGCTACAGGCGAATTGGGAAAGGATGCTGCTGTTGTTGTGAGTTTTTCCTCCACTCGTTAGAGTAATAACGTGTTTTCTTTCACCGCCAGGTGATGACCTGATACACTTGTGAATATCATTGTGTAAACAGTCCATTTAGAGCTAAAAAGAGGGCGAGAGAAAGACGGACAGACCGAGCGAGGGAGCGACAGATGAATCTCAGCAGTTCCCCTGAATAAAACAAACCCACTCTGACACCCATCCATCCTGCCAGCTCTTAAATCTATCTGACTACACCTATTGATCTGTTTGCTTTGGCTACACCACAGCAGATGTATTGAATGACCAACAGCAAATGAAAAATATTTAAAGAAACAAATGTAAATTGTTGTGTTTTGTGTCTTTTACATTTAAAACTTGTACAGGTGGGAAACATGACAAAGGTTGGGCGTTGTTCTGTAACCTGGATTCTTGTCCCGGCTGTATGTACCTAAAGACAGATTTTTAGAAGCACTTAGTGATTATTACAGCCAATATCGCTGCATAAATACTGGACATTTCTTTTTTTGTGAGTATCAACAACCACACATAGATGTCTGAAATAAACTAAGGAACAATAATAATAAACATTCAGCAGGACTTATTAAAGAATGTTAGTGTATGATCTTATATCCAGAGGTTTCTAGGCATTCATCCATGCAGATTGGTACAGTAATGTGTTTCTCACATTCCTTTGGCTACCACGTGTGCAGCAAAAATAGAAAAAGCTGCTTTTGTCTTCACTTATCTGATATAACCTGAACCAATGAGCATCTTAAATCTGATGTCGGATGACTTCATCTTGAATCAAATCAAGGTTGACTTGTAGCTACATGAAAGAACTTCCTCTGTGACTCAAAAAGGAACAGCGGCACTCCTCTGCAAACCCCAACTGCTGGCTTTTAATATTTCATTTCACGTTTTTCAGCTTAACTTGCAGGAAAAAAGAAGTGGGGCAGTAAAAAGCATTGATAGTGCATGCAGCAGTTTATGAGAAAACAGTGGGCTGAGGGGGGGCTGGGGGGGGTTCCTGCAGTCTTTAGGGCTCAGAATCAAGCTTAAGTCTGCAAGCAGTGCAGCCTGATTGCCAGGGTTTCTATCCAGTCGTTCTCCATGTGTTTGACGTTGACAGCGACAGACAGCCGAGCTCTTCATGTGCAGGAAAACCCAGGCTTTTTTTTTTTTCTTTTTACCTCGGGGAGGTCTTTGAAGACCTGCAGATGGAAATACAAATGGAAATCTGATGCTGCTGATGTGGCTGACAACATTTGGATGGATGAATGGATGGATGGATGGAAACAAAGCTATGTAAATCACAGGTGCAGCTTAAATTACCTATCATGTGACCGCTGTTTCACTATCAACTTTTACAACACGTGGGGGGGGGGGGGGGTAACATGTGTTTATAATTCCTTAGCGTGTATGTAATTAATGTGCTTTGTATTCCAAGCACAAGACATTTATCATACATATCATAATTTTACAAAAAAATTTTCAATGTTCTTTACATCTCTTATGCATGGCTCTATTTCATCATTCTACATTCTATTATCACTGACTGTTCCTGATGTTACTTTCCACATTGGAAATGAATAAACTACTGTATGTATTCTGGTATAGTCTAAATGCAGTTCAGGCTGTTTCTTTCATCTAGAAAGCTGTCTAAAACACTCATGTGCCTCTAATCTGAAGGATACAAATGCTGAAAATTTAGTCGGAAATCTAGTCTGGTACAGAATCACTGATGGTGTCGAGATCTGATGCCTCTGTTAACCCGGCGAACTGATTAACTACTATTTGAGAAGCAAGCATGCAGGTCACGTGTCTGCTGAGTCGATAGTAATGTCTTTTAAACAAGAGTCTCACTGTCTACACAAATCATCTGGACCAGAAGAGAAGGAGGTCTGACTAGACGTGCTCCTGTTGGACAAAAATGCAGCTTATTTTTCCAAAGCAAAGTGACTTATTCAGCATTTATTTAGCGGGGTTGATAGCGAAGTTGGTTTATCCGTAAAGAGAGGCGATAATTAGCAGAGTTTAGGGACAAGGCTGCTAAGCACAATCAAACAAGTTTCTGGTCGTGTAGAAGAAGTTTCACATTCGCTTTGAACCTAATTATCTGCCATATTTAATTGAAGGAAATGATTCAAATCCATTTTGCCAGTAAATTGTTTAATCTTTTTTTTTTTATCCTGAAAAGATCGTAAGACATGGGTAATAGTGAAACAGTTTTTCTAAACGTTACTACCAGGTGGATTGGGCTGGACCTGCTGCAGCCAGACTCAGGGATATTTTGTGGGTTTTCTGTCCTTTTCACTCTGCGGTGCCGTTTAGAAACAGGACATTGGACTTGGAGGTATTGTGAAACGTTCTCAGCACTTTTTGGATTGATGCTATTGTGAATGTTGACTTTTCATTTACTCTATCAGCAGCGTGGCAGGCTTTAGACCAGCGTTGTATCTGTAGATAATGTCTGGATTTATAGAGTTTGGTGCCATGGTTTATGTGCTGTGTGTGCTGTAAAGACGGAGGACCTTTCGCCGCTGCTGATTTATTATAGATGTAGGCTTCCTCTCAAGAATTTAGGAGGTTATTTTCAGAGATGGAGTCAGAGGTGTTAGCAGTCAGAACTGCATGTGGGTCAAAACAACAAACATCCCAGTTAGGGGAAATGGCATAAAACCATCATAAGTTCTTGGAAACTGTTCATGCTGGTTAATATTTGTTCCACCGGCTCCAGTTTTATCAACTCAACTGTAATGATGGGCCAACAGCAAAAGTTATACAGATACATATGTCTGGAATTTTCAGACTAGAAAATCTTTTTTGACATTTTCATTTAGGACTCTCTACAAACATGTCAAATTCTCGGAAAATCAATAGCAGTATGTTCCACTTCTGCACAAGTCTAAACACTGACACTCAGCCGCGGAGGGACGGAGCAAACGTCAAGAACGGAGACATGCTGTCACCTCAGATTCCATCACCAGGTCAGTATCAGCTGTGTGTTTGCACAGGAGTGGCCTCAGATCTCAGCTCAGTGATTGCAGGTTTGGGCAGATGAAGAATCGCCGCTGATAAACAGATCTGTTTTGGGACAATTTTATGTGTTTTCTACCATAGAGGAGGCTGGAGAATATTAGCCTGTAATGATATTGATCCTCCCACACACTGGTAATTCCACGCTTACAAATATTTGGCTCGTTCATCTGCACTTATTAGTGTTCAATATTTCAACTTCATACAACAGCTGGCAAATGTTTTCTTTCCTCGATGACAGTTACTTCATCCTTGCACCGTTATCGAAGCGGAAAACTAGAAATGCTCAGTAGCATCAAAATCAAATGTAAGTATAGACAAATTTTACGAGATTAATGAGTCCATCTGGTGCAGGAACATAATGGTGTAAATATTGCTGTAGTAAAGCAATAAACAGTTAGGTGGCTCTGAACGTGTCTGAAGTCACATTCATCCTCTCACACCATCTAATTTTTACAGAATATCATTTTAGTGTTTATCTTACCAAGTTTCTAGAATTGATCATTCAAGATATGTATTTTTATTCTAAAGACTTTTATATTTTACTTGTAGCTATAAATTCAAGCTATTCAGATGATACACTTGGTGCCTGTGGGACAGTTGGGTAAGAATATTTTTTCTAAATTTTGTTCTTTATTTTTATGATGTGTTTAAATGATTATTAAAAATAAATCATTATTAATAATAAATAGCATTCATTACAAAGATTCACTGGCAGGCTGAAAAATGTGTAGTTCTCGTTTCACTTCACATAGAACCCAAACACAGTCACGGTGAAGCAGGAGCCAGCTTGGCCCAAGTCTAACTTCCCAATCCCAGCGTGAATATTGTGTTTTTGTGGTGAATCCCAGCAGCCTGTGATGAGGAAGCGAGTCCCTTTGTGTGACACAGCGGTGACTCATGGGGGCCCTCTATGTTGTCTCATGTGCTGGAAGGCTGGATGATGTCCAAGCTGCTTAGCCTGAAGGCAGCCAAACTTTTCTTTTATATCCCCACTGCAGGGTAAGCTGAGGATATCAACTAGCATTGTGCTGACAGGACAATCCTTTTAAGATCTTAAGCAACTTTCTCTGCCCACATGACCTATGCTTTGTTTTCTTAGTTATATTCATTAGTGAAGGCATCAAAGAAGTGCATACATTACCAAAACCTTTGTCCATCTCTCAACTCTCAACTCATCTTATAACCGCCAAGAAGGTGGCCAAAATGTTTGTAATTCCTTCTGTTTGAGCTGCTAAAGGTTTCTCTGTTTCTACTTCCTTTTAGCCTAGCCAAGTGCGGTAAATTTTAGGAGCCCAACTCAGTCAAGCATTGACAAATAGATGGCCGGTGTCGGTTTATCCAGGCGGGAGAGTTATTTGAAGCCGACATTCTTCACAGGAGCTATCTTTTCAATGTAGTATTTTTTTTTTGCCATTTATGTTTCCTAGAAATGCTCAAAATTTAACACTTCATTTAAAAAGTCACTTAGTCCGAATCCCCTTGTTAAATATGATAGTTTTAATTAAATTCTAAAAATTAATTTGAATGGAAATGAAGGAGGAGTAGACGGTGACACAGTAGCTTTTCTGCCACCAGCCAGAATTACCAGTGCTGGTTCTTATTGCCCGCAGAGGGATTTGCCAACAGGAGAAGAGTTAAAAGGACCGGAAAAAAACATAAAGTCCAGTGCAGCAGACACTTTAACTGCTCTTAAATTTGCACAGTGAGTGCACCGAGACTAAAGTGGTAAAGAGGAGCCAGAGTTTGGTAGATAATGGATGTCTAAGCTCACTAAATGACTAACTTTTAGCATTTTAGCATTTTTCTCTATATCTATAACCCACTGCTTGGCAGTTCTGGTGGTCTTGCTGCGTGTTTGCCTGCTGTTCTGTGACTGTCCATCCTTTTTCTGTTATTAGTTCCTAGTCGTGGTGGCACTGAGCTTTAGAGCCCGTTCTAGCAGTAACCAGGCAGGAGGCAGAAATACATCCTTGTTAGGTGGCCAAACAGAGGCAGTTAATATTAAGTTCCATTCTGTAAGGCATGGTTTTATCACATAGCTGCACTATTTGCTGTACTTTTCATCTTAGTGACGAGCTTGTTCAGTGAGAACTACATGCGTGGATGTGAGCTTATTTTCCAGCTCCTGAAGCTCTCAGCATCTACTCTCTGTGGGCTGTGGAGGTAATCCAATAAGAGCACTGTCTCAACATGGCAAAGTGCTAAGGGGGGAGTGCAGTGTGATGCCTGGGGGCCTGTGCCTCTAATGAGGGATGCAAGATGCAAGGTCTCCTTTTCACACACGGCGGCTGACGGACGCCAATCGACTCTCCTTATTCAGCCACCAGCGCTGCCTTCATTCCACTTCCAAACTCCTGTCTCCAGGTAACACCTTGCCTGAACCTAATTTAGAGCACTACCCAAGATACCCCTACCTGTTCCCATCTCTCTTACATCTTATGATTGTCTCAGCAAGTCAGCTTCAGTACCTGAAATGGTGTGTGTGCCCGCTGTTTCTGACAGCTGCAGCGATACCTCTCAATCCTCTCAGTGAAGCTGTTGTCTGGTGTGGATGCAGAAGCACAATCACAATTCTGCAGCTTTAATTACACTCAATCTGTCTTGAGTATCATAAGCAACCAACCACTAATTAGCTCCCATTCTTGCGTGCACTGCTCCTGCTTATACAGCAGTAAAAAGACCCAGTTGATGAGACAGACCAAGTGCAGGACCCAGTGGTGAGAGGATGCAGAGTGGGAGCTTTCAACTCCAATCCCTGGGCATAAATTACGTAACAATGTTGTAAAATATTCATGACATACCATAGGGACGGAATCCTGCCTGCTCTGATGCGCTGAGCAAACACTTCCTCCTCAACCACACTGACTGGGAGAGCAATGAGGAGAAGTTGAGAGGTAAAGAGGTGAAAAACAACGTAGACATGAAGCTATAATGATGGGGATAAACAAACAAATGAATAAATAAGAGAAATAAAAGAAATAACTGCTCCATAAGCAGCCCGGGGAGCAGGCACTGTCATTTCCAAACTTATATTACGATGGGTGCTCACCCTGTTTAGGTTGTTTGCTTTGATGCAGGCTCTATTTATGTGCATTAAATAAACATGGAGACTGTGAGAAAAACAAAGAATACAAAGAGACATGCAGCCAACAATACCAAAAACATCACAACTCATTTCTGGCTACAGACAATGACATATTTCAACATCATTGGGTACAAAACAACCCAGAGACTATAGAAAAAAACCCATTGTTCTAAAGAGAAGGCGCTTTTCCTTTGTTTGGAGGTTTGCTTGGGGAAAAAAAGTCAAATTTATTTCTTAAACACTGATGCATAAAGTTGTGTCTTGAATATAGATGCAACAGGTAATATTTGCACACTTAGAACAAGCCTCATTAAATGAACCCGACAGTGCAATCAGGGGACAACCTTCTGAAATGTATTTCTGAAGAAAACGAGCATTAAAAGCAAGAATTCAGACAGGAGTGTTTGAATTATCGTTTACCAAGCAGATGTGGAGCTGACTGTGCAAAGCTTCTCTTTAATCCATTCAAAGAGCGGTTCTCACCTTTATTTCTTGTTTTGTCTACTGTTTTTCACACCTGCACAATTCCTCACCTATAATGCCAGTGTTTGCCTCATTCATGGCATTTATTTTATTACCGGACAACACCTTTTTCTGTCATATTCTCCAGACAAGCTCAAATATATGATTTGTAGAGCAGCTAAGGTGAGGAAAAGTAATAAGGCAGAGGATTTCAGCCTAAGCTAACTACCGAAGTCATTAGGGGGATGGGTGAACACTGAAGAGCTCCCAGCCAATCAAGAGATTCCTGCTTATGGTTTTATATGACTTTAA
>CAAE01014729.1:2451632-2467994 GCA_000180735.1 Tetraodon nigroviridis
CATTCATTTAATATTTCTCAAGCTGGGCTCCAAGTTTAATCTTGTAGGGGTAGATATTGCAAAAAATATATAAATTAATTTTTTTTTTAAATCATTTTTTTTTGTCTAGATGTCATTATCTTTATGAGCGGTGTTGACTTTTCTTTATTTTGTTTGTTTTAAGCGCATCCAATCAACCTGCCACATCTGATCCAGTTAGAAGCTCTAGTTCTCATAACGCAATCCGGCAGCTGCTGGAACGTTCAGCATCTGTGCCAAGCTAGAAATCCACCCATGCAGACGGGAGACGAGCAACTTCTCATCTTCTACAAACTTCCCATTACATCAAAACTTTGAATAACCCTAATGGGCTTCAGCGTTATGATAAACGGGTGTTTTTTTTACTCGAGTAAACTGTCCGGAACAGAACATCTATGTTCGTTCCTATAAACCTCACCCCGACTAAACATCAGCATGATTAAACACAACGGCCTCATTGGGTAAATGCAAAGATGGTGGTTACAGTGGCAGCAGTAAAGAGATGAGGGGGGATATTTCATCAACTTGTTTACATTATTAAATTTGTTTGCATGATGATTAAATCCTAAAGAGAAAATTACAGAAACGAGGGCACAAATTAGTTACATGCAGGAGTCACGTGCATCTGCTTCGAAGCGCTAAACTGAAATACATGCAAGTGTAGTATCATCTTGTGACCCCCTTACAGTCAATATATTAAAATATTAACATTAAACCTAGAAGAGTTTTTTTTTGCACCTGGAGCCACATCTGTGTACCATATAAATCCCATTTCCACGGCTTCATGTTTTCTCTTGTAGTGAGATTTGTAAAAAATGGTTCCGCATGTCGAGCGTAAACAGAAGATAAGTTGATTAAATGCTGTAAGCCCCCAAGTCTGCTAAATTTACAATACTACAAAAATAAATGTTTTTTGGGGGGGGTTTTTGCCTTCCGTGTGTTTCTTTTTTCACTTTCTAAAATGAAAAGCAGCATTCAGAGCAACAGAAACACAAAGTTTCAGAGGGGGTAAAAACAAAACTGAAGCCATGGCTGGGTGTAGTGTTGTGGCTGTTATTTACAGTGTTTTGAACTTGGGGACACTGTCAGTGTTTCAGACAGGCTTAATGAAGCATGCAGCCATCCGATTTCAGCTGCATGAGCAGATTCATTTAGTTGATGGAAGGTGATCCATAAGTGCAGCCAAAAGATGTGACCCTGCGGTTGTGTCTTAATGTCGTGCATTAAGCCTGGGCTCCAATGCTTTTTTTGTGCATCTTTCTGTCGCATTGCTATTTCAAACCCTCCAGGAATTCATGTTTATCACAGCTTCAACAATAACTGCAAATGAACAGAGCCAGTCAGAGATGGCGAGCGAGCCTTTCATAAGCAAAGTAGCCAGAGTGAGATGCAGAAATAATGAAGAAGTCAGAGGAGGCCACAGCAAACCAGTGTAGAAGCCTTTCTAAGGACTGTTTCAACCTGTTTAAACCCAAACCTGCCTGGTTTGCTTCCAGTTTGTCCTTTGTTGTTTAACATGCTACCAGTCTCCACCAGTAGTCTTTGCAGGCATCTGTACTCAGTCCCTGCTTGGCCATTCTACTCCTGATGCAGAACATGCTCAGAGGATGTCTGCTTTCAATACTGCTTTTATCATTTCAAGGATAGCAGTTTTAGTAGCAGCCACAGATATGGAGGCATTGTGGGACAGCTTTCCAACCCCCTCTGACAGATTGTTCTCTGTGTAAAGTCTGTACCTAAGGCCAGTATTCTGTCCAAAATCTCCATGCCCGGTGGAGTGATAGCCCAACGTCTTTACACCACCACAGAATAAACAACGCACACAGAAAGAAAACCAGATTCATTCTCACAGGGGTAATTTATCATAGTTTATGTCCCAGCAGTCAAACTAAAACAATTGCTTTTGATGAAACAGTGAATGCTAAATGAAGCTAGAGCACTGTGCAGGTCGACTCTCATCATCCGAAACTCGACTGCTTCTAGCTGATCTCTGGTTGTTGGTATAAATTCCCATTGTCTTTCCTCCCACGGCGAGTCCACCCAGTGAGTGTCCACCGCTGTCAAACCATAACTACTCACTGCTGTCAATTTGCTGTTTGTCTCTTTCCTGCAATGCAGGTTTTGTTTCTCTTTGTCAATATGCAGGTGCCTAAACCCTATTCTGGTATTGAATTTTTTTGTGCGTAAATATTACTGATCAGCTGTTGTAGTTGCTTGGAGCTGTATCAAGTACAGTATATGAGCTGTACTTATGAATAAGAGATTCTCCATCTAAGTTAGAAGGTGCCGTAGAGTTGTATTGTATTCACTGTCTTGAGCATTCAGGGATGGCTCAATCACACCTGTGGCAAAATTAGAAACTAGCGGTTACGCAAGCATGGTGGTGTCACAGTTCTGCAGGTAAAGGTCACAGGAGCAGCGGTTTGGTTCTCTCTCGAGTGAAGCTCATGTGCATGAGTATTAGGAACATTTTTGCTACCCCAGCATCCTGCTGTTGAAACCTTACCCACAGAGTTTTTGCATATTTAACAGCGATTCAGTTAAACACAGAATGTAGTACGATCTTTACAAGCTTACAGGATATTTGCATGTGATATCAAGTATATTAATATAATATAGTAGATACAGGCTGCTTGTGCTGGGCTGAACAGTCATGCTGTCCTTCACAGCCTCTTTTTGTTGCAGAGGAACAGCCATATTGTTCACAGTGGTGTGACGGGTCTCTTGCAGATTTAGTGGACTGGGACCAGATAAGATGGCTGGAAATACGGTGCCAGCCTTGCGTCAGGTAATTCATCCAGTGAATCAGCACAGAATCCATTTCACAGCTGGTGATTCATGACTTGAGAAATACAAAGCCTGTAAATCAGAGTACAGTAAGCACATATCGCACTGCTTCGGTTGGGGTCACCAGCGGCTGGGTTCTACTCTGCACCAGTTGCTCCTAGCAGAGCTGATGATGAGCAGAGAGAGCAGCTCCGTTATTTCCTTTGTCACATGATGGCGAGCTGTTTTGACACTAGCCTTGCTCGCTTTGCTTTGGCACTGCTGAGCAGGTACTGTGTTCTTCGACTCTGCACGTTATCTTTGCATCTGTTGAGACGCTGTGGTGACGTCATTTAGGCTCTGCGCTGTAGCAGCGTCGTGAACTCGTGATGTCATGCTTGGCTTCCCTGAAATAATTAGAGGATGGCGATGCTAAGTACTTCTTGCAAATTAGTGTCATTAAGAAGGAAGAAATATGGTTAGATGATCATTGCCTAGTTTTCTGGAGAGTGAGAGACAAATCTGAGGCAACGCTCATTATTTAAACTTTTATACGGGAGAATGTGAAAGGTCAAGAGAAAAGAACTAAGAGCAAGGCTTGTGTGCTGCCCAGGTCTGCTTTATTAAAGTGACCTTTGCCAAGTGTGACAATGTTGACATGGTGTAAATGTTGCCTTGATTATAGTTCAAGCACCTGGAATTTTTGTTCAAATGTGAGCTTTGCGGATGGAAGTGATCTGTTTCATCATTTAGCATTTCACTGCTAAGCAAAAGCTACTTAAAATCTGACAGGGCCAGGACCGATGGTGACAGTTTTACCCAAAACTATTACTCCCTGCACCTGTGAGGAAAAAGTTGTTCAAAGAAAAAGTAAAAGTTGTTTAAAAGAACTGACCTTGAAGAGACGCAGTATGTTGGCTACCATGATTGACACGGAACTGGCAGAGGCGCCAATCACTCCCACCACTCTTTCGGGCTTAGTGATGATCGGCGGCCCTCCACTGAGACACTTGACATCGGTTGAGTCTTTCTCAATCAGAGCTTGAACAAATGTGAGTGACTGTTCCAGAGCGTGGGTGTCCCGCGAGCAGGTGTCCAGGATACGTGCCCCGAGGGTGATATTAGGCAGCAGCTCATTGTCATTGTTGATGCGATCCAGGGCAAACAGCATGGCCTCCAGCCTGTGGATCCCTTTCTCTTTCTTTAGTTCGCCACAGGCTTTGCCGTCATTTCCTCTGGCGTGGACTGGAAACAGGCCACCCAGAGAAATGTCCCCATCAATGCGTATTGAATTGAGGTGCGTGTGGCCGGGCATTTTGGGTTTGGCTGCCAAGCCGATCAAGAAGGAACAAGCCAGCAGCAACACCCAGTAGCAGCCACTTTTGTGGCAGCCGAACCAGGCTCTCTCAAAGCCTCTTTGCAGAGTCATAATGAAAGGCTAAATCCGCATCCAAACACAAACTCAAGTCCTTTGAAAATGAAAGAGATGTGCACACATATACATGCACACACACGCGACTGTCCTGAAGGTAGGCTGCAGTGTGTTTTCAGAGCACAGTCATCTTCAGAAGCTTCTTCTGGTGGTTTTGACAAACACAGCAATACTAATTATGCAGCGTTATTTGACTCTCCTGTGTGTATCTCTAAGTGTTCTTTTCTCTTTGTGTTTGACTCTTTCTTGCACAGGAGACCTCAAAGTAGATACAGTAGACGATAGAAGAGCTGAGATGAAGAGTTCACAGAAGGAACTCTCAGGCATCAAAAGTGAAGGGTTAGCTCCGAATTTTTTCCCAAAGCTCACTTGGGGCACATTTATTTATTCACTGGGTCCTTTAGGCAGGTGGAAAGTCCTAGCTGGGTGCAACCACAGGTCCCTGCAGAGAAAGACAAGAAACATGTTTGTTACTAAGGAAACAGCACAAAATTACAAACACTTTAAGCCCGGTCTTTTCCATGAAAAAGCAACATTCCTTATTAACGCAACATATACTGCACTCTCCTGTCAAATTTATTTGGAGTGATTTAAATCCACATTTCACAACCATGTTGTAGGATTTATGAATGTTTTTTGGCATGAACTTTTGTTTGTATGCCATCAGTTTTCACTAGTAAATTTCTGGTATTGTCTCACTTGTACTAACTAAAAATAATCATTAGTATTTCCCACCAAGGTTGTATTCCATCCATCCATCCACGGTAATTTTTTTCTACTTTCTAAATAAAATATTTCAACCAGAAATAGGTGTTGGGTCCAGTTCTGTGTTAAAGAACCTTTTTGTGTTGCGGCCATGGCTCAACTTCCCTTTCAAGGCCCTGCGATGAATTATTTCAATGTGCCTTGGGCATAAGTGATTTGCTGCTGCCTGGCACTATTCCATAGATTTCATAACCTCACCCTCCTTGCAGAGCCTCTCTAAAGTGCCTTACCAGAAGGTCAGGGGAATTCAGGGCAAAATTGGCAGAAATAATCAAAGCATTTAAAGGCATATGTTCGTATAAAACACATGTGCACTTGTTATCTCTTGCCACCTACCACTTGTAGCAGCAACCCCTCTCTCTCTCTCTCTTTCTCCCTCCCTCTCCCTCTCTTTACTCTCCCTCTCTCTCCCTTTCTCTCTTTCTCTCTGGTGATGGAGGTCTATGTCACATTTACCTTTAGTACTCCAGTTAAGTGTCAAAGATCCATGAATTCAATGCCTGTGAACTCTGTGTATGCATCAGATCAGACTAATCAGGAACGACCTGCTGTAACTCTACACTCTGGCCTGTCTCGTGCTTCCTCTCCCATCCTGCTGGGAACCGAAGGGGGATATTTATATCGTCCTGCATGGATCATCCCCATAAAACACAGCATCAATAATGGATGAAGGTTGTTGCTGCATAACATCTTATTCTAGGGGAAAGCCTGAAAATGTAAGGGTGGCTAGAGAGGGTGGCTAGAGAGGCTGGGTGAGGTAAATAATTAAATTAAAATGTGTTGCAGAGGAAGAATTTTTACACACACGCACACACACACACACACACACACACAATGATAATGATAAAGTGAACAGTTCATTCCTTTTCCCCGAACACTTATTAACACATCACAAGACAATTACAAGATGCCATGTGGATTATTATACACTGCGTATTTACAGTAAGCAGATTTGTTTGATTTGCTACGTTAAAATGGTTCCCTCTGGACTTTTACAGGTGTAGGGGGTTTAGTGAACATAAAATAGAAGCGGTGGCGTGTCAAAAAATTGCAGAAACAAGAGACCAGGCGCTGTGGGAACTACACAATGATCAGTTAACAGGTAGAGGTCTTTGATTGATAGCTTTGTTCTGCCCATTTTTTTTTAGACAGATTGTTATCTTGGTCTTAGTGCAGCTCATAATAAACGTCTGGGTATGTTTTGGATTTGGGGGCCAGACATAAGAGGATACCGAGATTGGAAAATTTTTTCAACAGCCAGAGCTGATAGTGTCATGATTGCCTGTCCTGCTTTGACAGCTGTTGAAATACCAAAGAAACATCTCAAATAGCTTTTAAAACAGGTACACAAAACATTCCCTGGTTGGCCCGAAAATGGATTTTTAACAGAACAGAATTTTGTGGGTATTGATAACAATGTATATTCATGTCTGTCTGAAATTGAGGAAGAAGGGCCACAGGCAGGGAGCGTGCTTCACCTTTTAAATCATCTTATCTGTGATCATGTTCGGCAGTTACAAAGCCACAGTCAGGATAATTATGGTGCACCATCCCGAGTGCTGGACAATACTCTGGTAATTAATTCAGCTTTGGAGAATAAACCCTGAAGTCCCGGCTGCTTCTTCTGATCTCCTTAGAAGGGATGGACAGCAGCGCTCCTTCACTGTCATCGCAGTGTGAAACCCCACATGCACACTGGCAGCGAGAGCAGATGTTTAGTCACAAGGCCCAGATGGGCAAAGCAGATAAACATCAGCGGTCTGCAGAGAAGGAGCGTTGGGGGAATGTGAAGTGTCCACACAGCTGAGAGGGACTCCAGCGTCCTCGGCTCTCGCCTGCTGTCTCACCTCACCGCTCCGCTAACAGTTGCACATCCAGGAAATGCCACACACTTTTTGTTAGGTGATGTAGACAATTAAAGACAGCTTAAATTGCCAGCAAACCAAATAGCTCTTGAACTTGCTCATCAGGGATCCATTTGTTTGCTGATGCTTTTGAGGAGAACTGAAGCTAAACCCAATAAGCCCAGCACCTTTCAGCCTTTAATTCTTCCCTCTGTTTTTGGCAAATTTATAAAATTTGGTTATTGTATTGCTCAAATTTTTAATGTTTTAAAACCTACAAATAGTCATTAAATTGGAATTTCTAGCTTCTCTTTGTACATCAAAAAAATACACAATTGATTAACACAGTTTTTTATTAGAGTTTACCCACCTACTCTCTTTTTACAACATTGATGATTGATTCTACCTTAACCCCAGAGAATACAAGAATCACTGTAGGATACCTAGATTTTATATCCCGTCTCTTCTGCAAAGCTACACAATGGCATGCATCCTGTTAAAAGGTCTGTCAGAGTGTAACTGGGACCATCTGACAGTGATGTCCTAATCCGACATGGAGCTGCTGTTTTGGCCGTCATGCTTCAGCAGAGGAGATTCCTAAACCCCAAAGACAACATGATCACAGTGGAGAAGAGAGATAAAGACCTCAGCACAGAGCGTTACCCTGCCGGCACATCTGCTAGAACACACAAATGTGTCTTCCATCACATTCTCATACGCATTCTTCATGCAGATTTGGTTCACTCCTGTGAGTTTAATAGCAAACAAGCGCAGTAAAATCCACCTGTACAAGCAATAATGATCGGCGTCTCGTTTTGGAGAGTCACCAGCCACTGGGGAGGTGTCGCACTTAAAGTCAGAGTCTGCTGACACACAACAAAGCCAGTGATGCTGCTGGGAGGAAGCGTTTTAAAAGCAGTATCTCTATAATTTAGGACAAACGCTGTTGACGTAGGCTTGAGAAAATTATGGAACAAGATGATCTCTGTCAAGGTCTCAGCTGTCTGAAGTCACTCTTGCAACTATTTTAGGACTGAATTTGACAGTTTGTAAACTATCTTGGTCAAGGATGGGGAAGATTGAACAGGAATGTATACAAAAAGTCCCACTCACACTTATTAATGACCTCATTCTCCAAGAAAAGTGCAGATTGTTTAACGTACGTGGTTACTCGATCTGCCCTGGGTAAACTAGGGAGAGGGCGCGACTGCTGTTGTCCAGCAGTGAAAATATAGTGATGACATTAAACATTCACAAGCTCTCTCCTCTCTGGTGCAGTAATGTTACTGTATATGTCCTCTTATATATCCCTAAAGAATTTAAATTAACAAATCTCTCTACTGCAGACCCTGTATGAGAAAATAAAGAATACAATATAAATGATATTATGAGGATTTTTTTCTTGTTTTAAAGCACTGTAGCCTAAGTATTTAATTAACCTTAATTATTACTTTACTATTGTATGCCAAACAACTTGATAAACCAACTGATGGTTAGCTACCAGCATTATATTATTCAGAATAAATATTAGTGTTTGTATCTTACTCATGTCTTTATCTTTTTACGGTAGAAATATCAAAACATCTGGTAAAAACCAGATGAAACTATAGGCCTCTGTTTTTCAGGCGTAATGATATGGATTAAACATTATTTAAATTGAATTTTAATTTTGTCGGCTGCATTGCTGAATTACACACTTGGGAGTTTAGGTGCTAACGGCAGTTGGCAGTCTGGGTGCTAAATGTTGGGCTGCAAACCTGGATTCTTCCATGTTAAATGGCTGTAAAACGTCAATAATTCATAGCAGAATGCTTCAAGGCTGCAGCAGAGTCTCAGTGGTGGAGGAGCGTCCATGTGACGCAGCTCTGGTGTTTCCTTTATTTCTAATTCAGGACGGAATTTTATTAAACCACTTGAGAGGCAGTAAAGCAGCAAACAAAGAGCCGCTCACAGAAACTTTGTCCTACTTTACTGGGGGAATGTCTTCAAACCATCAACAAACAGAAGCTGAGCAGAATTTCATCATCAGCTGACGGTTATTGTGTTTTTTCAGTTTTAAAGCCATTTATTTCATCTTCAAGCTAGGACGTATTTTCAGTGAAAAAAGTGATTTTCGTAGTGCAGCGTGTATAAATTCACATAGATGTTGAATATCTTTTCTCATTGCATCAAATGTGTTCCGTGCTCTAACTCTGCATCCAGAAACTGAAACTCTCCTGTAGTCACGTAATAGCTCGGATGGCGGTGCTGAGCACGCTTCGGTGCATGCGGGGAAGATTCTCTTGTCAGATGCGGAGGATGTTCCAAGTGCACCCCCTCTCTGCGGGGACAGTCAGGTTGAAAAGGCATATCCGCAGGAAATCACATATTTCAAATCACACATGTGGCTTCTAACTATAGCTACGGTTTATCAGCAGGCCGAGAGACAGAAGTTATGAATACTGCATCCCCCCCCAGTGCTGCCACCCTGTCAGAGAGGGTTTCAGTGTTGAGGCATGCCTGAATGGACAAAGTGGACTTTTTTTTTTTTTAATCCAGAAAACACCACAGTTCATTTTTCTACTGTTTCCTTCCATACTTACGTGGAATTCAAATATGATATCTGAAAGGATGAAAAATGAAGGTACAAGAAATCTTTCTGTAAATCAAAAATAGTCAGATAATGCCTTCACCAGATGAAGTCCAGATTTTAGTACAGCTCTGGGAGTTTAAATGAGGAAATCAAGGTTGGAAACAGTAATGTTTTTCAGCTGAATATATTTTTTTTATTAAGATCCACCAAAAGCCTGATTTATTTTTTTTTTTTTTAAATCACGATTTCCTTTCATCACAATTCAGTTGTCTGTGAATGTGTGCTGAAGAGCTGCAGGTACATTAGCCAAAAAAAAGCGAGTAGGCTGGCGCCAGACGAGCGTCTCCGTGCTGCCTCTACCTTGAGATCCCACCATCTCCTCTTCTTCTGCCATCTGTGTGAGCAGCAGAACAATAAGCCCAACTCTGTCAATCTGTACATTCAATAAACTGAAGGAGCTGTAGGACTTAAAATCATTGATCCGAAGTGACACAAGCTGGTGGCTTTAACATCAGGAGCTAACCCTTGCCCACACAGCCACTGTATGATGATGCACTTTAAGTTATGGTCTTTGGGGGCGCAATATAATGTCTGTCATTACACAGGTGCTTTTGCAAACCCCGTCACTGCCCACCATAGCACGATAGCCAAATAGAGCACACGCCGAGCCATTTAAAAGTGTAGGAAAGGCGCCGCAGTGGGATCCTAATAATGTTTCTTTTCCACTGTACTTGAAAGCACTCAGTTCAAGAGTCCTTTATGTAGGATCTCAGATGGATTGAAAAGCTCAAGGATCCTTTGTGTGTTTTCTTTTCCTTTAATTTTTGTGTGCATGTTTGATATTACAGGTGGTCAGTTGCCACATGATCTGCTTTGCTGTCAAAGCTAAGGCACACGGTGAGTAATGGAGGAATGAGGATACAACTTAGTAAATGTAAAGCCATTTCTTTGTGTGTTCACTGATAGTGTGTGTAGTTACTTTATAGAAAATAGATTTTGTTGTTACTTGGTATATATATTATATCTAATAACGCACAAAGTAGGGGATTTGATACACCACAATTGGCTGGTGTATCTTCCTGTTCTTTGTCAACACCACAACTGGTGCGTCTTCCTAATGCTGTCATCTCTGCTTTAAATTATAATCTCACGTCACTAACAAGTGAAGGGCAGATTCCTGCTTGTTTATTACCATCTGCCCACACTGAAAGTGCTCCTCTGTTTTGCCTTACATCCCTTCTTAGATGGATCTATCGAGCTTCAAAGCGTACAGTCAGCCTTTGGTCTGATGACATGAATTTAATACCCCAGAATAAAGATTTTTCTTCTCTCTTCTTTTTTTAAGTGAATTTTAAATATTTAATTTTATCTCCCTTCCTGTCAAATGTGCATGCCAAGAAACTGGAGCATGTCTGGAAAAGCATGTAAAGTACATACAAAGAGGAGTGGAATCGCGAGTTAAATACAGCCATGCAAATAGTGCATCAAAGGGCATTAGGTTGTAAGCTTGGCATCATTTCTAATTGGGTTTCCAGCATGCTCTTGTTAAAATCTGTCACTTTGGGTTTTTTTTCTCTCTCTTTCAGGCTGTATTCTAAAACCTTGCAGAATGTGTCTGCACTGACTGTTTCTACCAGCATGAATGGTATTAGAGCCTGAAAACAGTAGCGAAGTCATCTTTAGCACGACCACGCCTTGTTGGCATTAATGTACCATTTGCGCTCTTTCCCTCCCAGTTTCTGTTCTAATTGATGTCTCTTGGTTCTGCAGAGTTAATGTACGGAGGGGGTTGCCTTTTTCCTCTCACTGTTTTATGGTCCAATAATTGTTAAGCCTTTCCCGGCCGTAACTGTGATTCATGGCGATGCAAACACACTTCACTTAGCTTTGCGAAGACCAGATTTAAGCCCCGAGCACCCGAAAGGCTTTTTGATATGAAGACGTGCTGAAGCCAGTTGCGAGCCATAGATTTGTCAGCGTGGGGCTTTGTGACAAGGGACCTGGAGCCTGTGCCCGCAGGGCGGGTCCACTGTCACGTGGCCGCCATCAGACGCCTCTGAACTGCTTTAGAGCCGGTCTGAGACCTGTCGAAGGATCGTCTGCCCTCAGAGTTTGCAGGCTCTCCTTTCATGGAGCTTTGATTCGGTGACACTGAGCTGCAGCAAAGGACTTAATGGCCAACTAAGATGAGAATAATGTTGGCTTGCCGAGCGTCCAGAGAACCGTTACTACCGGGCCTCTGTTCAAATACACAAAAGCTAATGTTGCAATGAAAATGTTGCAAAAGCTAATTTTAATGTAAATTATCAGAGCTTTCCACAGATCTACAGACTGTAAAAGAAGTGCACAGAGGAGATGTTCCCTGCTGGCTTTTTCAAAATTTGGTGCAGATGTTTTGCAATCAGTAGAACAAAGTTCCAATTTTTGTGTTCTTTTTTTCCATCTAGTAGACAGCAGATCTACATAATTAACCAAAGCAGTGTTTAGCAGTGTTCTTAGCCTTGACATGTTTTTTTACACATACTCAGCTCAGCCCCAATGACTATTGTTATCATTCCCACACTTATAATTTGTCTCGCACTTGTAAAACTGCCCTTACATGCACTGATAATGCATCGTTCCTGTGTCCGAGCTTTTTGGACTCTTTTAGTGGGCCCGTGTGATGGGCTTAATTCAAAACAAACAGGTCTGAGGTCCTCTGAGCTCCCATTTTTGTCATAACATAGGAAATGTTTTCCATTTTCATCATTTTTGTACAGTCACATTCGATGCTGTGGGCACGGCCTTGTGCTTCCTTTGTGGTTTTGACAAAAGAAAGTTATTCGATTCCAGGGTTCTTCCTGTGCTTTCGCTGCTGTTAAATCCTAGTGTCTATACTTTGAGGTCTTTTCCAAAGAGATACATTTTCTTTTGAAGAATAAAAGAAGACACCTGAAATGAGGCTCCTTCGACATGTCTGGATTTTGTTTTTTTCTGGTCTCTGTAGAATCCATATTTACAGACTCTCAGCATGCATCTTGGGTTTTACAATTGAATACACCCATTAATTATACATCCCTGCTCCATCACAGCCATTTCACTCCTGTTTATCTCTCTGTTCAGTGCATTTTCTTGAATTCTTCTCAGCACGTTAAATGAAGAAATCTACCTTTGTTGTGGAGCATGGCACAAACGCAGCTCTTTTAGTGCAAGGCAGTCCTTCAAGTGGAGTGCAGGACTTGATAATTGTTCCTTTCATCTGTCTTGTTAATTCCTGGATCAAAGGAGATGAGGCAGAGCGTGAATGGGACAATGAGTGCTAAACACAGCTAAGAGCTGCCCGGGTTAGTGCTCTCACACCACGGCCATCTGCACATCTCAGATCAAGGCATTTTTCTCAAAAAAAAAAAAAAAAGCTTTTCCAGGAGACCCTTGTGTGAGTTTCTGTGTCTTGCGTGTGCCTCTGCAGTCATCGTACATTGCTGTATAAAAAAATGTTCCAGTAATTGTACTTAAAAATTAATGCAGGTTTTGAGAGCCAGTGTACTGCTGGCATTCATCATGCTCTGACAGCCCCCCTGAAGATTAAGCATTCACCCACAATGCCAGAGGAAAATAGGGAGGAGTCCAAATGAGAAACAGGGTCATTAACTTTAGCCACATCCCCTGAAATAGGTGTCTGATTGAGCAGTTGGGAATTTCTAAGAAGAAAAAAACAAACTTTGATCCATCAAAGGGGTCACGTAAGGGATTTTGCGCAACTATCTCTCTAATTCTGAGATGATCAAGATGATTACTGCATGTTTTTGTTTTTTTTTTGTCTTAGTAAAAAAAAAAAAGATTGTTGCAATCTGGATGTGAAGTCAATTCATTTATGGAATAATCTTTTGAAAAAAGAACCTCCCTATTGGTCCAATTTGCACAGGATTCCAAGATGTTTCGTTAGCTTTATATGAAGTACCTTGCAGAGCAGCGACATAATCAGACTCTCTGACAGCATTGTTTGTTTGACTTGAATGATTGGAGGTAAAAGTCCATTATTACATTCTCTAATAAATAATACAACATCTTTCATTTTTGTAGACAAGAGTTATTACTCTTATTACCCGCTCAATCTGTTTTCTGCAAACTATGTAAACAAGCTCCAAGGATGTGACAGCATGTGATGCACCTTACCGGGAAATTTAAATACACCTTCAATGATTGTAAAGGCTATAAATGTGACCCGACAGTGACTCTGTATGTGCACGGTGTATCTTGTTGTTGGTAGATGTGCTTTGCTGTGCTAGTGCATAATTGTACAGGGCACACTTGTCAGCTCTGAGCTCCCCGGGCTCGACACGAGGCATCACAGCAAGAGAACGAGGGTCACAGCCAGTAAACGTATCATTAATCTCACAATCGGAAGGTTTTAGCATGGGATTATTCATCCCCTGGGGGTCTGAGTCAGTTATGGAGTCCTCCTCTGTAGGTGCTGTAAGCTCTGAGTATTAGAGAGTAAATGTCAGTTGATGGGGTCTGATGCAGGCTTCTCTGGAGGAGCAGGGGAGGAAGGGCTGAAACATTGATTTGAAGCTGGTGGGAGAAAAAGGCAATGAGAGCAAATCCAAGTTAGTTGTTTAAAAATAACAACCACATCCATCATTAGGGTCACTACCACATCTTAAGGAAATCTCTCTATTTTTAGATAAACAAAGGCAGCTGTCAAACACACATCAGCATTAAAACACAAGTTTAAACATCTTGACTTTATAGTTTATGATATGTTTGAAGAATCTTCCACACTCCGAGGTACTTTTGTCATGATATACGTTTAAAAAAACCATAGAAGAAATGCAGAGGGAGTTCTTTACCTTTAACAGTCAGACATAACAGGTTGGCAGCGCAGTGTTATATTTTAATGTGGGTATTATTTGTAAAGATTTACGTCCCCGTTGCATTGTCTCTGCTCTACGCCGTTCCAGCTGGGTTTGGTGAGACACGGAGAACAGGTACCCGTGTTTCCAGCCCATACCCTGCGAGAGCGGCAAGGGTCAACTGCCCCTGAGGCTCTTGTTTTAACCTGCGTGATTAATGGTGCATTAACAAGATGACAGGTCTTTGAGCCCGTCAGGACTCTCGCAGTGCCTGTGCATTATTAATGCTGGCACAAAGAGCCTGTTTAATGAGCTTGAACTCACTCTAGATGGATGTTGATTAGGCATGCACCGCGTGTGAAGGTTTGCTCCTCTGAATGTAGCTACTTCATGGCTTAATCTGCAGTTAAATGTTGTCTGATTTTGTATAGCTAATTTAAAAATTTTTCACCTTGGCAAACTGAGGTATGTCATGAGTGACTTTGGACAGACTGGAATCCAGTAATGTACTGTTCTTAAAAATAAATCTGCAAATATCTTGTTAATGGTCATGTCAGTCTCGGCCCCCATTGTGGCTTTTGTGTTGACATTTGCTCTGGACTGTGAATCGGTGTGGTTTCCCTTCTTGTCTTTAATTCTTTCACATTTCAGTTCTGCAGGGGAAACGGTCTAATTAAAGAGAAGAGGGTAAACTTGGCACCAGTTGTTTTTAACACCTGGGTTTTCTTGTTTACAGTGAAACTCAGATTGTTAGCAGATATCATGGTTGCTTCTGACTTGTTTATTGTCTCTTTGAGGGTTTTAAGTAGCTGAGTTAATTAGCCTGTGAGGAGATGTATACATTTCCACCTACGTAGCTTCCTTCTTTAATCTAAATCACAGTGTAAATAAATACAAAGCAATGTAGGATAAAAGCAAGTCTTCTTTCTGTAATTTAAAATAAAGTTTGTAGGTTTTAGAATTTCTCTTTATAAAAAAACTGCTATATTTCGAGTATTTTTACAGCTTCCAGCAGCGCTGTTTACGACCAAACCCCTCACTGATTTGTGATTTGTCAGACTCTCTCCCTCCTTCTGCATTTTAAGTGATTTTAATTTCTTGTTGGAATATATTAGCTTTTTTGTCTTGCAGCATATTTAAGCAGCATCTGTGTGGGGATGCAGCAGCTTTGGATGCAGAACAATTACCACATTCTAGAGGGAACACTTCAGCACAATTGAGCAAATGAATTCATAAACCAACAATTACTCTGACCGTCTGTTATTATCCCTTCAAACGGCGGCATTGTTGCGACAAAGGTACCAATTAAGGAACATTCCCTTTAAGGACTGGGCTTCGTTTCTGAAGGCCTCTAATTACTGCAGGAAACAAACCAGTTCAGTCAGTGCTGATCCAAAGGTCTGTTAGGCTGCCACTACTTTACCGGTCAGAGAGCATTTTTTACTAGCTCATTTCCATACACGAAGCCTGACCCCAGATCTGTTTCCAGCAGCGCAGTGAAAAGAGAAAAACATACATTGACCTCACATAAATAATCTTGCAGTTCGTATATCAGTTAAGATATTCACCAGATCAGAGTCTCACACAAAAGCAGGACTGGACTGTGCATATCTTAAAGTGTGTGTGTGTGTGTGTGTGTGTGTGTGTGTGTGTGTGTGTGTGTGTGTGTGTGTGTGTATTATTATTACCTGATTACTGGTACAAAAAATGTGGGACAAGATGGACACATCTTTTCTGCCGTGCGATCCTTAAAAACTCATGTCTTTTAATTGTTTTCTTTCCCCTTCAGCATATACATTATTTCTTTTCAGTTTTCCACTGTGTGTTTGAGCATCCACTGTGTTAACAGCAAGCGTGTGTGTCATGTTACTTAACAACTATATCTTGTTTTTACATTAGAGGTAATGTAAATTTTTCCTATAGGGGCGGTCATAAAACAAATGAACATGCTAACATTTGTGCAACCCAGCTTCCTGGATCCTCTTTGTTTCCTGCAGAGGTCTTCTCATTTCACACGATAACACAGATCCTCTTATTAAATATAACCGGCTGTTTCTTCATGTATGAAACATTTGGGATCACCCATTTTGCAACAGCTGCATGACAGGTAGCTTTTTAAAATCAACACTG
>CAAE01014729.1:2471002-2483502 GCA_000180735.1 Tetraodon nigroviridis
CGCATTGTAAGGATCATGCTGCTCGTCCTCATAGCATCCCGAGTCTTCAAATGTGCAGAGCTGTGAGGCGCTCTCATGCTTAATATTTGATGTTTCCTACGAGGGTCTGTCTTGTGTAAACTGAAACAGAGACAACACAGCCTTCATTTGCACATGGAGGATAAAGAGGAACATAGCTATGCTTCCAAAACTCCAGGTCCTAGAAATCATTTGTGGAAAATACTATCAGAACAATACAAATGCTACCGTGGTCCAGGTGATAGTTACTATTTTATTGTAGGCACAGTGAAACTTGGAGGACATCCACCAAACCTGCCTGTGGACCAAGCTGTTTGAGCCCAGAAGCATAATTCTCTGCCTCCAGTGTTCTCATACCTGCTCAGGTTGGCAAGTGCCAATGACCTGAAGCATCCTTAACAAGAGTTTAGCTAGACTTTTCCTGAGAATAGGATATGCCTAATAATCCAGTTTTAATTCGCACAGTCTTAGCAGGACTAACACTTGACTTTTAAATAGCTCCAATGCTCAGTCAAACTTTAGCGTCACGGATCGCTAACACATGCTATCTCAGTATCTCTCATATAGTTTTAATTTTTACCGCCAAGTGCTCAAAAATGAGCTGGAAAGAGCTGAGCTAGTGGCCACCTAATGAGGAGTAGGATTGAATCTACTTCAGCAGAGTTTTAGTCATCTAACACTGCTGTAATCCTGCTCCATGTGGAAAGTTAAATATTCCATCAGAAGTAAAGGTTGTAGATTTCTCCCCATCCCATAAAGTCTTCATCTGGTTGTGCTGATCGAGTCCATTGTGGCCATAATGACCCTTATTTAAACATTTGCTGAGCCACATGTAACATCAGTACCAGTCGGCTTAATTACAGCCACCGTGCACATACAGTGAGGTAAAAAAGAACCCACCTGTCCTTACCTTAGTTTAAGTGGGTTATTTTGTTTAAAAAAAATGCACAGACACAGGAATGCAGAGGTTTCAGTAGTACCTCTGTGGAATATTTAAAACTCTTAAAATGGAAAATCAAAAGCTTGTAAGTAGTATGTGGTTGGCTTGCGGTTGCTACTTTTACATCAACTCATTTTTAGGCCCCTGTTTGCTTACTGTGCATGTTCTGGCCCCACCAGTAAAGCAGCATCAGTGATGCACATCAGGCTCTTTGGACTAATATTGTCTTCAGCATCTCTCCAGACGGGTGCTCTGGTGTATCTGGGACTTGGAAAGAGGGAAGGTATCTGGATGTAAATAGTTTCAGCTAATGTCCATAAAGCTGATTAGATATTGCACTTTAGCAACATGCTAAAAAAAAAAATTATGGCTTCTGAGCGTCAGAAAAAGCTTTTCGGACGTTCTCATTGGCTGAACTGGGAATTTCCCACAGTGTGAATGTGATGAGGGCTCAGGGGGTTGGAAACATCCCTGAACATCGCTCTGTCTGTGTCACATCACATTTTGCTACCAAAAGAACAAGAAAAAGGGTGTCTGGGGATTTTTAAACAACAAGACCATGAATCTGCCTGAAACGTGACATGATATCCTGCAGAATCTGCGGCGGAGGGTTTAACTGTCATTTTTAATCACAGCAGACGCCTGGTCAGAGGTTTCAGAGACAGGCAGCTTTAGCCAGAATCGGCGTCGTCTTATCGCTGCTCCCAGCCAAACAGTCAAGATGACAAGTATCACCGTGCCTGATGTGTTTCCCAGATTAAAAGAAAAAAAATCCACAAGCACTACTGAGCCTCTTATTACTACAGGCCCTTCACCGTTAAGGTCAGTCTAGACAGAGCCGACTGCTTCATATCAATCCTGGAGTGCCCCTCTGACTCACGGTGCGGTTCTGCGGCCCTTCCTCCAAATAAAAGCATGGCTGCTGCGGCAGGATCTCTCCTTTTTCCAATTTTGATCATTCAGTCTCAAGTATAAGCTATCTGAAATTCAGTACCGCCTCCTTGCAGCAGAGGAGAGCAGGGTCCTTTGTGTCAGAGAAGCCTCTGGTGCCAGGTCTCATTAGCTAATCCCAAACAGAAGCCAAAATATGCAGCTGAGTCTCTAACACCCTGATGAATGATGGGATTTGATGTAGAATATTCAAAAATATCATCATTCAGCACAACGCAGTTTAAGATCTACTATGGATGTGACAGTTGTTTCATTTGTGCCATGTCCTGTTGGATTTCTTTATCTTACTTTCCATTTTTGCTTCTCTTGGATGTTTAATTTTAGGATGAAAAGCCTTCAGGGTAAATTCTGGAAACGCTCATGTCACATTAATGTAAATCTATAGAAAAGATGGGGATTGGGTTACTGCAACTGATGTGATTCATTTAGATTTAATTTAGATTAGGAGAGCAAAAGTCTAAAATCAAGGGAGAACTGATTCTGGCTTCCTTTATTCCAGAGGCATCTTAGTTTTCTATAACAGTTCAAGTAATGAACATATATTAATATGATTAAGCATAATTTTACACCATTTAGGAATGTTGCGCATAACACAAATCTAACATAAATTTGATGTCCTCAGCTTTCTGTCTGCAAACTTTAAAAAAAAAAGCTGAAAAAAGTAAAAAATACTCTTCACTTGTACCTAAGTTTCTATTTATGGAGGTTCAGATGAAAGGTTGCAGAGTGCTTTCTGGAAAACTAGTCCACTAGAAGAGAAAGGAGTACAGTATGTGACAGAAATGAGGCTGTGTAAAGCTTCCTGGGCCTCCCAGAGGAGTCGTGTGAAAAATGAGGATTCGCCTGGGCTGATGTCGGCTGAGATAGCCGGGACGAACATGGACGCTCATCGTTAGTGTTGACACAGCTCGTACAGAGTCACATGTCCGATCCAAACGACGTCCTATCAGGACATTTTTAATAAGTTCATGCCAGCAGCTGAACAGACCTCAGTCCTGCCCCTCACAGTAAACGAGTAGTGTTCCGAGGTCCCCAGTAAGCCTTGCTGACCTGCTGGTATAGCCGACTGACCAGAGGAATGATTTATTGAATAATTGATTGGCTGAAGTCTGTTCAGGTACATTAAGTAGCTCCCCCCTTTCTCAGCTTGTTAGCGTTCCACTGTTCCCCAGTTTAACCATTCACACCACTGACTTTAACTGTAAACTCCAGCTTTTGTTCTCATGTTCTCTTTTTCACCAGGCAGCAAAAAAAGGAGGCCAGTCAGGTGGGTGTGTGAGATCAGTTCAACAGTGTGTTCTGGGAGGACGAATGGTGCCGTCTCCTCCTGTCTTTAACCAGTGCAGATGTCACTCTGTCACAGGCTGGATGGAATTATCCACGCTGAGATTGATGAAGCCATCCCGGCGCCCTGTCACCACTACTTCATGTCACTGATTAAGAGTTTTCATCCTCTGCTGGTCGGCCACCTGCGCTTTGTCTCGTGACATATGTAATTTCCTCCCTACAGTCTTTTCATCTTGATAGCAAGCTAATAGAAACTCTCGTAGATCCAGCCCTAATGAAGACAGATCCTCATGTGGACTAGCAATCTCATTTATATTACCAGTCTATCAACTTGTTTTAAGTAGATTAGTGTCTTTCCATGTGACTAGCGGGCTGGGTGGGTGGGTGGGTGTGCGGGTGGGGGGTGCAGGAGTGTAAAAATAATTTACAATGGGATTTTACAGAGACTTCTTCTCATTCAAGCCGTGTCGCCACGCTGCTGAGAGCACATTCGATCTGGAGACAATGAGGAGATGAGAGGAGTGTCAGCAAAAAGAAAGACAGATGTGTACAGAGGCTTGTGTGGATGAGCAGATTCTCTTTAGAGAGGCTAAAACAATTTGTTTGTTCTTTTTTTCTCCTTATATAAGTGAACTCCTAATATTAGACGTTAATTGCATCTGAAATGTAGAAATCTCATGGCTATGTCTACGGTAAAAAGCTCTGATGTGTGTAAGGATAAAAATAGTTCATAGAGGCCTTTATGTGAAATTCATTACTTTAATTTTTAAATGTATCTTGTTCTATTGGTGACAGCAAACTTAAGATCCCAAAGTCAAGCAAAATCTTGAATTAAAGATTATGTTACGCTCCATTAAGATAGAATAGAATGTTTTACAATTGCATTAAAAAAAAAAACATTCAAGTATTTTTTTTTTTTTTTTTTTTTTTTGAATGACAGCAAAAGCACGATTGTGGACTAATGAAAGGCAACATCGGAAGGAACTAAAGTCTGCAGCTTGAAATATACAGAGAGGATCCTATACGACTCACCTCTAAAGCAGCCGTGTCGTCTTTGAGGTTGTATGTTTTCATTACCTTGGACCAGACTGACATTATCCTCTAATGATCCTGTGCATCCCACTCAATAAAGCTCGGGGGAGCCGACAACTGCCTTCTTCCTAGAGGTTGACAGGGTTTGTTATCCAATATTGCCATTAGAATTTCCCCCTAACATTTCAGAAGGTAAATATTCGGGAATAATGGCTGCCACAATGTCTGTACAACCAATTTTGTTGGTTTTGCAGAGATTTTATGTCCGCAAAGGCTTCATTAAGGCTTGCTATGTCTGTTTTCATCCTGGAAAGCATCTAACGGTAACATAATCACGCTAAAAGCAATTTCTCTTTTTAAATTACTTTATTATCGAGCAAAACATGCTCCTTTGGCAAAATTTGTCCTCAGGTTACTCTTGAATTTAAATTTCTTTTTGTATTTTCAATGCAATTTTAAATTTACATATTACTTTAGATAATTGAGGGACACAGTGGCTGCTTGAAACTGGCAAACGGACACACAAAGTTGTTATACATGTCAAATTTTAAACAGTTCATGTCCAGCATGACTGGCCATGGTTCTCTTTGAAATATAAAAGCCTGTAAAACATCATCTCCACTTTGTTCGGGAGATTAAAGTTTTGATTTGTCGGCTGTGTTTTATGTATCATTTTAGTAGTAGTTTTCTCTACATGTAGTCATGTTGGTTTTTATTGAGGATCTTGCTACTGGTTATTCGACGCTTTGTTATCAAGTTCCTTGTTGGTTCCTGCTCTCACTTTCGTCTGATTTTTACTGTCGCGTTTGCGGCTGACATGAACAAATGTCGACGACAGAGCCACTGAGACCATTGTGGTTGTTTCTGCAGTCAGCCACCAGGGGGCAGCCAAGAGCCTCACTGATGTATAAATATAACGTCTGAAATTAAGCGACATTTTTTGTGAAATATATCAGTTTGTTACTGCTGCTTGGTCCTCAGTCTGCATTCAACAGTGTTTAACAATGTGGTCTGGACAGAAGCAATGAGGCTCAGGGTCACGAGGTCCTACTTGTGGGTTCCCCAAGTTGTCACTCTGGATGGGCCAAGTCGCTGAAAAGTTAGAATTTATTTCACTTAGAGGGAAATTCACTTTATCACCCAAACTCCAGTAAACATCTGGGCTGTGCTGTCACATGCAGCATAACCACTTTGGTGGTGGAGATTATTCCCAAATTCAGCCCTGTGGTCATTTACGAGGCGGTGCAACATTAGAGGAAGCATGTTGCATGGTGGACTTGGTGGATGCTAAACCCTGCAAATATATTAACATCAAAGCGGACGGATTGAAGTCAAACATAAATGGGCCATCCACTCATCCTCAGTTATCAGTTCATTTTGAAAGACAACAAACGCCCCAGGTGGGAAATTAAAGAGGAAGTCTGATTAACCTCCTCCACAAAAAAACGACATAAAATGGAAATTGACGATGCGACAGCACCGTGACGCCTCACCGTGGTTCCTATAATTGAAACAATGCTGCAGGACGCCAGAAGTCAAGGCGCGTAATGTGAAACAGTGCGACAAATGTATGAGGTTCAATAGATCGTGAAAATGGCAGCCTGATGACAGAGATGGAGCATTTCATTAGAGAGCCTGAATCGAGTCTGCACGGGTGGCTGCTGTTGCACTGTAACGCGGCGTGATGAAAGACTGGCTGTTAGAGCCCCCGCGCTGTACACCTGGAAGGATGGCCTTTTGTTCAACCCTTAATTAGAACCACTGAGAACCGACGTTTTTTCAGACGCAGCGTTAAGTTGAATAAGAGCAGTTGTTAAGACTGGGGTCTTAAAACATCTCAGCTGGAATCGCTCATTCTCTCATTAGTATAGTGAGATTTGGAAATCATTAAAGAGGCCATTCATCCGAATGGGTAATCACAGTTCAGGTAGAGGGCAACAGTTATAAGACTCAAATACAGACGCCAGAAGACATTTAATTGATGTCATCAGGAATTGATTGTTGGGGAGGAATGGCTGTCTGCGCCTGGCAACAAACCTGAGGGAAAGGCAGGAGCGGGATTGGGTTTATAAAGACAACAAAAACATGGGAACAAACCAAAATCTGGAGGGGCGTCTTCAACAGAGGCGTCAACAAGGAGGTTTTTTTATTCACTTCTCAAACACTGACCAGGTTTCACCAGGAAAAAATGTTGTAGCCTCTTAGAAGCGGGGATTCTGATGCCATCACTGTGACTGGGGCACGAGCTGCCTCGTGCATGCATGCATGCATGCATTATGCACATTTAGGGAATGCCTTGTTTATTAAAAAAAATCACATCGACTGTAACAGTTGTTTGTTACATGTGCTGGAAATTCAGTTTGTTTCTATTTTAATGGCCTGAACATAATTCCGCAGCATCCAAGTCCGCAGGATGTCGACCGTACGGGCAGAGTTAAGTCTAGTGGAACGTCTCCATGTATCAAACGTGTGTCCTGATATAAAATCTCTACGTGGGCAAGACACCGAGACGAGAGCAGCCTCGGGCGCTCTGACAGAGCTGCTGTGTTTGCATGTGTGCTTCCTGCCACCATGTCACTGAGCCACTGGGCTGCACAACAGTGTTTGTATTGACTCGGGGAAATTCTACTCAACCCCATTACGCCCATACTGTCAACAAAGACGGGCCACGGTGCCGCAGACGGTGGGTGGCGGTTCTCCTAAACCGGGAAACAGACGCGGTCGGTAACAGCCGGCTGGAGATGCTCCCCACGTTCGCCTCGAATGTCCACGTCTGCCTCTGTTCACAAATCAGATCTGAAGGTAGCACCGCAAGTCAATAACAGCTTTCATAAAGCAAACCTCAGCCTGCAGCTCGGCTGATGTGATTTTATAACCGGGTCAGCTCTTCGTCTTCATCTTTAATAAGTAAATAAAGTAATATGAATAATCAATGAATAAATGGCTAACCTAATATATATTTTTATTTTTCGAGTAATCTGTGGTTTCCTTAATAGTCAGACCATTTGAGGCTTTTCAGAATATCAATGACAGCGAAACCACGGCCCGCTAACATGGCTGAGATGCGAGTGGACATATTTCACTGCCTTTAGGTGGAGCCAAACCGGCTGTTTCCAGTCTTTGTGCGGAGTAACCTGGCAGCTGCTGACACCTGGCATACACGTGTAGAGGTTATTTATCACAGAGGTATGACAGGTTTAGTGGATTTAGTCCAGTTTGGCCAGTGTGAAAAACACTCAGCAGAAAAAGTCTAGACTGGATAATCGCAAACATCTAATCTTTATATGTCAGTGAGAAGGCAGCAGGAGTTCTTCACAAACCATCAATCAAAGTTTTAAAAACACATAACATTAAGCGGTTCCTGGTCCAGATGAGGAACATCCGTTCTCACGAGGATCGAGTTATAAATTTGTTTAAAATGCTGCCATGGTGGAGCCTGGCTGTTTGTTTAAGCCATTGAGAAGCGCTCGTATGTCAACATCAGTGTTTTATATTGGATGATTGAGGCTGTCGGACAGATCGCCATCAGTCAATTCGGAAGCCTTATCATGATTGCACTTGAGATCTCATCACACATGGTTTGTGTAGTAAATCAATCACTGCGTCCTCTTTTCCTCAGCCGATTGTGAGCACAATGAGCCCTTTCTGTTGAAATGAAGAAAAATCATTCTGATTGTAGCAATTTGGGGTTTTTTTTCCCTCATTTTTGCATGCGTGTTTGTCTTTAACTGCATCCCTTTTGTCCTCTCTAAATTGCCTCTCGCTGACCGCCCATTAAACAACATCTATAATTTCAGACCTGAAGTTTGGCATTCATTCTGAGGCCTCCTGATCGACGTGAAGATTGTTGGGTTGCCTCCGTTTTCTATCAACTGTCACTTGAATCAGATGGGTTCTTTATGTGTCTGAATGTGCGAGGGACACCAAGAATAATAGACAACATCTGTCTTGCATTAAATGCCACTCTAAAGGACTAATTTGACTCTATAATTCTGGATTTATTAGTTTCCCTCAAACTGAGTAAAATCCGTTTGACTGGTGGAGGCTCTGCAGCCATCTGCCGCTCTCGCTGCCTTGCTGCCAAACCATTGGCTCGGTTTGTCAACCGTGTGTTTACTTTGCCAATATTTAACTAAAATCCTCATCATTCAATCAAATCAGGCAAATTTCAAAACCCAACAATAGAAATGAATATAATAGTGTCTTTTACACGGATCTAGCCTTTAATAACAGTCAGATGGCAGCGGTGCTTTCTTCTGCTCTCTTCTGATGGTTTATTCAAGAATCTTGCTGCACTATTTTGAACAGTTCTCAGCTTTTCTCGTGGCGGCTTCAACTCTTTTGTTTTACTCCCTCCTTCAATTTAAGGCTTGTGTTCCTGTTTTTAGAAGATAGCGCTCGCTGCGTGCATGCGCGAGCTCCGTGCGCTTGCGTGGCTGCAGCATGAGGAATAAATCCCCTTTTTACAGGTGTCAGACATGAAAGCTGGGAGTGGTAGACACGCTCCCCCATTCTGCCGCATATGCATTAGTAATCAAGACTTGGTGTAAACACACACTCCTCATTGCTGAAGTGTGGCGCTGAGGAAGGGCAGGGGCAATGACAAGGATTTCTGAAGTAATGGGCTCTAACAGATCAGCACATCATAAGTGAACCTGCAGATCCCAGGAGTAGCCTTGTAGACCCATTACACAGCAGAGCGCAACCGCGGAGGACAACTGAAGCCTCTAATGGCACTTTCTCCTTATCATTTAATGTTGTTAAACACGACATAGTGATATTGTTGAGGAGTCAACTGCTGTTGACAGAGAGCATGAGGAGAGAGGATAACTTGTTCTGCGTGTTTGCATTTTTCATCGATTGATTTTCTGTGCCGCTGCTAATTTAGGCTTGCAAATCAGCAGCGACCCGAAGGAATTCTCATGCTCTCTTGCAAAGTCAATATGTTAACGTTTTTTGTTTTTTTTTTCCCTCAGAAACAACGACATTGTGCTTCCTCTAATTTGTCCTCAGCTTCCTCATACGTTTTGTTTATATTCGATTGTTGAGTTGAGCACAAGGAGCAGATCGTGGCACTGCGATTAATCATGTTCAGTGTGTGCCAGTACTGATACCTGCAGGATTCCGGGCTCAGAACCAGGCTAAGCTATTGGAAAAACATCTTTTTTTTAGCTTTGTTTAAAGTCCAGGGAGACTAATCAGATAAGGATCTTAAATGTGCAAAATGGTGTATTGATTCACAGCGTAGCTACACTTTCTGCAAAGATTTAAAAATAAAATTGTATTGTGTTTTTTAAATGGTGTATGGCCTGGTTGAAAATGAAAGATGCTTTAAATTTCCAATCCAGCCTCGCTGCACCAATAGTTGAATGTTTCTATATGGGTCTTTTACCGCAGCCAACCAGTGTGGCACGCAAATTGTAATCAAGGTCGGCACAGAGCGCTGGGGAGCTTTTGACTGCAGGATTTGGGAAACTGGCTGTGGTTTCCCACTGCTGCTGGCAGAAGATTTCTGCCAGACACTGGTGTGAAAAACAAGAGCTAATCTGGAGTGCCCTGTTGCGACTAAAAGAAGCCTGCTGACAGCCATGACGCAGGGCAAAAAAATAAAACTATATGCAGCTTATGGAATTTCTTTCCCATCTACTGTGTTTTTTGTAATCCAGTACTTTGACTACTTGTGGTAACAAGCATACAACAGCAAGAAAGAAAGAATTGCCGCAGGATTTTTGCCGGCCTCATTATCATGTGAGTGTCTGCCTGTATTTTTGTGCTCTGATCTCCTCCCAATGCCAGCCAGCCCTGCGTCCTTCTGTCATTTCCTATCTTACGTCTGACACAGTGTCCTCTTTTATTCCTGTCTCCCTCTGACTAACCTGGCCAGCATCACTGATATCACTCAAACTACCTACACAACTGGGAAAAGGAATTTCCACTGGCACAGCTCTTTTAGGGGAAGGTCCTGACACACTTCTCCTTTTTTGTCATTATTAGCGTAAAACAGTACGATACAGCATGTGTATAGACGTGAACATGAGAACAAACCAAATCTGGAGGGACATCCTCCTGGCACCTTGTTTGGACACTCGGTTTTTAGGTACCGGTAAGCAGAATTGTGCCCGTTGTGCATCTGTATGGTCGCCTGAGGAACAATATAGCAACAACACCAGTTTGTTAGTTTCTAAATTGAATTAATGGAAACTAAAACCCTAAAGACTTTCCCTAAGGTTGCTCAATTAATTTTGAGTAAATGCAACTTGCTAAGCTAACAAGCTAATTGAGCCGCAACATAGGATAAAGTTCAAATGAGTTTCCAGACTGAGCAAAAATACCATTTCAAACTACAACAAACTAGAGGTTGCCCAAGTATAATGACTTTGTCAGTTCAAGTAAAAGAAGCACATGTTTGAGACATGCACATGAGAAACCCCAGCAGTCGTCCTGCTTCCTGATTATTGTCTGTCAGACGCTTTGAGAGAAGGATGACGCTTGTGTAGAGCTACCAGATCCGCTCAGGTGGGAGGTCTGAACAGAAAAGATGTCTGGCTGTCCTTTTCCTCCTTTGGCTTTGTTCACAGCCAGCACTTACTCCTTCCCGGTGGTCATTATTGTATCCATGACAACGAGTGACCTCAGCAACATACTAATATCATCCTTAATCCCGTGTGTGTGCGTGTGTGTGTGTGTGTTTCTACATATGTTAAGTGCTAATGGTAATTTTACTAGCAATCTTGACCATATTTGGGCCTCACTTATTCAAATGTTCACACATTTTTAGTGTAAAATCTGCCTTTAAAAGTACTTTCTTACCCAAAGAACAATCATCATGCTCTATTTATTACTTACTCAACAAAAGCCCAGCAGTGTTACATCTGAAAAAATGGCACAAAACCACACAAATGACAGAACTGAGCTACTGAGGCGGAAGATCAAGAGCTCATTTATGTCCTCGCATGTGTGTGGAGACAGACGGAGCCGTCTGCCTGAACTCTACGAGCAGTTCATCCCAACCTGTGACTTTTTAGGCATGTGTGTTAATGTAGGTAATGTAATGTATAAATATGGTTCCACTAGTGGACGTTCTTTGTCTACACATTATAAAGTTTTCTGCACATCCCAGTTTGCTTTTCTTTGCTGGTGGGCTGCCGACAGTCTTGTTGATGTCACAAATGTCTGACTCTGCTTTCGAATCATTAGAGGTATAATTTGAGGTTATAGAGCTGCGATTACATCCGATTACACACTTACAACATAATACACACTTAACTTTTCTCTACTAGTCAATGAGCTCAGTCTTTCTCGGGTGTAAAGTGAAGAGCCTCAGATGGCAACAGGTTAAAAAAACAAAACAAAAAAAAACAATAACAGAGTCTGAAACCTGGCGCACACCCACCGGTGGACGTGTGGTCCTGACTCTGACTCATCCTTTCGACCAGTGTTCGTTCTGGCGAGCTAAGCCTAATGTTCCCAAGATGGTGGGTCTCCCACCTTCCAGGCCAACAACTGCAGGCCACGGCTCTAGTCCCTGGGAGTGGTCTGCTTCGGCCCCAACATCTTGAAGGTTGGCCACAGGACCGAAAGACGATGGGGGATCGTGTCTAAATGCCTGACCACCTCGACCTGTTTGGAGAACCCAGATGCAGATGCCTTCCTGCTGTCCGTGCAGTGATTCATATCTAGGCTTGACGCAGGAACCTTCACCGAACGCTTTCAAATGTGTCTTTATTAGGAGCAACTCTCTTCCTGGCACTGAAAGATGATTGGCCTGATTGTTTGTGTTGTAAATCTTGTAAATGAACCTGAGTGTTCCGACGTCATTTCTGATTAGTGTCAGCCAGTCTGCGATGAAGATGTTTAACCCGTGGGCATCGGGCCCCCCTCTGGAAGAACAGAACGGCCCTGTTTAAAAGAAAAACCTGCCTACTGTGGCTCAAAAAGAACAAAGAACAAAACCAGCTGCTCTGTAGAACACACCTGTTACCCTGAGTGTTTGAAAAGATGATAATTTTTACTTTAACTTTTTTTTTAGAAAAACACTAAATGTACAAAAATATACATCATGGATGCATTTTTATGTGTGCTGCTGGCCGGAAGTGTTGGCTTTGTTAATTCTAGCTCACGCTGCAGAAACCAGTCATTTGAGAAAAGGGGTTGATTTAGTGTGACAAATGAATCTGCGGTTATTTTGGTAATCGGCGCAGTGAGGCCACACGGATCTCCTCCCTGAGGAACAGATGGACAGCGGGCGAACGCTGACGAGGACACAACCTGG
>CAAE01014729.1:2488502-2537074 GCA_000180735.1 Tetraodon nigroviridis
AATGTTGCAACTGCAATTAAAATTCACAGGAAATATGTGAGAAGCAGAAGAGCTTCTGGCAGCTCTGCATTCCCAAAGGTGCGCACACACACACACGCACACACACACACACACACATAGTTTCAGCTGTTGTTGGTGCAGCACCTGCATGTTCATCACAGAAGACACTTTTTCTAACTGGTCCTAATGATGTTAAAGCTAGTTTCAGTCAGAGTTGATGTCTCCGTGGAAACCTCCATGGCGTTGATGTCTCCATCTCCATGGGAAGCTCAACTGTTCAGACGGGAAGAATGCTTTCTGGAGAAACTTAAGAATTGCATTGTTTGTTTGTTTTTTTTAATGCTTTTTTTTTCTGATTGGAAAGGTGTTTTAGTGGGTTGCGGGTATAAAGTACACGAAACACCATGTCCTGACTGACTTCGACAAAACTTTAACTTTGCTGAATATTGTTGCCAAAATGAGAAACCGACGTGTGAGTCAGTGTTGTTTTATTTATTTCCTTGGTTGTGCAAAATTGATGAGGAACTGCCAAAAAATGCAGTTATTCAGCTGTGAGAGCCATAAATAATTAAAGCAGCTTGTTGTTTCTCGCAAATCAACATTTATGGATCAGCCCTGAGATATGACATAATTTTGGTGTGGTTTGTTCTGATTTAGCAACAGCTGTGTTCTATTTACTCATTATCATAGGCGAATTGAAGGGATGATTCTCCCCAAATACAGGTTTAATGGTTCTAGAAACAGTCAAAGGAAGCAAATCCGGCATTTTATTACCTAACTTGATTTACTCCCACAGTTCTATAAAAGTGCATGCTTATATAATCATCCCTAATTACATAGTATAGGCACGCATTATCTTATTGAAAGTCACAGCACAGTTTGCTCTCTTTTCTGCAGGATTTTAACAGTATTCACACATTAAGGTGAGAGGATGAAAGATGGGAAAAACACCTTCCGTCTCCCAAATTACAGAATGTTAATGCCTCCATCTGCACAGGCACCTCGCTGTAAAGCACAGAGGGATTGGAAACAGAAGGAAAGATAATCAGAGAGATGAAACAGTTGCAGAAAGGCTTCCTGGTGTTACAGATCATCTCACACATACACACACACACACACACACACGTTCTTGCGTGGTGAGGGAAGTGGAGGTGGGGATGGACGGGGAGCTCCCAGGCTCAGGACGGAGCGGCAGACATCTGGGCGTGGGGCCAGTCGGTTGTCTGGAATGGCCGCTGCGCTCTGGCAGCGCTGCAGCTCTCCACAAAAGTAACTGTGGATGGCATCGATGCCACCTGTGCAGCTTTTATCAGTGCGGTGCTTTATTACCGCCGGTGCGTCTCTGGGTGTGTGTGTTTCATCACAAGAGGAACAGTTTGCGTTGTTACTGTCGTGTTGTGTGTTTTATTGATGAATCAGCAAAAGAACACACTGCAAAAGCCGTCAAACAGCGCCGCCATCATCTGATTCCAGTACAGCGTGACTTTGTTTGTCGAGCTAATTAAATTCAAGGCGGCGCTGCTATTTCCGACGGTGCCAGGCGAAAGTTGACAGTTGTGAGTCGAGCGTGGTGAAATCTCTGTCTACACCACCCAGACTGAAATGGTATTAATGTCACGGAAGAATGTTCACCGTTATCGTTCTGCAGTGCCAAACTTCAGGGATTTCAAGGTGTTTGCGGCAAACACAGGCGTCCTCGGCAGACCGTGGACAGATTGTGTATCAACGCGACAAAAGTCTCAGTCTGGAACGAAGGGATTCAGTCAGGAAATGTAAGAGAATAAAGTAAAGAAATTCACATTTACAGTTTTCCCCAGATCTTCAGGACTGTCCTGGATTTTTTTCCGCATCAGTAACTCCAACGGTGAGAGCTGACAGGTCTCATTTAAATAAAAATGAACAGGGACAAAGACTGAACTTTGTGGAACTCCATCTGACATTTTAGCAGACAAGGAGGCAAAATATTCAATATCCACTCAGAAGAATTTTGATGTGACTCGAGCAGAGGAGCCTCTGTTGTTATTGTTGTTACCAGAGTATTTTGGGTACTAGTTTAGTGATATTGGCTAATAAAGAGCCTGGCAGACCTTTACACGCTATAATGATAGTAATATCCTACAGTTAGCACAAATGCTAAGAAGCTGTTAAGCAGCCAAGTCAGGATCTGATTTAAGAGAGAAATTAGTAGTCTCTAAGAAATGTTTGAGATTATTTGCTAAAGGTCAGAGGGAGAGAACATTCTGCCGGGTCTCTGAGCGCCGCTCACTGAGAGGTGGATCGTAAGGTTTGAGGGCAGAGGCTAATTAATTCTGTCCCTCGTAAGTGACCGTCATTAAAAGTTCATAAAAACGTTACTACCCAGGGTTTACTGAAATGCAGGGCTCAGTTGCACTCTGACTCCTTCAGCCCAAAGTTGCAGCAGAGTCCACGGATAATATATTGGACCCTAACCTGGTTTATTGTCATAATTAGCCAAAAAGTTGCTCAAATTTGAGATTTTCTAATATTTTTTTCTGTTCCTTGTTTTAAAGGTGTTACATCTCTTTAAAACAGCAACTAGCAGATCTCTTAAAGATAAAATCCACTTCTGCCCTGGGCCTGAGCTTTTTTCCGTCTTCAGTCTCACAGTTTACGTAGGATGAGATTGTCGCCTTCCATACATTGCGTGACTGTAATCCAGTTCAGAGATGTGTTTGTGACTGGAGCCAAACTGGAATCATTGTCACACGCTGAAACTGGAAAAAGCCTCCGTACCTTCTCCACGAACGCAGCAGGGCGGATGAGTGGCGCTCCGTTTTAATCCTCAGGAGCTGCTGCGGTTGGAGCACAAACACAATGGCTCATTGAGCAGAGGATCCTGAACCGTGTGGGAGAGGAAGATGAAGATGAAAATTGTGTTTATTCAACAGGATTATTGAAGGCCAGGGACAGAATTTAAAAATAAAAAAAATAAAAAAAAACCCCTTTTAAGGTTGTATTAGCGGAACGCACAGATTTAGCAACATGCCTGAATGCAGATGTCTGCGCAGGAGCGTCCTGTAATTGCACAATCACGGGGACAAAGGAGTTTAAATCAGACTTATAGGTTGGTCTCAAACATTTGCGGCAAACATTTCAGCTTATCTTAATTACTTTCCCTTTTGATATTCTGCAGCGTTGCGTCAAAGCCGACGTAACTTTAGAGTTGCAGCGCTGAGGAGAACTTATTTCTGCGGCCGGTCGGGAGGATTAGCTTTGCAGTGACAGATAATTCTGGAAGGTAAACCGGGAGTACAAACATGTATGCCGTTGTTGCATCGTTCCTTTTCCACACACGCAGCAGTGAAAACCCGCGATGGAACAGAGCTGCGGCTGCATCCGAATGTAACCTTTTCACTGCTTGGCAAATGTCACCTGCATGTTTACCCTCCTCCTGGCGCTGATGTGAGACCTGACATTGTTTATCTTCTGCGCTGCGGCCTCGTTTCTGGAGGGTTGAAAAGAGCAAACAGAGGCCGGCCGGCGTTCCCGCCGCTGACCCAGCCCTCCTCCAATTACCTTCTTGTTCCTCCTTACTTGGATTCTCATTCCATACATCTTCTGTGACCTTTCCATCCAACGTGGCAGCCGTCAAACGTCAGCGTGAGCTCGTCACTGATGGAGAGGTGAAGGGTATTACCAGTCGTTGTCTCGGAGAGCGCTCCTATCCCCCTGCCTCCAAAAAGCCAGGCCCATAGCGACCACTGGAGTGGGCCTAATTTCCGAGCCGGTCTAATTGGCCCCTTGTATGAGCTGTGATTAAAGCAGAATATGACACTTAGGGCCAGACTTCCTGTGCTGGCTGCCCTTTGTGTCACTCCCATTAACCTTTACGCTCCACCTTCCTCTCTGCCTTTTCTATGTTCAATTATAGACACTGAGGAGGAGCTGGGCGGCCGAGGCTGCAGGCGCACAGGTGAGCGGCGGCGCCGTCGAGCCTTTGCTGGAATCATTTCAACTGTGACCTTAGAGCCTGCAGAAGTCCCGTGCGCCAACTGCTGGGAAAACAATAAAAATGGACATTATTCTCTGTACAGGTGGTTAAACCATGAAACTTAATCGCATCCGTTTACTGACTACCTAAACCCCGGCTAGTGCAGCTGATATGCGCCAAAGATGTGAAATGGGAGCTAAACTGTGTGAACTTCTGCGCAGTGTTTGTCCTTTCCAATATTTTGAGCTGTGGCAGATATTCTCAGTCTTGTGTAATTAATCAAAGCGCCTGAATGGATTCCCAACCTCCCCCCCGGTTAATTGGACCGCGGCTGAAGGATGGACGCTGCCATGATTTATCCAGCAGGCAGGTGGAACGCCGCGCCGCGCCTCTTCTCGCAGGTGCCCAGTGGATGGATGACTCGCTGCTGCACCCACCCTGCTTCTCCCCACGCCCCTTCATCCCTCAGAGCACCCGACTCTCGCGGTGTATTTACAAGATGGGTGAAAAAGTGAGGAAGAGGAAGAATACAGTCCGAGCAAATCTGTCAGAGGGCAGAAACTCATGCTGACATCGCAAACATTTAAAGTAGTAAAAGAGACAAATCTAAAGCGGTTTGATGCCCCACCTGCAGTTTTGATCCTCCCTGATATTAATCAGACAAGTTGAAGGAGAAGTTCTGACAGTTTTCAGTCTGAAGAGTAAAAACAGACAGGTGAGGCGTTTAAGGTCACACTGCCGTGCAGCCATGTGGGGAGGATGTTTTTGTTTTTGGGTTGCATGACAAAAATATTTCCCAGCTTTCTTTTAGTCCCAGCTCCGCTCTGCCACTGACCTGCCCCTGGGGCTTTCCCTCCTTTGTCAGGGTCACGTTCGTGGGTTAGCTGTGGTCTTGCACCGGCAGAACGCTACGTTTTAAACCTTTTCTAACCGCCGGAGCGTCAAATGGATGTCCATGAGATCAGAAAGGTTATTTTCTCCAGAGATGGCGAGAACGGTGGAGATGAAGCAAAAGCTGTTCACAAGCACATAAAATATTTGTATTTTCAGAACAGTTGGAATCCATCTTGAAGGTTAACGAGGCACTAGCTCCGCTATCTTAAAACATGTTTGGATTTCAGTGTTTTGATTTATTTCCCTGCTCAGCCATGTGAGATATTTTCAGAATTGCTCTTCTGAGCTGCAGAGCAGAGGCTGCAGCGAGCGTAGCTAGGCAGCAACCTCAGGATCATCCCTTCTCCGCGGGAGCTGAATTCAGCCCTCCTGGCACGTCATTACCCTCAGATAACCACGTTTAAATAGTTAATGCAGCTGAAGCCCCCCTCCCTGCATTTTAAATCGGCCCATCCATCTCTCCCAGCCTCTCATGGGTGGCGCCGCCACCGTCCATCTTTAGGAACTCTAATCATTCATCAATAGACAGCAACCTGGCACCCGCTCACGCAGGACACCAAACACTGATGTGGTGGAGGCCCGAGACGGACATCCTGGTGTCAGTGACGGGGTCTGTCAGCCGATATTAGTCCAGACGTCCCTTTGAGATCTTCCAGTTACAGCCAGCAGCTGGATTACAGGCTGCAGAGTTGCCCTTTTGCTTCCTTGCAGGCTGATGAGAACATTTTTGCTTGTTTAGGTTAAAAATGTCTGACATAGTTGATCAAGATCACAGCTGTGGTATCGGGCAAAAAGTGATTTCTTGACTTAGGATTTGATGACGTTTCTGTGTGAAAGAATGCATTCAACACATTTTGTTTAGTATCTAGTGTCTCACTGTAAGACATTTTTAAAATGTCTCTTCTCATTGTCACTTATTTTTACCCAAATCGCTGCAGGCAGCAAGTGTGGTGATATTTGTAAAATGTCACCATCTGCCCATTTTCTAATTACAGATTCCGTGGACGCTGGCTGACAAGGTGAATCCAGCCAGTCTCCACTTGCAGGGCCGCAGACGTCATTCAGTGATCGGTAAATCACTCAGCTCTGCACAACCCTCTTTCCCTAAAGGAGTTTGTTAACCTTTAATCCCTTACTGTAAGGCTTGTTTTCTTTTTGCGGTGATTACGTCACCCCTCTGCAGACCGAACGTGCTCTCCTTCCCCCGAAGGAAATAAAAAAGGTGTGATAAAACTGCCCAAAGATCAGCCCAATCGGTAACCAGCACAGATGCAGCCTGGAACGGCTCCTTTTCTCTGGGGATTGCAGCCGTCAGGCAGGAGGTGACGGGTCCAAAACGGGCAGGCGGGCCCCATCTCTTTTGATCAATCAGGTAAGACAGGGAGGAGCAACGTGAATCCTGAAACTCCAGATGCACCACTGCCAGCAAGATGACCTCTCTGTGTCCCGCACACTCATCTGTTAGTGTCACAGTCTGTTCGCTTTCTCTTCTTTGGTTGGATTTAGATTTGATGAGGCTGAGGTGAATTAAGTGGTAACTTAATTCAGACATTTTTGTCATTTGTGAAGGCCAGACCTTAAATTCTTCTTCAGTCTGATAAATATGTGCTGAATTCACTGCAACCAGTAAATCTATTAGTGTTTATTATTTCTTTATTTCTGTCTTCTAGGTATATATTCTTTTACATTTTTTTGGCGTATTTAATGCAGAAGATGCATCCCAGGATTTTGCACCGCAATATGAAACTACATTCCGTGTCCTGCTGTCTAGAGACATCTTGGACGACCAGACTTCAGGTAACTCATATTGCAAAGACATTTAATGTTCATTTGAACGTCAACAACTACTGTTTGTATCGAGAGGATAATTTATTTTTCCCACGTAGTACTTAGGCGTCGCCACAAGATGGCGATATTTCACCTAAGGAGCTTTGGCTGAAAAGAAAAAGTGATCTGCTGTTGACCTCTAGTGGTGAAGAGCGAGTCCTGCAACGATTACGTTACAAAATAATATAGTTAAACAGAAAGTCTACAGTATACCAAGAATTTCTACTTCTTAAAAGGATTTTTAATAAAACCTTTGTACTTTCAGAGCAGAAAAGATAAAGTCAATAGGATGTGACCAGGTAAATGAGAGTAGAAGTAGCAATTAAACTAATTAAAGATGATTATTTCAGCGATGGCGCTACCATTCAATTTAAGCAGAAAACTAAATATCAATCTAAAATTTAAAAAGCAAATGAAGCAGATTAGGCCAATAATAACACGAACAAATTTATTATATATAATAGATCATTTGCAGAGCTTTATATTTTTGTGTGCCTGTAATATGTTTATGTTTCATGACCCTATCAGATTCTAAGACGGCTGTTTCTGTTTCTGTTTTGTTGAAAATGTCTGTTCCACGCGGAGCTGGAAGGTGAGGGGCTTTCCTGAGAGTGAGTCAAGGCCACATATTTCTCCACAAACCATCAAAACATCTGCCACATCACCCAACATGAACATTAATTAATATTTATATTATCACACCCAACTTCAGCTTGATGAGTGCTGCAATGAAGTGACCCTGACCCCTGACCTCTGACCTTTCCCCTAGATTTCTAAAATAAAAGAGACTTCAAACCACTAACAGGTCACATTTTAAAAGAAATACCCAGTCATTGGCATACAGCATCTGAAATGTGTTACTTTTATTTTAAGGAAATTTCAATATAAAATGTTCTGTTCATTTTTTTTTTTTCAATAAATCATTTATCATTATTATTATTGGGACCAATTTCAAAAGTTAGGATTTCAAATAGATTTTTTTTACACTTACTCAAGTAAAAATGTAAATTTTATAATCGGAGGTTGACGGAGTTGTGCAATAACAGCATTGTTGTTCTCACCAACGAGCTGAGTAAAGTGAAAATAAACCAGAGTTAAATGGGTCTGTTTTCACCCTCACAACTACCGGGTCTGAGTCAGCGGATGAGTGATGCACTGCGGGACCTGCGTCCAAAAAAACCAGGATGTGGACATGGAAACGGAGAGCGGCGCTGACTCAGTGACCGGCGCTGGGAGGTGAAGAGAGGTAGTAAAAGTAGTGCCTTCTCCTCCGCTCTCTGGAGTATGGCATAAATACGGCTCTGTGCTCGCTAAACAAGCAGCACGTGTTCCTTCCTGTGTTTGTGTGAGTCAGATACTACTCATGAGTCTCCTCTGAATCAGCCAGGGCCCATCCCCCCCGCCCACTAACCTCCATCCACCCTCGCAAAAGTAGAGAACACCCACACACATCTTCCCATCTCCGCCCACCTCGCCTTTCAACCACTCCTACACTTTCCTCCCCTCCCTATGGATTTTTTTCCCTCTGTCCCTCCTTCATTTCCCCCCTCCTTCATCTCTTCGGAGGGCTGAAGAGGAGCAGGGGGAGGAGCTGGCCCGGGTGGGTGGAAGTGGCATGTGTGTATGAGTGTGTTAGTCATGTCAAGGCTCATCCAGGGCCAACGGCGGCCCACAAGCAGGGGGAAACCCAGGCAGGAATGGGATGTTGTGTCCACATCTGTTGGCAGGTTGGCTGTTGGTGCTCCTGTGGTTCACGCTGGGGCCTAAAAATGGAGCGAGCTGAAGGGCGCCGAAGGGCCAAGACGCAGGACCATGTGAGGGGGAGGGGGAAAGGGCAAAAGGACATAAGTGGGGGGAAAGGGTGAGCATGCCAAAGTGGGCCCACCCAAGCCCCACCCCACCCGCTGGATAATGGGATTCTGTCTGTCCAACCTGAGCCGCCGCAGAGTTCAGGAGCCTGCAGGCGTCTCTGAAGGGTGGTGGTCTCCCAGAAGGTCTGACCAGGGTTTCTGTTCCAGCAGCTCTCCGAGGCTGACAAAAAATACATACGCACAGAAATATATATGATGTGAGGATTTCACAGGATTTTATGCAGTCGTTTCTGATCAGACCTGAATTTTTGGCGCATTTTCTGTGATGTAAAATTAGTTTGACCTCAGGTGTGAGAACCCAAAAACAAGCTGAATACCATCAAATAAATTATTAAAAGTTTAAACTCTCCTTTATGCAGCGTATTTGCATCAAACTGGGTGTGAAATACCCACAACCATTCTACAACATGTCCGATCCTCCGCTCCCCACTTTGATCTGCAGGTGGTGCTCGTGGTGGTGAGTATTCCTCACACACACACACACACACACACACACACACACACACGGAGTGGACCTACTTCTTGGTCTCCATCCACACTCTGAGGGGCCGGGTGCATGGCGACATGTATGAGGTGGTGGGGGATGGGGGCTGAAGTAGCTGTGGAAGATAGAGAGGAAGGAAGTGAATAGAGTGAGAAATGGAGGGGGAGGCTGTGGGGGAGGCCGTGGGGGTGGGGGTGGCATGCAAGCAAGCACATGCTGGGCCGAACATAGCACTCATTGAGAAAAGCGCTCCCTCCATTCATGCCGCATCCATTTGCCTTTTGAAGACAAACCCTCCTCCTCACGTAGGCAACAGTCGACCCGTCTGCTCGGCCCCAGAAGCTTTGCTCCTCGTCACGTTCTGAGCTGGGATCAGCCAGATGGAACATCACAGGCCAGGCCACAGCCCCGGAGCCGTCCCAGGAGCCGTCCCAGGAGCCGTCCCAGGGCCGCCCGAGCTCCCCTCGGCCGCAGAGGCAGGTCATTTCCATGAGAAACCAACCGGGCTGGACGGGAGAGCCTTCGCACTTCTCTCCTCTGTAAACAGACATCACACACACGACAGATCAACAAAGAGGAGGAGAAGGTCCACTTCTCTGGTGGCTTTTGTGGGGATTCAATGACATTAAAAAACAGCGACTTCGCTGCTTGTTGTGACTGCGGAGAACCGGGAAGGAAAGTTTATTTCTGGGATAATTGAGGTGGTCAAAAAAAACTACAAGCTGAAAATTTACAAAGAAAATTACAAAATAATTCATTAAAAAATCTGACAAGGAAGACAATTGTGATCACTGCTGGAGTAACTGAATTAAGAGAAAAAGAGAACATTAGTCAGAACAAATTTATTTAAGTGGAAAAATCCAGACGGCAGCAAAAAAATACAGTAAATAAATATTCAATAAAAATAGTTAAAAGTATTTATTCTGGAAGGGCAAAAAGGAAGGAAAGATTTATAGGTTGTTTAATTAAGGACATGACAACACTCTTTGGAGGAATCTTTTCTTTTCCTTTCGATTTTTTTGCCTCTTTATTTAAAAAAAAAAAAAATTCCCTTTTTAAATCACCATAAAAAAGAATATTTGATTTTATCTATCTGTTCCTCCACCCTGCTTACTGCCTAATTTTTCCTGGTTTTTGCTAAACGCTCACAGGTCAGCGGAGAAGACCTGTTTTATTTCTTGATTTCATTCTGAGGACATTAAGGAGCTGAAAACTGGGTGTGTTTGTGCTAAAAGTGTTGCGTGTTGACACTGGCTGAGGTCAGAGTTCACTCATCAACAGGGTGGAGAATGCTGTCCGTCCTGTTGACGGATCCACTCATGTACACACACACACACACACACACACACACACACACAGTATCCATATGCTTGTTTTCCTTCAAGTGTGTGTCTCTGAAACTGAACTTTTTCCTTTTATTATTATTATTTCTATATTCTCCTCTGTGATGGAAGTGTGGAGCCAGGCTGGAGGCCGGGGGGCCGGCCCCTCCGGCTCCCTCGGTGGCCCGTTTACCATATCTCCGCCCTCCGCTCCTCCGGCTCCCATGAGGGCGGCTCTTTAAATTGCCCTCAAACTGCTCCGTGGCGCCTTTTTGCTCTCATTCTGCAGGAGACAACGCAGGCTGCTGATTTCAGGAGGACGCGAGCGAAACTTCTCAAGCCGCCGGTAAAGACGCCGAAGCCTGCCGCAGATTTGCGCTCTCCGCGTGTTTTGAAGGGCTGCCGGAGGATTTGGAAGGGGCGGCTGCGCGTTGTCTGACGAATAAAAGCTGCAGCCTATAGATCGGCGCAGGGCTTCGGACTGGGCGCAACCAGCCAGCTTAAAGGAAACACTTGGTCTTAGAATTAGAGCCGAGGTTCGAGCCGAGCCGCGGAGGTAAGTGCGCAGACTTCGGGGGCGCGAATGCCCATGTGACCGCGTGAAAGTTTGCATGCACTGTGGCCGATTTGAGATGCATTATTATCCAGAGCAGAAGCTCCGGCGAGGGGAGGAGGAGGAGGAGGAGGAGGAGGCTGCTTGCACGCTTTAAATGAAACCCCTCTTTTGTTGCCCCGGCCTGGGCTCCCGCAACCGCCTCTGCTTCTGCCCGTGAACCCGACAACCTCGCTCGCTTCCATTTTCTCCCCCCCCCCTCCCTGTTTGTTTTATTTTCTCCTGTATTTTCCTGCCAGGGTGCACGCGTCCGTGCAGGCTCCGCTTAGCCCCGACACCCTCCGAGCACACACGGGCTATTGTGCGCGCGTCGACGGAGCTTCGCCCGGTGCGCAGAAGCGCCGTGTCATCATTCCACGCATTTAGGTCCCGTTTGGCTCCAGCGGACCCCGGGACCGGGACCGGGCCCTCCGAGCGCGGCTGCCTGCCTTCGGTAGCGGGCTTTCAGCAGCCCTGCGCGGCCTGGAGACCGCCTACGGAGTCCCGGCTGTGTCCTGCGCGCCGGCGTCACGTCAACCCTCGGTTAGCGGACGCGCAGAATGGAGCGAATCAATGCGGATTAACGCGCTCGGAGCCGCAGCCGGTGCGCGGCCACCCCGGCGGTTGTCGTCGCGGTCAGCGAGTTTAACTGCCCGAGTGATTTATTCCCCCCTTCTTTTTTTTTTATTCCTTTTTTCCCCCCCCGTGCGTGTGCGCGCGCCGCCGCAGCTCTGGTTCGTTCGCGACCTGACTGGTGCGACTTGTTTTCCAGGTCTGAGGAGGGGGGAAAAAGATAAGCAAACATGAGCGACAAGGGGACAGTCTCAACGAAGGAGAAGGAGGCAACGGAGAAGAGGGGGCGTGGAAGACCGCGCAAGCAGGGCCGAGGAAAAAGCCTCTGACGTAAGTCGTGCCAGTTTTTTTTTGGGGGGGGGGGGGGGGGGGGTCGTGTCTTCCATAAGATCTCTCACTATTCCAAACCAAGGAAAAAATGCAGCGGCCTTCAGGTGTAGAGGAAGAGGCCCCTAATGCAGACAGGTATAAGCCCAGGTGGGGGGGCCGGGACCACGTGACCACGTGACCAGCAGCTCAGACCTTATCAGCTGTAACTCTGTAACTTCCTGAGTGTGTGAGGAGTTGGTGGGCCACCTGTAACCTTACACCTTTAAAGCGTCTCCGACGCGCCCGCCTCTGCTCATCCCGTAACGGATGAGTGCGAGCGCAGAAGGGCCCATAAAGCCGCCGCTCAGCCCCGGGGTTTGGGGATTGAGTTCCGCCGTTGCTACGAGCCGCCGTTTCTGCTAATGTCATGGCAGACGGTGGCGGCTGGGGCGCGCCGCCGCCGCCGCGTCGGTTTACGTTTGCTATTAGTCCCATGAGCGTGGCGGCGCATTCTGGCGTTGAGTCGGAGAGTTAAAGCACCAGTCGGAGGGCGGCAACCTGCGGCTCGGAGCACCTGTCAGCCTTGGACGTGCACGTCCGCCACGCTGACCCCGATTAAGAGCTTTGTCTGCCGGACTTGAATAATCTAATAACGGAACCATTTTGTCCGTCTGATCAGGAACCGAGTGGGTCCCCGACTCCAAAGAGGTCCAGAGGACGACCGAAGGGCAGCAAGAACAAGACGACCGGCAAGAGCAAAGTGAGTGCAGGTCCTTGTTTCCCGGCGTGTGGCCGTAAGCGCTCGTTGGGTGAGGTCTGGACCAGCCCCCCTCGCTCCAGACGCGTGTCCTGTTGCCAGCTCCTGTGCAGCCGCCCTTGCTTCCTCTGCTGGGGGTCAGAAATAGGATGGTTTTTGACTTGACTTGATTTGCATTGTGCTTTTTTTTTTCTCCTCCTTCTACTCGGAGCGCTGCTTGTGCTGCACTTCCTGTCCCCGTGCTTCCTGCGGCTCCCCGTGCACAGCGTGGTGCAGGTGCAGAGGCCGCTTCCAAGCTGACACGAAGAGTCCCTCCCGCCCCCACACGGCACATAGCCCTAGTTCTTCTCTGGCTGCCGTTTCCATAGCAACAGCTGATTTTTCTCACCCCCGGCCTGGCGGCTCCCCCGTGCGCTCTGCCTCTGCACGGGATCGGCTGACGGGCTCGTGCGTAAATGCACGAGGCAGGCCGGAGCGGGGAAGGCCGGCCCGGGGACGGTTTGTCTCCTCTCGGTTCCACCAGCTGTCTCGGAGTCTCAGACCAGGTGGCCGGCGAACTGGAGTGCCCCTGTGTGCGGTTCCTGCTGTCCGTCCAGATAATGGCCAACGAACCCGATGCCCTCCTCTATCTGTCCCATTACAGCCGCGCTGCTGCCCCCTGCAGACAGACGCGGGGACGGCACCCTGCACCTCCGTAGTTTGGTCTTTTTTTGTGTGTTCTAAACAGGTACACGGTCACCGCTACGTGTTTGTTTAACCTCGTTCTGCCTCCCTTCTGCAGAAGACTGCAGCAGCCCCGTCGGGAGGTGCAAAACGCAGAGGAAGACCCAAAAAGGAGGTGAGCGTTTGACATCCAGCCGCGGCGAGCCACATTCCTCCCTCTCTCCGATTTAATTATGATTGGCACATGTGTCCGCTGGGTGAAATTGAATTTTTCCATTTCTCCCGTCCCTGCCCTCCTTCGGATGAGTCACGTTTACTCACTCTCGCTATATTCGTTTTTCCCCCCCCGAGTCCATTTAAAGCCGACGCGAGCGCCGTCTGGCCTGAGCAAATGTCAATTTGAAGAAACCAGCTTTTAAAGACTAGGACGTAGCGTCGCTTTTCAGGCTCTTGAAGAGTAATTGGGTATAAAAGAATCTGTTTCACCTGCAGAAGTTAGCTGCCGGGCTGCGGGCGACCGGTGAAAATGAAACCAGGGGACCGTAGGAAGCGATCTGCGGTCTTGTCGTAACATTCTGTCATGCGCGGGAGCGGTTAGCGCCGACTAAAACAAGCCCGCCTTGAATGAGTCACAAAAAAAGCATTGACCCGGAGTTACCCCGCGAAGTATCCCTCTTGTTGTTTTATGAATGAACATCTTGGGCTGGGAGCGTGCCGAGGAATGGCAAAGGCAGGATGCCTCACGGTGACTCACGCGCTGATGAATCACGTTTGGGCCCAGATGGCTCGCCCCTCCTCCGGGTCGTCCTCAGGGCTGCAGCCGTTTTCAGGGATTTTTCACTTACTCCTTTTTGTTTGTTTCCTTTTCCCACATTGGCACGCCCGCTTCTATAAATCCCGGCGAGACGTGAATCACAGGCGGCCGCGTTGATGCCACTTGAAAGGCATTTTCCTCGTGGGTGTAGCTGAAACTTGACCACCTTTTTTTTTTTTCCTGTACCTCTGTGGCACAGAAGACGGAAGAAAAGGCCTCCCAGCAATCATCGGAAGAGGAAGAAGAGGACCAGTAATTCACGACGCATGCTACCTCACTCAACATTACTGACTTACTGTTAAACCAGAACTGGGCTGTATCTCCAAAACCAGTGCCACCACATGACCACTGTTCACGCCCGAGCCCTCCTTTGCAGAATCCCAAACCGGTAAACGAAGGGCGCAAACGCAGTACGACACTCATGCAGCAGCACTGGACGCAAGCAAGGACCTGGCCCGAGCGCAGACCTCTGCATTACAGTAACGGTAACGGCCCTGTTCTCCGCGCGTCGACGCCCTCGTGAGTCTTTTATACTGGACAAAAGGTGTGCTCTAAGGAACCTGGATGTTGCGCTTCCCCTCCTCCTCCGTTCCCCCCTTTCTGCTCAATGTCGTTTGTTGTACCTGCATCTGCGATGGTAGGACGTAGGTTTTCTCTCATATTTTGTACTGGACAAAGGTGAATCTCGCCGATACTTTTCTTTTTGTGTGGTCATGTGAAGTGGTTTAACTCTCCTCTGCAGTGTAACATAGATGGATTTGACCTTCGGCGTTTAGCACCAGAATAGGTAGCCTCCCCCCAGCATCCTTCCACGCCCGCAGGACAGATAGATTTACTTACGGTTCTTCAACTTCCTCCAGAGGGGGCCGCGCGCGTCATCGTGAAGAGCGTGCTGCTTTGGTTTTTTTTTTTTAGTTTTGTTTTTTGTTTTAGAATGGCTTTTTAAATATGTCAGAATTCTAGGCTGAAATCATCAGTGTCGTTTCTTCAGGGAGCTTTTACAAAAGTCTGTCGTAAACATCGTCCTCTCTGGGCGCTCGCCCCATCAGATCGCTAACGTCGAAGAGGTTTGATTGTAACGGAGGCCAGGCGGCGGCACTTCTCTCCGACAGGGCTGAACATCCCCCCTTACCTAGTTCTCATCGTCTCACCTAGCTTCAACATTTAGCGCATTTATATACTTAGTCTTTTGGAAGATGTGTCGTATGTTCTGCTACAGGAAAGATGATACGTTATTTGTGTTTCAAGTGTCAGGGAACTCGCAGTCACAGTCCATTTAACTGGGTTCATTTTCCACACCTAAGCTGCTACAACCTCGGTTACAGAACCCGGAGAACTGCAAGCGGGCGCCACAAGAGGCCTGAAAGTTCAAACCTCACTCAACGGCTTACTTTACCATTTAATTGCATTTAACGGTTTCTTTTTTTTTCCTGTTTTTAAATGTAACTTTTAGCATGAGTTGGCAAGCTGTCTTTATTACAAAGTTTGTGTTTTTTGTTTTTAATTTTTTTTTTTTTTCCTCGAAAACCCGATTGTGATGCGGTGTACGTGGAGGGTCGGGTCGCGCCCGCAGACGGGCCGCGTTCGATGTGTGACGTCAGGGAGACCCGTCATCTTGACAACTACGTTCGCTGACTGTGGTAGATTTAGCAAGTGTTTTTAATCCATTGAAAAAGAATTCTTCTGGTGCACTGAAATATTGGTCTGGTTTTTTTTTTTTTTCATGGACAAGTGTTGTGTGTTTGTGATCGACTGGGCGCTCTTTACACTTAACTGTTCTGTTCTGCCTCAGTGTGTTTGCCACACACAGCCCACCTTAGCCATACACGTACAACAGTTGGTTTTTCTGAAACATACTCTGGACAGTCATTTTCTCAATCAACATCTGGCATCGTAGTCTCATTTATACTGTAATCTGAACAGGATGGGATCATTCTTTTTAATGTTCACCGTATATATATATGTACAATGTCTATATTTCTATGGTGCCCTACAACAATTTGTATCAAAAACTGTCAATAAAGATTTTCTTTGTCACTTTTGGCCTCACTTTGCTTGCTTGAGCCACTGAGACGTACGCGGAGCACTCGCTCACACTTGGAAAGTTTTAAATAAGCAATGTACAAACTTAAAACAGCACTGCACCGTTTTCCATCAGTAGTCTTGACGCCACAGAACCCAGAGGCAGCCTTGGAGGTTCAGCAGGTGTGTGACCAGTGCAAATCTCATTAACTGGGGGGGAAAAGGACAAATGGTGAGCTGAAAGGAGCTTGTTTAAGGTGCATTCAGGTGGGAGAGATCCACTCAGTAACCGGCTCTGTGACGAGACGTCAAACCTGGCTAAAATCAGGTTCAGGGGTGGGGGACTTCTCCTGGCTGCTCTGCGTTCTGTTTCGTTTACATTCACAAACGTACGGCAAGCGGAAGTCAGGAAAGGCTGCAATTCATCAAGGGAGGAAGAAAAAAAAAAATCCCAGAGGTTTCCTGAGTGCTGGATACAGTCAGACCTGTGGTATTCATGCGAGCAGACTTCATGTGGAGGTAAATCACGGCTGGTGCCAGGCCTCGCAGCCAGGACATTTTTAGGGCACTAGTCACTTTGGATGAAAGGAGGATATTTATTTTCCTATTTGACGTTTCATGCCATTGACACGAGTCACAGGATTTGGCTAAACCGCAAGAAGATGTGGAGCGTGTGGCAGCTAGTTCAAACCCTAAAAAGCATTTGTGCTTTTTTGACTCACTGAATTCATAATTATTATAACGTCTCTGCAGGAATCTCGTTAAACATCAGAAAACCTGCACCGGATTGAATTACTTTACCTGAAGAAGGTCAATCTGAGGTCTAATATGTAAACACTAGATTAAGACCTAGCTCTAACTTCAGGTATACTTCACATTTCTCACTTTTGGGCCAAGAAAACAACAAAACAACTGAATAAACACCCTGCAAGTCTCTCTTAGGCACATGTAACTATACAGCACACTGCTGCTGGCATTAACAAAGCTAATGTGAACTAGTAGCAAGGAAAAACAGCAAAAAAAAAAAACCAAAAAACAGACTTAATGTTTCAGGAACGACGAACTGCAGTTGCTGACGGGCTCCGTAGTGAAAATCCTCTGCTGTGGACACTATTGGACCACTATCATACGTCCACATCTTTCCCAAGGAGAGGCCGTCTCTGCTGATACCTTCCAGCCCAGCCTTGCACAATCTGAGGAGGTAGAAGAGCAAAGTGTAAATGGAGTTTTTAATCGGCAATAAAACCTGACTTGGACTGTTGGACCAGTTTAGTTTACACTGCACCCTAGTGGCGGGAACGGCTCGGTGCAGGTGTTTTAACAGGGGTTGCCCAACAGGGGGCGACACTGAGCCTAAGTGCAATATTTACAGGGTCATTCTTTAAACAAGAATATATTTCTAAGCACGGCGGTGCAAATACTCTAAACTTTCATCTTTGCACCACCTATATTATAAGTAGTAGTTGAGTAGTTCAAGCTGCTACTACTACTACTCCTACTCACAGTGATAGCAGCCATTGTTTATTTTCTATTTCCAAATCGCGTGGCTGATCTAATTAGAAGAACCAAAGGCTGTGTATAATCTATTATTAGGACAGAAAAACAAGTGACGCAACATTTACAATGCTACAACTACAATGCTAATGTAGTGGTTTGGTTTCTGTGAAGAGAGGGAAGTGAATTTTAACGGAAATAGTGCTGCTCGCTTAGTGTGACTCTTGCGACACTCCATCAAATAAGAGAAACGGTTACACAATGAGAAATGTGAGAGCCGGCGTTTGAGTAAACGTCCAATCTGGGACACGAACAACATCTGATAACGTGTCCTCTTACCCTTGTGTCCTCCTCTCTCCATAACATTTCTTGCTCGGCTTCATTGAGTTCTTCTGCAGGGTCGTACGTGTAAACCGGCAGAAGCTGATGACGAAGTCTGTCGATTCTGAGCAACGACACCAAACAACTGAATTAGTTATTAAATAATCCAGTCGCAATCAGTGAAATGACCGCGCATCCCACCTCTTTCTCTTACGAATGTACATGATCTGAAACAGAAAGAAAAGTTGGGAATATTCACGTCTGTCCCAGCTGATTTTACCTTGCGTGCCAAACAAACTTACCACTGCTACTACTATCCCAACGATTGTGATCAGGAAAAATGGCACCAGCACATAACCGATGGCCGCGTCTGCACCTCTGATGGCAGGAGGTGGAGTGGTGCTGTTCATCGCATATGATAAAAGATTAAAAGAAAGAAACCCTGATGACCGCCTGTGGGGCCCTTCCAGACAGAGAAGCCGCTACACACACACGCACGCACACGCACACGCACACACACACACACTGGGCAGCTGCCTTCTCCTGGCTTGTTGATGCCTCATCCTTGTCATTCATGTGACTTCCACATGGTCTCGCCGCCCTCCTTAATCAGCCAGAAATCTGAGGAGACAAGAACGAGCAGTCACACGCACACACACACACACACACGGTGATAAAACAACACAAGTTACAATGTTGTTGGTGTTTTCTGTAGTAGTACCTCAGCATCATATTGTGAAAACTCATCGCGTTAGGAGGAAGTATTAATCATTCCCGTTGTTGGGTTAGTTGGATTCCAGGTATTTCTAGTCCAACTTTAGTCCAAATGCAAAAATGCAGTCATAAATACGCTAGCCGCTTCGGTAAAACGGACATACTGTCGTCGTTTTCGTCACATTAATATCAATACTGCAATACTAGCTGATAAACATGGCTAACGTTTGTTAGCTGCGCTCGTGAATGACACAGTTACGGACATTTTGTTTCGCCACACAAACAAGCACAAACATCTTCTGTAGCTGCAAAATAGTTTCGACAGACCTGTTCTTCAGTTTCCAGAAACTGGAATAAATTGCTAATCACTGTGGAGTACATGAAGAGCCCTTTTTAATAATCGTGTTGTTGTTCTTCGCGTCTTGCAGAGCAACTGTGACGCTTCCTTTTTTTTTTCAAAATAAGAGCATAGTCATTGCAACTGAGTTCATTGACGTGAACTTTATTATTACATCTTGAGGCAAATGTGTTAATTTTATTGCAGCGGCCCTGGAAAGTCAATTTCTAAAATAGTGATAATCGTAATAAGATTAATAATTACATCAATAATAATAATAATAATAATAATTTCACAAATACTGTGCTTTTTATCTTTTAAATAAAAATCTGTTCCAGTTATTGATATCTTTACCAGCGCCATGGTTTTCCTACTCTAGATGCATTGACAGGGTTTTACTTTGTCCTCAGTTACTGTCTTTATTTTCATTTCTTGCTTTTACTAACTGAAGTTTACTGATGAACAAACTAATGCCCCACATTCTGCGTGTAGTAGCAACGTTTCACCGCTAGATGTCAGAATATACCTTTGTTGACATCGACATGGCGATTTTAGAAATGAATGTCGGCTGTTCACTTAATACCAACGTGTTTATTTGTTCAGGAAATATAGTTCGGTATGAGAACAAAGTCAAATAAAACTCATTATATCGTCAGTGAATGTTGATCATGCTAAAGTCTGAGGGTCGTCCTGAGAGGAGCGATGATAACGTTTTCTCGTTTAAGCAGCGTAATAAAGGAGCGAGTCACTGGTTGGTTGTCAACACAAATTGGGGTCTTTCTGCTGATGCATAAACGTTGTGTCGTTTATACAACGTATATAAAAATGTTTTAAAATATAAAACATTTTTTGTATTATTGGTTTGTAGGGAATTAGATTATGTTTTTAATATGTACAAAAGAAGATGTACGTTGCCGTTAAAAACTGTTTCATTTTCTATAAAATCACAAAAGTTGTAATTATAAATTTTTAATCAGAATTTGATCATATCTACTTTTCAGAAATGACGTATTTGCATGCAAATGTTAACGTTGTACGGTGCATTAATTGCGATATTCCTTGATGACACAGACTCTGTGTCCAACGCGATAATCTGGATTGTGGATTATCTGTGGTCCCGTTCAGTCGGTGGGTGAGAACATGCTGGAAGAATCTTGAACACAACCGAACCTCCGGAATATGCAAATATCTTTCTAGTGTGCAGTGATGCAGCTAAAGGACGCAAGCGCAGCCTGCATCCCCGCAGTGCACGGTGATGTGGGTGTGATTGACAGGCCGGGCCGTCCCGCCCCCTCACCAGTCCTCTCTTGTGATTGGTTAAGAAGTGCATTAAGCCGTCATAATGGGGCGCTCCCCCCTGCAAATCTGAAAACGATACATTATTCATTTAAAGAAATAACGAATTTTTCTTACAACTAAATTGTGTTCTACGTAGTAGTGGTCTTAAAAAACATTTTTTTCAATGTTTAAAAAAAAAAAAAATCAAAAAGTGCTCCATTGGCGCGTCATCCACCACAACCACAACAACGCTCATGTGGACTCGGAAACTGATATTTGCTCTCTCCCGTTCCTTTGCTGCCTGATTCTGTCCTCCATTGAAAGGCAGCCGCTGGGCCATCCCCCCGGACGCGCGCCTGTGCCGTGGAGCTCCCCCTCGCTGCGCGCATCGTGACGGAGTGGATGCAGAGTCTGGCACAGGACGCAGGGTCACCTTCTGACACTGCAAGCGGACAAAACCCAATCAATTGCGGCAGAGGCCGTCGAGTGGTGGTGCAGCTCGGCCGCAGCCGTCGTTTCTGGTAAGTCAGCCTGCGTGTTTGTGCTCAGCGGCGGCGCCGCGGTGCCCAGGGAGGCTGAGCATCCTCGTCCCCCGAAGGGCGAAGCGAGCAGGGGGAAATCTTCACTCTTCTGCAGTCGTGGGGACGTCTCGGAGGTACAAACGCTGCGGTCCGTCAGCAGCATCAGAGCCGGGTTGGGTTTGCGTCCTTTGGTGCGATGTTGCGTTTACACACACGTCGAGGGTGAATGGGACCGTCTTGCATCATCTCGGGTTGCCATCTCAGGCATTCCTCTTCAGCTGAATTATCATCCCATGTTTGTTTCCTTTGGTACGGTGGCAGATTTCTGCGAACACAGGAGGAAGAGAGCTGTGGTGTTTACCAGGCAGCTCCTTCCCAAGGGCCGGGATGAGCAGATTCGACCGAGGTCTCCAAACTGCTCTGGCAGTTCGGTGTGTTGCTCTTCATGATCATCACGGGTGTTTCCATCTCATGGCTGTTGCTGTGTTGGTAAAGATGATCAGCTTTTACGTATATTCCTTCTTTATTCCAAAAAAATGTGCCAGCGAGGCAGCACCGAGGACGCGCAGCTCGGCGTTTATCTGCATGATTTGAATTCAGTGATGAAAATACGCGATCTGAGTGGGTTTCAGAGGATTTCTCAGAATCTTAACGAGAGCTCTCCGCTCTGACGTTATGTAATTGGTGTTCACACAGCACAGAGGAGCCATCCGAGCGGCATTGTTTCCCCTCTCTGCGCGTCCATCGGCGCCGTGCAGAGGAGCCGCGTCCCGCAGGCTCATGTGGTCGTTTAATCATTCATTGGATCTGCTGGAAGGCATCCAGCCCTCCAGCGTCTGACACGTTTGTGCCTTTTACAGCAGATGTTACCTACACCAGCAGAGATTACTAAAATATCCCCCCCACGACCCCGCAGCCTTTAACCCTGGGGGCTTTAACCCTGGGGGCCCTTCACCGGCGCTGAGTCGCTGACAGGCGGGCCTGACGTGGAGCTGTCCGCGGTGCTGGAGGCCGGTGTTCGCTGGACGGCCTCTGTCAGCAGCCAAGGTGCCCTCAGGAGAGGCTGGCAGAAGCAGAGGAGAAGAACGAGGAGGATGAGGAGGATGAGGATGAGGATGAGAATGATGAGGATGCCATCATGGGGGGTATAAATCTAAAGGAGGAGCTGAAGAGTGGCAATTTATTAACAGAGTCATCTATCTATTTATCTATCTATCTATCTATCTATCTATCTATCTATCTATCTATCTATAGACATCTATATAGCACGTACTGTGTTGTTCATGTCGTATCTCTAAGGCCAGTACGTGGCGTCGGTGATGTGTTGCGATCTCATTGTGTCACACTGTGTCAGTGTATCTGGTTTCTTTGAATATATTTTTACCGCTGCTAATTTGCCTGTGGTGAAATTGTTTTCCGATCAAAGCGTTTGCGCTCTGTTTTTCCAGTTTTGAGCCCAAACTGTTATTTTTACTTGTGCATTTGCGGACGTTATCTCCTGTGGTGCATCTGGTGCTTGTGCAGAGAAAGCCTCACCCAGGCGGGCAAAATATCCCTTTTATCATTTCATCATCCATTTTCTCTACTTTGGGTTTATGTGTTTTAATCTACCTTTCTTCCTGTTTGGTTGCTTCTGAGCCCGGATTATTAGGCATCCCGGAGTAAGTGACAGACGCTAACAAGGGACAGTAAAAAATGTAATTTACCATTTATAACACTGATTTGATTCTTCCCTCCTGCTGGTAATGTCTGCTGGTGCAATATAACATTGAATTATGTGACCGTTTATTTACTCATAAGTATTTATAGTTTCCATTCTGTGCTACCAAAACACATCCTAGCTTCTTTTAATGCTTTTGGGGGGAAAACTTTATCCAAATACCTCCATGAAGAGAGAAGTTAATATGGCAGCTGATATTTGTCTGGCTTTCTGTCTGATTTTTTACCAAGTGTTGACAATGAGCCAACAAACAGCTGATTAAATTCTGCCGATGTTCTGAATTCTAGAGAGAATTTGGCCTTTGATCTTCTGAAGATCAAAGCCAGGGGGGTCTTTGACCGTAAAGCAGCCTGCTGTTGCGTAACCCTTGATTACTGCTGCCTGTACTGACCTTGGCAGAGGTTTCCTGTGCCGCGTTCAGGACCGTCTGCAGCCTCTCCTGGCACATCTCACAATGGGGACTGTGCTGTGTACATATCGGCCTGACCTCCGTTGTTGTTGCGTTAGACTGTCGGTCTTCGGTCCTGATGTGTGAGGTGTGAGGAAGAGGAGATAACGTGTGAAACAGTGGGGCCCCCTCAGTCCCGGCCCCTCTGCGGCCGCCGATGAAAGGGTTGGGTGCTACTGTTGCTTTGTTACAGCAGGAGATAGTGGCATGTGACAAGGCGTGAAAGAGAGGTAGAAAAGAAAAGGCAACGTTAGAGCAGAGGCTCAGGGGAGTGGCAGCTCTATCTATCCATCCATCCATCCATCCATCCATCCATCCATCCATCTATCTATCCATGCACTCGTGTTTCATCTCAGCATGCGGGAGTTTACCTCCTCTCACTCTTAGTCATGTAGCTCCACATGCTGCATGATCTTTTTGGCAGTTCAAACCAGAGTCCCCAGTGTGCGGGACATGCCCTCGTCAAGCTGATACTGGTGCGATCTGGGGAATGTCATCTTCATTTTGGTTTTGGAGACTATCGTCCCAGTTCATTGGCAGCCTGAGGTCAGTTGTCTCTTGGTCCGCTAGGGGGCGTGACCAGTGAAATTGCCCCTAAACTGCTGACGTCTGTGTTTCAGATTTACACCCACTGTAGGTGAACTCTTAAAGCATCTGTTGCGTGTCCTTTTCATGACTCAGCGTTTCATGTACAGCTTTCCGGGATGGTGTCGGCCGTGTCGTTGCCGTGGTCGCAACTCAGGCTCAACTGAGATGGAATGTTCTCTGAAATCCAGTTAGATCAGCTTTTCAGTTTGTGTAGCGGTTGTGACGTGGGTGAGGTGTTTGCATTAAATTCTGTATTTTGTGTGGGCTGCATGTTCAGAAAGCAGAAAACCTTTAGAATTCTGACGGTCTAATTTTCTAATTCAAAGGGAAAATCCATTAAAAGCTGAACTGTTTTTCATCTATGACAGAAATGTCTGGGTCATCCTGGCGCTTAGAGGTTCCCCTCCCCCACACATCCACCCCAACATCAACAGCTCTCTCTCTCTCCTTTGCACAGGTGATCTCTCTCCTGCAGAAGAACAACAGCCGACGCTGAGGTTTATGGAAAGCTGACCTCCCGTTGGTGGAGACGGTGAGTCGCACCTGTTAGTTCTGGCTCCGGTTTGTTCTGTTTACCGGTGATCCAGAGGGAACACAGGACCCTTCTGAAGGACCGTTCCAACACATAACGCTAGGTACAAACAGGACCAGGTCGTTAATATTCCCTGAGCTGTGCCAGTTTGATGCTCATCGGAGCTCATTTATGGATTAATAACAGTATATTTAGCTTTCTTAAAGGTTAATTTACTTCCAGATTCAGAGATGCGGCTCTATCTCTTCACCTGACTGGATCTTGTTTTACAATTCAGCTCTTCTGATCTGTTTTTTGCAAAGATGCCTCAGAGTGTAAGGTTGCTGCTGCCATCCCACCGGGAGGGGAAAAAGAATGAAACCCAGGAGAGATTATTGATTTCCACACTTGATCTCTCTGTTCTGCGGATATTATGACACAGGCCCTCGTGTGCGGGGAGGTGAGGCGGCCGTTTGATGAGCACAACCTGCTATCTGTATTTGCAGGAAGGCTCATCAGAGCGCGTTTGCATTTACCGTAACGCAAAAAAAGGGTTGCGTCGAGTCTACGGTATAAAGACGAGCGCTTTTCAAACTGCGGTTCCGAGCCGCTCGCAGTTGCCGCCTCCTACCAGCTGGGAAGGGCCGAGGCTCGATGACGCTCTTGAATCGTTTATATCAGACGTGTTTATTTTGCCTTCTATTTATTTAACCAGCAGCAGCATCAGTTTGACTCCGCACGAACCAAATCCATCACTCAACTCGCCAAACAAACTGGCAGTGCTGTCAGAACAGAATCAAGTAAACACCACTAATGTGCCAACTCACAGTCCATCCCAGCCTCGTCTCATCGTTTGTGGGCATTTACACGACCAAATATGATAAATACATTTTCAGTGACCGCCTCTGTGGAGGAGGTGTAAACAGCTATGTGGCCGTTTGCTGTGTGTAGATCTTGGATTTCCTCCAAAGATAAACGTTTTTTACCAGGCTCTGAAATCTGAAACCAGTATTGTGTCAAAACCGCTTGAATGGGTTTTAATTGACGTTCTGCTGCGTCTCCCACTCCTCACACGTGCACAGGCCCCGCGCTCGAAGGTAGCCCATCAGTATTCAGAGCACCGTCAGTCCGTTAGAGGATAAGACGGCGGCAGGCTGGTGCGTCTGAGCGGCAGCTTTTCCCATCGATTCTCCCACAACATGGGAGCGGAAAAAATGGACTGGAACCGGAGTCTGCATCTGTTCCACTCCATCTCACAGCTTCGGTCCTTAATCACCTCCATCACATTCATCTCCCCCCACTCTCTGCTCTTCTCCGGTCCTTCTCCCGCTCCCTTTGCCCTCCACTAGTCATTCTTTTACCTCCCCCCATCACCACACTGTCACCAGGAGGCTTGTGGCGAGAGTCAATAGTTATGTAAGCACTGCAGCAGTGCTGAGCGGTTTGGGGTGGTGGTGGCTTGTCAGGGTGGGTGTGTGTGTGTGTGTGTGTGTTTGGGGTTGGGGTGTTTGTATAAAGGTGGCTCCTTTAGCAAAAGCATTCCTCTCCATTCTATATGTTTGCCCTCAGCTAGATGTTTGTTATATAGGATGGCTGCTTAAACACAGCTTCAACTGTCCTCGTAAGGGAATTATAGCCTTTCCCGCATGAATAATGAGCAATAAATCAACAATAATAAATATACTTATAAGTATTATTATTACTGTGATGATGTGCTGAGCATCTTGTGTTCTGGTTTCACTGGTTTCCTGTAACTGTAAGGGGGCGTCATAGGGAACATACTGGCGAACTGCCTCTGGTGTGTTCCTGTCAGTTTTATGATGCTCTCTGAGCCACTGGACCCTGACCAGTAAAAACCACAAGATGGATGCTTCAGGCTGCCTAATGGTGGTTTTAAAATGTCATTAAAATTTCAAGGATCCAGTAGCTTCTGTGCATAATTAGCAGTATAGGCAGGTAGAATATAGAGCTTTGTGGTTGAAGATTCTTACTGCAAACAGGCTTTTTGAAACAAGTCTTAAAATATTTGATTTTTTTTTTTTTTTTTTAAGGCAAGGATTCCAATACTTTACTGACATTCCTGGTCTTTTTCCAAAACATTTCTACATCGAGGGAGATTTGGAATCCGATATTCTGCTCACATCTATAAATTAGAAGTCATTGATAGATCGAGTGTTGAAGTCCAGAATGTTGAGGCACCACCTCCAACCACGTGGCACGCAACCCAACGATGACCCTCTGCAGCACGAAAACATTCCCCGGCAGAAATCAGGCAACACTCTGCTTTATTTTGTTGTGTTTACATCTCAGCAGTAATGAATTATTATGTGCTCTGCTGCACTGCGAGCAGCCCCTCACCTGGCTGACTCACGCTGTAGAATAAAAAGGAAACATGAAAAAGGGTACTGTTCAATCCGCGATTCAGTAATAAAGCACTTAAATGCAACATGTCAGCTCTGTCGATGGTCAGCTGTGGGGCTGAAGGTAATGGCTGCCGCAGAAAGAACCGGGAGACAGTCATTAAGACGCGAGACTCTTCATCAAGAGCAGTCGCTAAAATGAAACGTATATTTTGTGTAGGTTTACTCTCCTACCTCATCATAAAACTAGTCCAAAGGCACAAGATGCTACAAAAACCCTGAATGCTGGTATGGGTTCTGACTAGTTTTGTTCACCAAACAAGTCCCTGAATGGAAGGAAAAACGGGTGCAGAGCTGCTAGGTTAGCTGCTGGAGGGGGGCGTTAATGGCGGCCGCTGTGCCCTGAATTCCGTTGCAGACTCCCCATCTGGATCAACGCATCACTTCTTATTTGCCTCAGTGAGCAGCGAGGCGGCCTCACACGTTCTAATGATAAACACAACACAACAGCGCGCTCCCATCCCCAGCCCCATCCTCGTCCTCTCTTCCGAGCCCCATCCCCAGCCTCTCTTCCTTGAGCTCCGCTTGCGGAGTCTGTCTCTGGTGGAGGTCCTGCATGGCTGAAGCAGCCTTCTGGCTCCTGTCTAACCCGTCAGTCACATGACGGGCTTAATGAGAACCTCCACTGTTGTGGCGTGTGTGAAGTCCACACAAGGCCAGCCCTGTCTCCTGGCAACATCCAACAGCGTGTTTATTCAGTCCAGCGCCATGAGATGAATCACGTCTCTGTCCTGATGCGTTCAGCTGCTTCTTTCTGCCTTCCAGTCAGAAACTGCCTGATCGTCCCAGCGAAACCAGCTCCACCCTGAGCCCCAAAGTCCCATCACACTCATCTTCATCTCACCGCCGACTGAAAGTGAGCCATAAATCAAGGAATCCAACATCTCATATGGGGTTCTAAAAAGCAGAGCTTTGTGGGAAAAAAATAAAGTTACTGTGAACCTGTATCTACTATCTAAAAACCAAAAATAACCAGAAGTTGTATTCATTTGTTAATGTTTTTAGGTCTGATGCAGGGCACGGTGATGCTTCTCTCTTAAGTTTCTCCTAGAAGAGAGGAGAAGGATGTTTGGGTCAGCAGTTTTGCCTCTAATCAGCCGGGACAGGGCTAGGGTAGTGCACCGGTGTAAAGTTAGTTCATCTCTCTGAAATCTTCTTATGGTAACAAGCTTACATGTTTGTTGTGGTTCCCATTCAGAGCGCTCAGAGGCTGCCCCAGAAATATCATCTAACCCAGATCAGGGGGTCCTCATGAGTGCGTATGATGACGTGAGCACAGTCTCAGATCTCCGTCATGTTCTCAAAACTCATCCTCGCATAGAAAACCGGCCGTCCCGTCGACCCACCCTCACTTTTGGGTCCCAGTTGGTGGCCTTTCTTGGCTACAGAACCCTCCCCCTCTAAATCTATTCAAGTGACACGCTGCGGGATTATCTCCCAGCCTCTGAGACACGCTGCTGTGGTCAGACTGATCCTCCTCTCCGGGTTCACTTTGCCCGGCGCTGCGAAAAATAGTGTTTGCAACAAAACGTCAAGCCTTCAATGAGCCAGGGAAGCTGAGTTTTAGACTTTGGTGATCTTTTTTTCTGTTAGTTCTTTCTCAATGATGGACAGAACAATGGTAAGAAAATGCTGCTCTGAAATATGCAAAAATGCGCAAAATTTAGCAATTAAATATTCTTTCAGCTACAGAGTTTACCTCCGCTGAGTCACAATCTTTGACATCATATTTTTATACTAGATAGGACACTTTAATGAGTAACCTACTTTTTCGGAGATTTAATTACCAAAATGGAAAATATAAACTGTGTTAACTCTCTTGAATGAGCCGATAAGTCTGAACAAACCGTATTCTGATCTTTTCAAATATCCTATTTTCTTTTAATAATCTGTCCACAAATAATGTTCTAATTTGTACATATTTGATCATGTAACTTGATTGGTTTTCAAGACCCTGGGATAAGATTGTGGACAGAACGAAGAGTGTGTCCTCCCGTCTGGTAATGACATTAATCTGAGCTCCGGGTCTTATGTGGTGTGTATTTGGAAGCTTTTAGACGCTTCGGTTGTGTTATGAGCTGCAGCTCTGGCACTGTGCCGCAGCTTAAAGTGCCTTTATGTGACTGAAGGTGCTGAAGTCACTGTTGCAGAAGCTGATTGGAGGACTGCTGGATGGTCCGATGGTCCTTCTTTCTTTCTGGCACCACATTGTTGAGCTTTAATCACAGGTCTTTTGCCTCTTATCAGATTCCTTAGGATGAGGCAGAGCTTTGACCTGACGCAAATGTCCCGGTCACATGACACATTTTGTTGTTGGCACAAGCAACAAAGCAGCAATTGTTCAGTATTTTATTGTAAAACTGATGTGTTGACACTGAAAATGTTGATATCCCTAATGAAAAGATCAGTGGTGGCCAAACCTCAGCCTGGCCTGTCGGATCTTTCTTTTATATTTATGTATAAATGTGTAAAACAAGTACACTTTATACATTGTTTCATGATTATAAAGGTCTCGGGTTCTACACGGAGGTCAAGTGCATGTTCAAAACAAAATGCTGCATTGAGGAAAAAGCATTTATTCTGTTTTATTCTTGAGCCATGAATCTGTTTAATGTTTAGCTAGTGTACTAAACCTTCACTATTGAATGTTTTGGGGGGGGAAAATACACATGCGCAAGAATGCACAAAGTTTAGCAACACAGAAGCTGTAAAAATGGCAGCAACTGCAGCAGAGCTGGTCAAACTGTTCTGGGCGCTGCAGCCAAGTGCTTCTCCTTCTTGGACCGACCTTGTGTTTTAAGGACAATTGCATCGTTAAACTGAGCCGTTTAGGTAAAGTGAGGTGAGTTCAGCTCATATCTGTGACTCATCCCAGGGATGAGGGATGTTGCAGAAATAAAGGTGTACTGGACGGTTGATGGATGAAGCACAGAGGCATCTGCTAATACCAGAGCAAACTCTTTCTTGCGATGCAGCTGAGCGTGAAGTGCAAACTCATCTCGTATTCTGAGTCACCGTTCATCTGTGCTGACCTCTATTTACGCTGAACCCGGACCGTGCCTCCTGAAATTGTCTGTGTTAGACAGTATGCTGTGATAAAGCTCCAATTACCTGGTCAACATTTGGCAAAGGTGTGAATATTGTTATTAAAAAGAAGAATTAAGGGGTCTCTGTCGAGAAAAGGCTGCCTGTGGAACGGATTAGGCCTCGAGGAGAGTCAAGTACGGAAATCGTCTCTGTTTTAGCTGTGGTGGCGAAAGTATCGACCGGCTGTCAAAGAAATAAATACAAATCACCCAAACCTCCAGCAGGGACTGTACCAAGCAGGCTTCACAATGTAATAGGCAATCAAAGATTTCCAAAGCATTAGTAACGGAATCATTGTTTTCGTTTCACTGTTGTTTTCCTGTTTAAACTGTAAGACAACACGTTGACACAAGAGTTTTACTTTAACAACCCAAAACCAAACTGAACTAACCAAAAGAAGCCATGATGGGATGGAAATACCTGCTAAAATCTTCACTGCTACACAATCTGGGCCTCAGATGTAATGTGTCAGAGGAATGAGCATCAGCGCTCCGATAGAATTCCGGGTCAAAGCTTCGGCGCTCCGCTCCCTCCGTCTGATGTCTTTTTCTAGGACACGCCAATATAGGATGCCCCTTCTCATTCCTCGGGGCATGATGGTGGAGTAGCAGCAGAGGAGCCTAGTTTTTCCTTTATTACCATTATAAAGGCCTCAAATGGAAATCTGCATTCAGAGAGGGAAAATGTCACATTGCGTTTTGTGTTTCCGGCGCAGACGTAAGCGATAGGCCGTCAGCCTGCTCGCGCCGCGCTGTTTTCTGTCTGCTTTTGTCTAACTGGGTGTCTCGTGTCCCTCTCTCTTCCTCTTGCAGTGCATTAGGTACCCAGCCCTGCTGCAGAGGACAGCTTTAGACCTTCAAGTGCTTCTTCGCGTTCAGGAAAATGTCTGGCTCCTACGATGAAAGTGCAGGTGCTGACGACACCATGGACAGCTTCTGGGAGGTACGGCGTGGGTGGAACTCTCCCCTTCTTTGATTTGCACTGATCCCACACCAAAACCATAGAAGTATTCACCTACAGTGAGTCTCAGAGGTGCAAGGCTAAAGGTCCTGCCTGTGTCATCCCATGGTTTAAAACTGGCTCAGAGGTGTCCTGATTAGGGAGTCTTCCATTGGGATATGAAACAGGACTGGGAAAACAGGAAAAGGGTCAAAATGCTACTATAACCTGGTTTTGTAGTCAAATCACAAACTGTGGATGTGTTAGGTTAAATGTCCTGAAAACAGGTGGAGAGACTTCAACAAAAAGTTATTTTTTGCCTATTAAATCTCATTTAGATTAGAAAAAAATGGTAATGAAGGTAAAGCAGATCATTACCGTCGTCATCTTTCTTTTAATATTACAACACAGATAACAGACTTTTAAAACATCAATCAAATTCTGTCTGTCTACAGTTGTGCTGTGCTGAGAACTTGTGTTTGTGTGTGTGTGTGTTTACAAAGTTAGCGTTAATTAATTCCCTCAGTACAGAGCCTTCTTTGTACTGTGGCCCTTCAACTCAGACAAAGAGCTTCAGTCATCAGCCCGTCTGAGTCTTTCAGCACGAGCACCTGCCTGTAGCATCTGTACAACCTCAGTCAGATGCACACAAACACACACACAGCACACACACACACACACACACTCCTGATGCTGCCTCAGTAAACGTGGCTTCCAGGTTATAAAACGGTGCAAACACTGGAGGCTCTGTGTGTCTTCACGTGCAGAAGCAGCACACCTGTGTGTTGTTCTCGGTGCGACTGGGCCAACTGCCGCACGCACCAGAACTCAGGCCGTTGCACACACCTGTCCAGGTGCCTCCCCGCATCTCTATCAGGGAAAAACGCAGCCAGAGCCAAACACATCACAGCCCCGCAGCCATGTGAGCGCAGCAGAATAAGCTCTGCATGCAGCAGGAGGATCTGTGTGTGACGGCGAGCATGAATGGATGTGTGCATCTACTGCATGTGCACACTCTCGGGTTGCTAGGTATTTCTGTCTCTAACTCAGCCATTCCTGAGAATCTGCCTGCATTACACCACTCAAGAGGATTAAAGCGGCCGCGCCCGCGCACGAATACGTGCGTGTCATTGCATAACTACACATGCACAGGCACGAGCAATCCCCCTCCGCCCCTCCCCCAATGCCTACTCTTCGTCATGCACCATGAGCTCACGCCCCCTGTAGGCTCGGAAGAGGTGAGGACACGACGCAGCCTTTTTAAGGAAGCCTCTCTTAAGGTGGCCAGATCTGAGGGGAAATATTTTCTTGTTTTTTATTTTTTTATATTCTGAAATATTTTTTAGATTCTATTTTAAAAATAATCTTGGCAAAAATGGCCGCGAGTAACGAATAAACTTACACATGTCATTCCGCATAATGCTACATGCTTTTAATGGCTAATTAGCATGTAGATACTGGAGGCAAGCGGTGACCTTTTAAACTAAATGCAAAGGGCAGCGTTGGTTTGTGTCGCTTTAGGCTGTTTGGGTCTCTGTTCTCAGGTGGGGCACTACAAGCGCGTCGTCAAGAGATTTGACGACGGCCATCGGCTCTGCAACGATCTCATGGGCTGCCTGCAGGAACGTGCCAAGATAGAAAAGGCTTACGGTGACCAGCTGACTGCCTGGTCCAAGAGATGGAGGCAGCTCATTGAGAAGGGTCAGATTGGAGGAGCAGAGTCACAGTTGGTGCATCATTTCACATTTGAGTCTTCACATTTGAGGTTTTGTGTGCCCAGGCCCGCAGTACGGCTCTGTGGAGCGAGCCTGGTTGGCCGTGATGACCGAGGCGGAGAAGGTGAGCGAGCTGCACCAGGAGGTGAAGAACGGCCTGCTGAATGATGATGTAGAGAAGGTGAAGAACTGGCAGAAGGAGGCGTATCACAAGCAAATGATTGGAGGCTTCAAAGAGGCCAAGGAGGCCGAGGAGGGCTTCAAAAAGGCCCAGAAACCATGGGCTAAAAAGATGAAGGAGGTGAGAGAAGATGTATGATGCTGTGTGAACTGCAGTACCCACAGCTTAGCCATGTCTCCTTCATCTGATTGAAAGGCTGTTTGTGCTTGGACACGCAGATGGAGGCAGCCAAAAAAACCTACCACATGGCCTGCAAGGAGGAGAAGTTGGCTGCAACCAGGGAGGCCAACGGCAAGACTGAGGCTTCCGTCACGCCAGACCAGCAGAAGAAACTCCACGAAAAAGTGGACAAATGCAAACAGGACGTCCAGAAGGTGAGAAGCATGTAGAATTACACAAAAAAATGAAAGCAGGATCAATCATTTTTCAGCATTCATCATTTTTGGGGTTTCTGTGTGTGTGTTTTTCTGTCTCAGGCTAAAGAAAAGTATGAGAAGTCTCTGGAAGAGCTGAATAAATGCACCCCGCAGTACACGGAGAGCATGGAGCAGGTGTTTGACCAGTGCCAGCAGCATGAAGTCAAGAGGCTGACCTTCCTCAAGGAAGCCCTGCTGGACATTAAACGCCATCTTAACCTCACAGAGAACCAAAGGTTAGACACGTTCACGCTGCAGGTCTCACACGGGTGCTGGTCCTGGTCCTCAGTACGATCACTGACCCTGTTATGATGAACCAAAGTTGGCCAAGGCCATCAATGAAAATGTGCTTTGACTAAGGCAGTTCAACCTGTGTCCTACATTAACTAATCCATTTATCCTCCCGGCTCTGCGTTAACAGAACATTTGGTTTCTCTACGACACCATTTCTACTCAGCTAAGAAGCCTAAACGGCCTGGTCGAAGGAACATTTACAAATGTCCCGCGTGGATCAAAAAAATCTGCATTTCTGCTTTTAGCGTCTCGCTAACTGACGTTGCCTGTTAAGCAGCCTTTCTCATGCGTTTCTAATCAGTCTTCAGCCTCACGACATTAATGATTCACTCGACGGCGTTTCTGTCAAACTGAATCTCGATCAGGCGACTCCAACTGGTTGCCATGGTTCACGTCGCTCTGCACTGTGGAGAAGTTTCCGCTCCATCGTTCATGCCAGGCTGGCGACGTTCCACGGTCGCCTCTGCTGTCTTCCTCAGTCGGTCCCTCAACTTTTGCTTTGAGTGAATGAATGAGAATTAAGTTTTTTACCTACACAAGCTCCAGTAGGCGAAACTAGGAGTAGCCAAACAACTGACGGATCAAAAACGAAGCTCCAGGAAGCTCTTCTACAGTTTTTACACTAATTTTTCCCACAGTGCTGGCGTGTAACCACTGCATCATCCCTGAATATGTGGAAGGATTTTCTGGATTATTTTGGCCACATTGTTGTGTCGTCGGTGCCTAACGCAGAGGGAGACACTGGAGCCTTTGTCAGCCTGTTTTTGGATCATTTTGAACCCTGTGGATCCCTCCCCCCACACACCAGCTCTGATCTGGCTCTCACATCCTCACTGTTTGTTCTCCTCTCCTCTCCTCAGCTATTCCACAATATACAGAGAGCTGGAGCGCACAATCCTGGCTGCAAACACACAGGAGGATCTGAAGTGGTTCAGCAACAACCACGGACCCGGGATGCATATGAACTGGCCCGCCTTTGAGGTACGACTGGAAAGCTTCCCGGGGGAGCACCCGGAGGTTGTCCCCCTTCTCATGGCTCCTTTTTGTTCTCTCCTACTCCAGGAATACAACCCAGACCAGGCCAACGCTGCCCCAAAGAAGAAGAAACCAGACGGAGCCCCACCCACTCCGAGCACCGACCATGTGGCTCCACCTGGTGATCGCAGCAGGTCAGTTCAACGGATGGGCTAAGATAAAACCGCAAATTAAGCTCGGATTTCTGTTTTGGTTTCTGAAAGTTTGTACTGAAACAACGTTTGAACTTTTTTCTTCCTTTATCTTTGCGTGTTGCGTCCACCAGTGTGAGCAGCTATGATAAAAACCAGGCTTACTCCACCGAGTGGTCCGATGATGAACAGCCCACCGCCTACTCTGGCAATGAAAACGGCGGAAATGGGAATTCATTTGAGGACGATTCCAGCACTGGGAGAGGGGTCCGTGTCCGCGCTCTCTATGATTACGAAGGCCAGGAGCAGGATGAGCTCTCGTTCAAAGCAGGTAATCATCGCCCAGGGCTCAGCCATGCCAGAGTTTTATTCATGTGTCCACACAGCACCTTTTTAAAAGTCGCTTTCCAAATCTTAAGACCAACGACATCAACATACATTTACAGTCCGAATACATTTGTTTACATCCCTTTAAATGAAATAAGACTCATCACAGCTGCACCGTCTCTTTGGCAGGAGATGAACTGACCAAAACTGAGGATGAGGACGAGCAAGGCTGGTGTAGAGGTCGTCTGGACAGCGGGCAGGAGGGACTGTACCCGGCTAATTACGTTGAGCCGATCTAGACACATTCCTGGACAAGGACGTGCCATTGGAGGCAGCATGAACTGTCCCATCCAATCGCATCGTACATAGCCAGAGACTTAAGTGCAACACACCCCTTGCCCCACCGATGCGCCAAGCAGTCTTGCCTAACTAAAAACTTAGTAACCTAAAAGACAATATATCAGTATAGTACATGTTATCCAGCGTTGGGGGTGGGACTGCACTGTACACATTCACAACCGGGAGCAGCAGTCATTCCAGTAAACACACACTCAACCCACCGTAGATCAGACCAGTGCAGGAACACACGCTTTTCTTCGCTGTATTTAACAACGCGGCTAATTTAAACCTGCAGTCTGCTGCACTCTGCAGAAAACGAGAAGATAGTATAATCAGCGACACCCTGTGACAAAGACGAGCTTCTCTGTCCTGCATTGTGTACATACGGCGTGATGCGATTTTTGTGTAGCATTTCTAATGCTGTGCGCGCTCAGTCGTCATCCTAGGATCTGGAATGCTGTTTCAAGTACCACAGACAGTAACCTCTACTTTTGTTTTCTTAACTTCTCTTCTGTTCATTCCTTTGTTTTTCCTTGTGTTTTGGTCCTGCCTCTTTCCGGTGTGTGCAGTGCTATGTGTTAACTGTTTCCGAGCTTGCATAGCAGCATGCGCTATGCAGCAACTTGCATTCCCTGAATCCTGCAGCCTCCTTCAGGCTACAACTTGATGCAACACTATAAATGCAGAGGTCACTTTCTGGCATCACATCTTTTGTTTCTCATGAAAGGACGCAAGGTCATGATACGAGAACCTATCATGACAAATAATGTGTGTTTTGTTAATATCACTGTTTTGGGCATCACATGCCCTTTCACAAGTATCTTAATGCAGAAAAATGGAAAGAATACATCTTCTGCGGAGGCTTTTGTTCTTGGTTCAGTAAGTCAGGGGGCGTTCAGTCCTGCTTAACACGGCTGGAAAAACTCCCAAAGAGCAAAGTGGGATCGTTTTTCTGAGGCTGCCACTGTAGTACAACAGGGGGGTATTGAACAATGCTTGTGCCGGGGCTTTTTCTTCCAGTGCAAGTTGCCAATAGAGACGTATCAGCATGTCACTGTGCGACGGGTCTTTGTCGATCATAACCTCTCCAAAAGGATATGAATGTAGAAGAGGTTTTTGGGCTTGAAGAGGGCCATGTTGAAACATGACCCTCGCTGTCATTTACAGCCCAACCTATGGCAAACAGCACTAGTTATGTGGCCCTTTTCCCCGCTGAGCCAAAGAATGATGATTTTCCATCAATTCCGTGTTTTCTCTCCATGCAGTTGCGTCATACATGTAATTGAGCTTCGGTGTTGGTCAACTTGTTTCTTCCTCCCAGTTTGCCTAAACTTCATGTGCAATCCATTCACAAGGCATGGATTTGTCACCAGTGTTGCACTGCATGTGGGACGATTCTTACACATCATGCTAACTGGTGCTTTTCATCCTAAACTTGCTCCACAGATGTAATTTCTCAGCAGTATTTGCATTTATCAGATGTTGACAAGGCACAAGTTCACCTAAACCTCTGATCAGACGGGAGGTTTGGTTTGCAACATATCCCCCAGACGCTTGTAACGTTCTCTGGATCATTAGTCAGCAGATGTGTTTAGGTCCGGGGTCTGGAGTAGGATTGGACAGGTTCGGGTCTCACACATGAGGAGAAACACATCACCAGCTAACAAGTTGTGTCTTAGAGTAAGCTGTCCAGCATAGCAAAAAGGACTCCTGTTACCAAACTGTTCCACATATTTGTCTCACACACACACACACACACACACACACACACACACACATACACATACGCATACGCATACGAACACACATGCATTTACCACACAACATACGCCACACATGCAAGTTCAAACACATGAACCAGATTACCAGGTAGGTATTTTGGGGGAAACGTCATCATCCAGTGTGTATGAGTTGTGTATATGTATCAGAAAACAAAATGTTTAAAAAAAAATGCAAGTGATTGACTATTAAGACAAATGTAGTGTTATACATGTAAATGTGTTTCATTAAAATAACAGCAATGAAAAGCATAATGAATAAACACCATATCGTATGAATTTCATTGCGACGGAATTGTCAGTGTATCATAAAAGCGTGCCGTTGTCCCACGCTGTCAGATTTGTATATGATGATGTAATTTAAAGATTATATTCTATTGTAACTGTACAACTGTGTCGAGTTGAAATTGAGACCTAATCACATTGAGGCAGTAAAAAGATGTACATGTAAATGCTTTTTTATGTTGATGATCTCTTCCTTATGCACACAGGGGGGCTGTTGAACCCCTTCCTTAGCGGTCTAGAAGGTGTATGTTCATATAGTTAGTGACGTACTTTTATCTCCTAACTGGTGTAGTGCCTGTTCATCTTGATGTAACAAAAAGTTCATTTACATATGCATAAAGATGATAATGATCACAGATTAATAATGACCATAGTAACGCCAAACCCGACTCAAATTTGTTGTGATGTGTCAATATTACAATATTGGTTTGAAAGGGAAACAAGTTTGTTGCAAAAACGAGTTAGCGTCTGTGCGTTTTTTGTGTGATCCCACTTCTGATTTAGAGGCCAAAGTCTAAAGGTCGATCATTTTATTGTACATCATTATGAAGACACTGATGGAAATCTAAATATAAAATAAAAAGACAAAATCGACGCCCGTCAAGGCAGAGTGGAGGAAACACCAGGTTGTGTATTGCTCTGCAACTTTTACAAAAGTCTCTGCGCTTGATATGAAATGAAGTGTCGCTATAAAAATGAGAAGAAAATGTTGACATTTGAAAGCAAAACTAGTGAAAAAGATTATGCTAATGATTGATTGGCCTTGCATTATTTAAAAAATAAAGACGCAATCTTCTAGGATTTCTGCTTGAAGTAAAAAACACCTTCAATCTGCCTTTTTTACAAAAAAGTAATTCAATAACATAGGTGTATATTTAAAAAATAAATTATTTTTATGATGATTTTGATGATTAAACTGATACCTTGCAGGTGTCCGGCCGAGTGACAAGCTAAGCTAAGCTAATCAAAGGTGGGCAAAGCTAAAATCAGACAAACTGAATGGGACCGCTGCTGCGCACGGCGACACACAATCTGCAAAGGTATCGAAGCTGAAATGTGACAGGGTGAAATGTGTTTCCCGTAAGGAACTCAAACATTACTCAACTACCTTTCTGACGACAGACAATTATGGACGCGCGTACAAAAAAGCTGAAAGTGTAACAAAGTAAAACGGCTGTCACGATAGGCAGGAGTGCATAGGTCAGTAGGCAGTCTTCACAATTGAAAACAAAAACAGACAAAGGCCACAAGGAAGAGCTTTAAAGTTCACGTTACTTCAACTGTACATCCAGTATGTCCAGCATATCTTGCACATGTCCATTCCCACGTCCATTATACTGGGTGGACGAACTGGTACACCAGCCTGCGAGACACGTCGGGCTTTCGAATGATGCCCTTCTTGTAGTACTGACGTATGGAGCGACTCAGTTTGTCATAGTTCATGGCGGGCCGGTTCTTCCTGATGCCCCACAGTCTGGCTACGTGAGCGGAGTCTTCGATTTTGAAAATTCCTTCGAATAAAAGAAGCCAAAAATGTGATGAGATGAACGTTTTCTCCACCTGTCTGTCATGTGACCCTGTGGCCTCACCTTTCTCCTTGTTGAGCCAGCGGATGCAGCGGCTGTAGTTGTGGGGCTTGAGCAGCAGCTCTCGGAGGAACTGCCACAGATGGATGGGCTGGCTCGGGTAGCTGCACATCACGTCTGACCAGGAGTCGTCGTCGGCCTCTGCCAGGGGTTTTGGCAGAGCGTTACCACGGCGATATAATCAGACACACCCGAGATGCTTCGGCTGCAGACCGGGACTCACCCGACTTGCTGTCCTCTGGCGGGCAGCGCTCCTTAATCGCAGCAGCTGAAGAACAGACCAGAGGAGTCACGTGACTGTTTACACAGAGTTTTTACCTCCGCTAATAAAGCCGAAGCAGGTTTGGTTTGTTTGTACGTTTAGCTGCACTTGTTACGGACATTACATAAAAGTCTACGCACGGACCTACGTGTGATTTAAGCTTCCTGTCAGAACCCAGATCCTGGATCAGTGGGAGGTGGAGGCTAAAGCTCCAAACCTTTCTTTAACCACCTCTTATTCAATTCTTCGGTTCTTACTGGATCTCCAGATGTCCAGGTGGGCGTAGAGGACATCTCCAAACTGCGAGGAGCGCTGTCTGAAGTCCGCCTCCGTCATGGAGCACAGATCCCTGCCCGTCAGCTCCTGGAACATGGTGCTGACCTGTGGCAGCCTGTACAGGTGCTCCGTCCAGAGGAGCCACTTCTGAACCTGCACACAGCTCCAGTCCAAGGGGTCTGAGGACGACACGGTGGGCCAGGAGGTCAAATATTACACACCATTAGAGCTACAATTTATGTGGGCACTTGAAAATGGGGAGTTTGGACGCTCACAAAGGCAAATACTCTGAATCAAAATAAGAGTTTTAGGTGTGTTTGCATAGGATGGGCAGGGCCTCCGTGTTGCCACCTGTTGCGTCAAACTGGACGGGGAAGAAAACAAAGAAATGAAAACTTTGAGGTGGAGGCTATGACCACATTTCCTTCTCACCGACCTCTGCTAAAGAGGAGGAGCTCTGCCGTTAGCGGAGAATTGCAGCAGAAAAAACAGCGAACAAGTGCATTGACGTGTGTGCAGTCATAGTCCGGTGGCGGTATGCAGTACCTGCTGCAATGCTGAGCAATTTGCAGGCTGTGTCAACATCTTTGAGCACTTCTCCCATTACCATGGTCTGGACCTGCTCCAGGTAGCACTCCTCCATTTGCCCCTCAGAGGGGGAGTCCTGGGATTGGTCGGGCTTGATCGAGCAGGGCTCCAAAGTCCTGGAGGGTAGGGTAGCAGGAGCGGGACCCCCTGTCATCCTCAGCATCCAGGGCTCTTCCTCCGGGGCTATCCTGTCACAGTAGGGGAGGCAGACGGCGGGCCAGCCCAGCTCAGGCAGCCCCAGCAGGCTGCGCGGAGGCTTGACGTCCTCGTCCAGCCAGTCTGTGCTGGAGTCCGTGTAGTGAGTGTGACTGATGAGGACGGGGGCGTGTGGGGTGCAGCCCGGACTCCCCATGATGAAGCCTGATGCTGGGGAAAAAAAAAAAAATCAATAACCATCATCATCATCATCACAGTTTTATAGTGATAGATAGATAGATAGATAGATAGATAGATAGATAGATAGATAGATAGATAGATAGATAGATAGATAGATAGATAGATAGATAGATAGATAGATGTTAATGCGCAGAGAATGCGAAAATTGTGCGCAGCTGTGTTTACATTTTTTGCCCAAATTGTGACATATTTTTAATTAAAGCCTCGCGTGCATTGGTCTGCTTAAGTTGGGTTTATAAAAATAAATAAATACACAAATAAATAAAGACCTCAACCGTTCCCGGAAGTTGGCATCCACCAGTTCGCAGCAGAAACAAACAAAACGCATCGCTTTTTACCAGGTAAGCGATTAAGGGTGCTTCCATTTCGTCCTCGGTGTGTGTTTCACCCACTTTTGTACGTTTCAAGACAAGTCAAGTCCTTCATGTGGAGCGTGTTTGTGGCTGTGTTTGGAGATGATGGGCGGCCATCATGGTGATGACAGAATAACAACCTGTTTAACATTTACGCCTGTTAGACCGGCTTCCACTGATGTTCCATACCCGGTGCCCGGTATTTAAACAGCAGCACTCCTCATGTAACTTGACATTTACTCACTTGTATTGACTTTCGGGACTTTGAAACAAGGGCTTTGACTAACAGCTGACAGGTCACCATGGCTCCTGTCATCGCCATCAGCAGCAGGCCGGGATGTGCTCCACCTTCCTCACGGTAAATATGAGCTAGGAGAAAGGTCCCCCAAAATCCACGATGCAAATGTGATCAGGGGAAGGTTTTAAATAAGACCTGGTCACAAATTCATGACAAAATGTCCAACAAGTGTGTTTATCATGTGTGAACAGGAGGAAGTGGGCGCTCTCACTGGCTGTGGGGCACAATTACTCCTGCCTAAAAATGAAGGATCTCTTTTGTTTTTTCCCTAATATCTGTTTCAGTTTAATCATTTGAAAAAGGCTGAGTGATTTAGAAGCTGTTAGAGGCTTTAAAACAGAAAAGAAAGAGCTGGAAGTGCCAAAGCCTGGTGTACTGGCTAAACCAAGCCTGAATCAACCTTGAATAATAATATGATGAAGTAAGAATATTGAAATTCATCTGATTTGTCTTTGGAAACTTGAGTAATTCCCCTGAATGTGGTGATATCGGTGTAGTTTGTAGAGTGTAAAACAGACGGTGAAGCAGTCCCCCACTAAGCTGTCATCACTCAAAGCATGTCTCGCCTCCAGGCTGCCAGCAGCTTCAACGTTTGGAGGCAGTAAAAAACTTGCTTTTCTGGATTACCTTTTTTTCATGCACAAAACCCTTTTCGTGTGTGTGTGTGTCTTTGATAACAGCAGCATTCACGTCTATATTCAATTCCAGATCAATATGAGTGACATCTCGTTGTCATAAATAGCTGAGGGTGTGTTTCATTCCACTGTTTCTCTGACAAAAGATGTAAAACAACGCAGCGTCATTCTTCTGCTCCTGACACTTTGAGCTGAGAAATTTGTAAAGCTTCTGTCGATACGTGAACACAGACTCAGGTCATCAGCTCACTGGACTTGAACTTGTTGGAATCCTTGCTAAGGAGTCTGTGTAGGTTCTCAGTCATCCAGGTCATAGTTATCCGAGAAAAGATTCTGTGTTCATCTGGACGTTTCAATTTTCTTTTTGGAAAACGTTTCGCCTTCTACCCAAAAGGCTTCATCAGTTCTGATCCGTTACAGTGCAGAGCTTGAAGATATAGCCATCTTGCTAAGGAGATGACAGCACATCCAAATAAAATGGTTTGTTACTATGAATTGAGCCATTGGTTTTAAAGTACACGTCCTAGGACAGTAAATAGTATAATAAGATGTTTTTTGTATTTTCTCAGTCCTAAACTGGCATTTCATGATTCATTTCTGCCCACACTGTAGTAGCAACAGCCTAAACAGCAGACGCAGCAGTATTTACACCAGCAGTGGTAGCCCAGGGGTCCTAAACGTATATTTACCCATGAGACCTACCTTTATGGTTCTGGTCGGTGTCGATTTGCCGACTCGGCTCTTGAAATAGTTGGACCAAGGTCTCGGCGGGGATGGAGACGAGAGGGTTCGTCCCTGGCGGGGATGTGCTGGACCTGGCTCGGGTCTCCTGCCCAGCAATGGCAGCTGGATCATCAGCGTGTTGCTGCCCGGAGCTGCAGGACTTTAACGTACTCGGAGGCTGTGTGACATATCAAATCTGGAAGACAGGGTGTGTCCCAGCGAGGGAGGCCGCCCCGGCTGCATAATAATGACTCGAGGCGGTCCTGAGATGGAAAGTTCCTTATGCAAACATCGACAAATCTTTCAACCAGTGGATTTGGTGCATCCAGGCTCTGAGAAGGTGCTCGGTGAAGATGGTAAACTCTGAAAAAGAACTTTACACCGTCCTGCGACAGGTGAAGAGGAATTCTGATGTTCACCTGTTCCACCAGGCAGAAGCTTATGATCTGGATCTGACAATGTCGGGTGAAGATTATTGATGGATTTTATGTTTAATAACCTGTTGAGTAGATTTGCTTCATCTTCATGCAAGGATGTGGGGATTCTACAGCTCCATAATTCTCCCGTAGCCACTTTTCTGCAAAAGGTTAAGATCTAATTTTAGAAAAGTTGAATAACTGGTACTCTAGGTGAGTGCAGCAGTCAGAGAGGGCGTAGATATTTGCTTAAACTAAACAGTAATGTTTGTGTAGTCGGGCTGGAATATTCAAAGCAGCAACCTGTGTGGACGCTTCTATAAATCGCCTTTCGGCGTCTTCACCGGCTTTATTGTCAGCTGGGGGCTCACAGGCCTCCGACCACGATGCCTTCGCTGAACCGCCGTTGATATTCCTCCCGGGAGACAGTAGTTTCCCTGATGGCCCGCCAATGATCCCTCAACGAGGTTCCCCTCCAGGCGCTTCTGGTGGCCAGGAACAGTTGGGAGACAATGGGCCATGGGAGATAGTAAAGCTATGTAGACCAGTAAAGCTCCAGGCTACTGCAGTAACCCGACACCTCCACAGCTCATCACATCTGTGCCATGTTTGTGCTTTTTTTTAAAAAGAATCGGTCTGGGAACACCTCATACACCACTGCTCTGTTTGGACCAACTAGCCGTTAATTAACCACGGAGGTAATTAACCGCTTCATCGTCTTCCCCGAGTGCGCATGATCAAGAGTCTTTTCAGGCAAAATAACGGTTTATGCTAAGAAAGGTGCAGGAAATTCAGACCCCACCTAAATACATTATTTCTGTTAAAAAGGACAATAAAAATTAAACGAGAATTCCTTTTTTAAAAATGTGTTAAAAAGGAGCAAAAAAAGTTTAGATATAACACAAGAAAAATCATGCAAAAGCCCCTTTTTTGTGATAATTTAATCATACAAACATTCACCAAACACGCGGGGGAGTGGGGGGTTCACCGCGCTGCACTTCCTCGCTCTCATCCATGTGCTGTCATCAGTGTAATGCCAACTGATTCCCTCTGCGATTTGGACTCGGACACGTCAGAACTTACAGGTGCGCTTTACAGGGAGGTCACGTGACAAAAGATGGGCGCTGCGAGGCATCGGCGCGGACACACAGGTGACACGCAGGTGAGTTTGTGTCAGCGGCGAGGTCCTCCCTCTGGAGATGATAAACCCGTCAGGAGTTGCTGAAGAAGAGAGTACAAGTGACATTTGCAGTGCGGGGTGTGACCCATCGGCCAGGATGATGAATTCGTGACGAGTCTTTGAAGACCATCATCCCTCAGCAACAACCTTTGTAAGCGGGAGCACATTTGGAAAGTTCAACGAAGCGTCGATACTTTGATCAGTGAGTGTTTCACACACAACTTTTAACAAGATATAGGAAAACGCACAAGCTGAAAATATAAAAGTAGAATCTGTTGGTCAATCAAATATTCTTTCTTCTACATTCATCAAATACATTCGAGCTTAATGACAAAAGCACAACTAATACAGCTTTAAAACGGAGGTCATTCATGAGCAGGTTGGTAGATTTATATCGCATTTCATGTTGATTTTAGAATAACCGAGCTGGGCCTTGGGGGCTGGAGGCGAAGAGAGATTTCTGCTGAGAGTTGGACAGCTGATTATCATGATTTTTTAACATTTTTCCCCGTTTCAGTCTGGCTTTCCACCTGCGTTCCGACTTTTCCTGCACCAAAGAAGTTAAACACTAAATGTATTTTGTAAATGGCGACTTTTTCGTGGGGAGAATGGATTTGGTTCCCCCTGGTGGTAACATCTGGGGGAGCGTCGGCAGGGAAATGACATGCATTTAAACGGAAAACTGACGGGGGGGTTTTCTCTTTAAAATGCGCATCTTAAAAATAAAATATAAATAATGTACAATTATTTGTTCTGGATACACACACAGATTAGAAAAAGGGGTTCAAATCAGTAGAAAAGCAGAAGCTGGAGAATCAGTTGGCAAAATCAATGGCTTTACCTCCAAAGTTTCTCTTATGTCAGTTGCACACACATAAAAACTAATTTCACAAAAAACTTCACTCTTCATTTGCACTGACAGCTAAAAAAAAAAAAATCACTCAAAAGTCTCATAGCACTCACTTTTAACTTAGCATTCACACGTGCATACAGTGAGTCGTAGATGATGTTTCGAGCTGCACGTCAGGAAAATTGGCTTCTGGTGTGTAAAAGTGTAGCTGATCTTTGCATAAAATGTTTCTTGATTACCACTAGGTCAGCTACTGATAAACCCTCGCCCTCATCGGTGTGAAAGTCTCCAGAGGTACACTTTAGTGCTTTTCATGTGTCCGTCCATTGATTTAAGAGTTCCCAAAAGGATAAGGCTCCTTTATACCCTGTGAAAAGGGGACATTTTTAAGTATTGTGGCTGCAGGTGGTGAATTCAAGAGAAACAACAGCGTGATCTCGGTGTCTGCACGTTGGTAAACCTGTTGAACGGGCTCGTTTTGCCTCAATAATTGACTCGGAAAAATTACTTCAGGTCTAACAAACATTTGTATCTTGTAGAATCTAGATAAATTTCTGGTATAAAGTGAAATACTGGTCACTTGTATGAAAGAAATGTTAAAAAAAAAAGAGAAGATGCATCAGAAGTCGGGAAAAACCCCTTTGGGATGGCTCACCTTGTTATAAGAGACTAGTGACAGGTTGGTCTGTAGACTGCTTGCGACTATATCCACAGAGCTGTGTGAGAGTCCGTTCTGATCCTGCTGCAGCTCGCTGGGGCTTCCCTGCCAGTGTTCCTCCGGGACCACGTGACTGCTGGCATCGTGGAGGCTGTTGCTGTTGGGGCACTTGCTCTTCTCCGGCGAGGCGAAGGGGTTGTAGTCTCCCTCCAGCGGGCGGTGAGGCTGCGTGTTGAACTCGGCTTGGAAGGACGAAAGCTGCTGCGTGACGCCGAGGAGCCCTCCGACCTCCACGCTCAGGATCACCCAAATGACATCTGAGCAAAACAAAGGGCTCAATGACCACCGGGACCTTAACATATCCATTTTCTGTCATATCAGAACATTTTGGAACCAAATATTGATTTTCCTCAATGACCTCCTGGATTACAAAGGCCAAAACCATTTTTTTTTCCTCCGTCTGTCTTGTAGAATATTAAATTATCCAGCCATTTACTACAACTGTGACGTTCTTAGCAAAAATCTGTGTCCTAAATCTCTGAAGACTGCAGATGTGAAGTGGAAAAAGATAAATGTTTAAACACGTAAATGAAATATTAGTGCAGAGTCTAATTGTAATTGAGTGTTACTCTTCAGGAGCTTCCGCTTCAGATACATCATACGTGTTCAATGTGCCAGAGGACATGAATCACTTTAATAAATGACTCTTCATCTCTGTGTTAATAGAACACTTGTGGAGTCGCTACATCATTTTAAATGGAGAAAAAAAAAAGTTAAATTATGCAGCCGATGCCTACACTACAAAAAAGTTTTATCTATATTAGAAAATCTTAGAACGATAGACTCGTTTCATGTTGGTAACAAGTGTGTTTCTTTGAGGGTGGCTGTGAGTGTCAAAGCTACGAGGCCTCAGACCTACCCCCGTAGTACAGCCCAGTAGCTGTGCACATCCTCCACTGGCCCTGGTACATTCCAGGAGACGTGGGGCTTTGCATCTGCACGCTGACGTCAGTCATCTCCTGAGGGTCAAGCGAACGCACCATCACCATGTTTACGTGACCAAACTGATCTCCTCCCACGTACTTCAGACAAACCCCAGGAGGCCACGACTCTGCACCTGAAAGCCACAGAAAGACCAGTCTGGAATCAGCATGGCGGGTGCCGACTGCGCTTTCTGGCTGTTGGTATTGGTGTTAGCAGCAAACCTGTGTTCTGTATCCTCCAGGTCTTTGTGAAAGGTGTGTCTGGTGGAACCGATTCACCCTCACCAATTGTCACGTCGCGCACAAAAGACATGCAAGGTGCATTAATGTTGGGGCTCTCAAAGTCATAGTAGGCTCCAATGGCTGCTTGTAAATTCCTAGAAAAGAAGGCAGAAGTATAACACGAGTGTTACACTGGGACAGACAAGTATTCCATCGAATAGTATTAGTTTTCTCTAGATCATCATGAAGTATTGGGGAGCAAAGTCAAAACACATATTTTATACACAGAAAAGTATATTAGATTTGTGTAAGAGTAAAATGTTTAAATAACACCGAAGCTAGGGAGCGTGTAGTCTGCAGAACCGATGGAACTGTGAATCAGGCTTTCTGTGGCAGGCTGGTCAGCCATAAACCAGCAGCTGTTATTTTTAGAAATCCCGTTGCAGAGGAGCTATTACAGTGCATCACGTGATAGTTCTCGGCTTGTTTCTCCCCACAGACGATGACTGTGTCCTCCTAGAACTTACAGTAGCTTTACCACTGCAAGGTTGCACAGAGATGATTCAAAAAATGGTCTTTTGAATCACTTCTCAATGACGCATCACCGTTCTAAATTTTGAAATCACAATCCAATCGCGACTGGGGGGGGTTTAACCGCGGTCCAAACAGCTCATCAGCATGATAAAATGACTCGTTGACAAGTTAAATACACCCAGACACTGCGACAGAAGGACTCGCCACAATTGCGCAACGAGAAACCCTCCTGAGCGATTACGTAATAAGCGCTAGTATGATTTTCGAGAGGGACAGCGGCGGTGTTACGCTTTGGGCGTCTTTCCTATCGAAATCATTGCATGTATTTAAAAAGTCACAACACAGCTTTACGGAAAATGCCGTTTAACACAATTAGGAAGTGATTTCGAAGAATTACAATCGTGTTTTCTGCTAAAGACGAGCTACTGAGCGTTTCAATCGCCAGTGGCTAGCTTAGCTAGCCACAACTTATTTCAAGTGAAAACTATAAAACCGACTGTGGTGTGTTTTCTTTAAAATATCACGCACGCTTGGTTGCACCCAGGTTATGTCCCTGGGAAAATGTATTTTTGGGATCCTTGGAACGTATGCAGCACCTGCAAAGCTAGCATTCAGCGCGGCGTTGCCCAAATCAAAAGTGGGAGGCACAGTGACTCAGCTAACGCTAGTTACGTTACTACGGCGTCGTTAACTATCACCGCTCCGTGTTCACAAGCCTCACGTAACTACCAAAATAACAAATAGAACTTTCTTTACTGATTTCTTAGGTAAATTTTCTTCTAAAGCCAGAGCGCGATGTGGAATGTTACGATATACTTTCACTACATCGCAGACAGAAACTACCCAGCAGGCCCAGTGGAACCCCGAGCTCACCAGTTGGTCATGTCCAGAAAGAAGGCGCATCCGGCGGGGTTGAGCTGAAAACCAAGAAGCCTCTGAAATTCCGATATAAGAATATCTTTGTCTGTCGTGCCCATGCAGCTGAATTTCTGCATAAGCTCCTGGTCCAGGTCCAGGTCCATACCCTCCATCGTGGATTCACCCGGACAAACTCAGGGGCTTCTTTCCTAATTTAGTCCGAGGCCTCAACTTGTCATAACTAACTCAACAACAGGGCCGAGTGCGCATGTCACATGACTAACCGCAACCCGTGAGCCTCAGCAAAACGGCGAAAATATTTGTAACATTCTTTAGTTGGAAGACATTGTAATACTATATTAAATAGATTTTTTTTTACATAAATGTAGATTATTTTATGATAACTAGAAAAGCACAAGGAGAGTGCAGACCTCCGCCAAACAGGTCGCTTTACCATTGATTGTGATTTACACCTGTAGAATTGGATTAGAATTTTTTTTGTCGTTCGTTGTGATTCTGACATCCCGAAGACAGAACATTGTAATTTTTTATTGTAAGTTGTGATGGTAATAAAAGTGGAAAATGGAAAATGTTCCTTTATGCACGAGAATACCAGGTAACGCAACCAGTTCTAAATAAAATGAAACCAGTCTTTGTGCTCGCCCACATCTTATCCCCTGATCGCCCACTAGGTGGCGGCATGGTGCCGTTGAAGCCGGGCACAGTCTCGACCGGTTGCTAAGTGTGTGTGTGTGTGTGTGTGTGTGTGTGTGTGTGCGCGCGTGTGTGTGTGTG
>CAAE01014729.1:2537372-2604260 GCA_000180735.1 Tetraodon nigroviridis
CTTTCTGTTAATTTGCAACCCTACAGTGCAACTTAAATAGAGCTACTTTTTTTATTTTACAGTGGAAGATGTTCTATTGATGTTTTAAGAATGTTAGTAGTATTGTTTGCACAGTTTGGTATTAACACATCGAAAGTAGAGAGGAAACGTGTTGCTGAGCTCTTAATTTGTGGCTTGGTGTCAAAAGCTTCTGCTGGCGTATCAGACGCATCACATGCAGCACAGTGATATGTGTAACAGTCCTCCACATCTGAGCAACTTTATGTCTCATCTCTAGTATCGTAAACCACACTTGTGAGAGATATTTTACATGAAATATATAACTTCTGACTAGCTGTATAACCAGTGCTCTTTAACACTTAAGCTATATAAGAACCTGTGCGCACAAAAATGCTGATGCAGTTTAGTCACTGAAAGTATGCCTGTAAAGTCTATGGAGCCAATTTGTACTTTGCCCCAAAATAAAAAAACAAGTAGAGTAAGCCTTAATCCCGTAGCTATTTTGAGGACTCCATTACCGCAGCAGTGTTTGAAAAATGCCACGTTTATTTGTTTCACTCTGTGTGGTTTTAGCCTTACAGCTTTCTAGTCCTGACTGCTGGTACTCTTTACAGCGGCCCTCATTAATAACGTGGACACCGTCAGCGTGAACCCAGCAGCCATCACTCATTAGGCTGCAGAAGTGTCTGCAAAGTTGTTTTGGCCCATGTGGATCACATAATATTTTCTTTGTTTTCCTCAGTTCCTCATTTTTAACATGCCCCACTGTAAAATAGGCTGTCTCTACATTTAGGAGGCTAGTGTTTGCATAAAGACTGTGTTTTTAACCTTTTGCTGTGGTTTTGTGTTGCTTAGGTTCACCAAGAACCTGTCCCCGGACAAGATCAACCTCAGCACGCTGAAGGGGGAGGGACAGCTCTCCAACCTGGAGCTCGATGAAGAAGTCTTGCAGAACATGCTCGACCTGCCTACCTGGCTGGCTGTCACTCGGGTCTACTGCAACAAGGCTGCCATCAGGGTACGCCGCCGATTAGCCAGACCTAACTGTTTAAGTATGAATGAAAAAGACAGCCAGGTTTCAGGAAGTACCAAATAAAACATAGATTTGACTGATTATTAGTGTCGGAGAACTTATATTTACATTTTGCCAGCACTACATTTAAGGAGTGAACCAGAGTCCACCAGTACTGCAGAGATAAATGCTGCTGAGAAAGTTATCCTTCAGTCCGGCAGTGATTGTTGAGACCACTAACGCTGATCCAGACAGACACGAAGGCCCAGAGGCAGCCGTGATGATGCTGAGATGGACTGACTGTTGAGCATTGAGCTGTCAGGGTTGTTGGTTCCTTTCACAAGCAGAACGTAAAATACAACCTGTTTAATACAGTGTGAAAATTCAATTTTACAGTATTTGTTTAACTACTCTGCTCTTCCCTTAGATACAATGGACAAAATTGAAAACAAGCCCAATTTGCCTGGTAAGATTTTCCACACCGATGTAGAAGAAAGACCATGTTTTGATTGGATGTGTTGTTCGCTCATACTGGCGATCGTAAACCTTTCTGGTGTATCTTTGCTCAGTTTTTAGATAAGGTTGAAGTGGAAATGAGGACATGCGAGGAGCCCCGTCCCCCTAATGGGCCCTCTCCTATAGCCATCACAGCGGGCCAGAGGTACAGTTGGACCTGCAGACATCTTTGGTGGTGTCGAGCGGTGCTCAGCGTGTTGCTTCATGTTGACAATCCCTGTTTTCAGTGAGTATGGCTTTGCAGAGAAGGTGGTTGAGGGGATGTCTGTCAGGATCAACTCTATCACCATCAAAGTGCAGGCTCGTGCCTTTCATGCCTCCTTTGAGCTCTGGCAGCTCCAGGGAAACAGCCTCAACCCTAAATGGCAGCGTAGCGACCTCCGTTACACCCGCATCACTGACCCCAAGAGAGGAGAGGTACGCTGCCCTTCCAGCCTCCAACAAACTCCGGTCATTCAACATTATCTGCTTTTTTTTAACTGACTGCTGGGATAATTTGGACAATTTACTGCATTTGTTGATTATTCAGGTGTTAACATTCAAAGAAATTAACTGGCAAAGTCTACGAATCGAGGCAGATGCCATCGAGAGTGATGACCAAGACCTCGGGAGCACCCCTTTACGCCTCATTACCAATCAGGGTCGCATTCGCATTGCTCTAAAGCGGAGAGTACGTTTAAATTTCTCATTTTCAGTTTTCCATCCTTAAAAAAAGGCTCGTTATTGACGACAGTTTGAATTTCTTTATTGTTCATACTAGATAAAGGACTGCAACGTTCTGGCATCCAAGCTCTTTTTCATTTTGGATGACTTGTTGTGGGTCTTGACCGACTCCCAGCTCAAGGCCATCATCCATTATGCCAAATCTCTCAGTGAGGCCATGGAGAAGTCTGCCCAGCAGAGGAAGAGCAGGACTGCTGAATCTCTGCAGGTGGTTTGGACATTATGAATGATTTCACCATCCTCTCTCTAATTTCCATGCAAGCATAAAATTCACTTTAGGCTGTGTATATTTTCTCTGTACTGTGGACAGTCTTCACTGATGGTCTTTCTTGTTTATTTTTTCTTTACCTTTGTCTTCAGACTGCTCCTCCATCTCCTGGCCTCCACACCATTTGGACAGAGACCCTACCCGCTAATACCAGCGCTCCCACCAACACGAGTCAATATTTTGATCACTATGATGTTAAAGAATCTTCTTACCACACCTTCATATCTCGCTTGGACTTACACATTTGCAACGACAGCTCTTCCATGGATGAAGGTAATTCCGAATACTAACAATTTTAAATAGGTAACGAGGGGGCTGTATAACCTTAAATTACAACAAGCGGTTGTTTCATAGACGAGCCGCCTCCACCAGGCTTACAAGGTGCCATGCAGCTGACATTCAGGAAGCTGGGCTTTGACTACTATTCTGTCCACAGGCCTGGTGAGATTGATTCTATTTCTGGCTGTTACTCTACTTAACTTTACCCAGAGGCTTTGTCCAGCTCCCACTGTAGCCACAGTATTCATTCAGCCTTAGCTAGCTCAGACTAATGACCTGAGAAAGTGCCCAGTACCGGTAAACCTCATGGAATGCAGCAGAACGGGCTAATTTTCGTCAATTAATGGCAAGGAAGTGAAATTGTATTTTTGTATATATATATATATGTATATATATATATATATATATATATATATATATATATATATATATATATATATATATATATATATATTATATTTGTATTTTACTGTGGCTTTGCAGTTGTACTATTTGAAGGAACCACTCGTAGAACATAATGTGCTCTGTTTCCACACAGTTCGGAAAGACAAACATTAACCCAGTGGCTTTGAAAGTGGCTGAATAATAAAGGCATTTACTTCGGTGTGCAGAGAACTTGTTTTCAGGCTCCCCTATCACAGGAAACCAATAGGCCCAGTAATAAATGAATTGGATAATTGTATACACAGACTCCAGCTGGACAGCATAACTTGGGATTTCTGCTATCCGTACAGGGCCTCTTTCAAGTTTTATTTAGAGGAATGTGGATTTGTAATTGAAATAACACCTTTTTCCTGCTGCTGCTCTACACAGCTGATGGATGCCGGCACTGGGAACGTCACAGCGGAGCCATGGAGATTCAGGCCCAGTGGGCTGCAAAACTCCTGCAGGAGTATCAGAAGAGAGCTGAAGCTTCCGGCTTCCCTGCGACCGCATACGGATGTTTCCCAGCCAACCAAGGATTCTCCTGCAAAGACGCTTAGCGGTTCGAGTAAGAAATTTATCATGTTGTCTTGTCACAGGTCATCTCGTTGTTATCGGTAAAAACCACAAGTAGCATCAAGTAAAAATTCTAAGATTCCTTTTTTTCTTGCACATCTACATTTCAGATGGACAGTCCAGTCCAAAATGGAGCTGTAGAGAGCAGGCAGCCAGCAGGAACTCTGTCAGAGCCCCTGCAGGATCCTCAATGAAAAGGCTGCGATCGAGCTGCATGGTCATCAGGATGGATGACGTGGACATTCGCCAGGCAAGATTTAATCACCAACTAACTCAATTTTAGCGTGAACAGAGGCCTTGCTCTTCGCAGTCAGACTGTATCTGAGAGGCCTGAAGTTGCTTTGGGTGTAGAGGTTATGAACCTCACATTTCAAGCCTATTTTAACAAATGTTGTTTACCACACATTTCACTCTTATAAGTCGCTTATTTAAAACCCAGTTAAAAGACTAATTGTCGCAAAATTACATCTTTTATACCTTTAATATTCTACCATTTATTTTAGGACCATAAAATGATAACAATAAAATAAATAACACAGCCTCAGGACAGGTGATTTCCCAGATACAGCCGGCTGTTCACTGTCAAGTGTGAAATTAAAAATGGACGGGTGTTTGATCTGGGTGTTTAGTGACAGGGGGATTTTTAGGTCATGAAAATAATTCAAAACAGTTTTTGCATGAACAGGGCTACGTGAAAACATTGAATAAACTTATAAATATCACTTCCTTCTAAAGCTGGGAAACTGACCACCATTTCAAATTACTTTCGGTCTACTTTTCAGTCTTTACTTTTGCCACCTTAGGTTTCTTTTTACGTAAGAACGGAACAGTCACAGGGTTATTTTTGCATCAGACCCTTGTACTTTCCCTATTTTACAAAAGAAAGGACCCCCAGGGGAACTACTGCACGTCTCTGGGTCTACACCTTGACTTTAATACAGGAAATCGCTGCTGCACTCCTGGGGTTGTGTATTCAATGAAGAACAATTAGGTGAAAGGTAAAAAATCTTTCAATTATCATTTTAAACTGCTTTTTCAGGTGTCTACAAGGAGCCGTCAAAACAAGAAGACACAGGCTTTGTTATCCTGCAACAGAAAAGTGCTGCGTTTGCCAGATAATGTCCCTGCAGTTCATCTGCAGTTTACTGAATACTACTTTCCTGACAACCCCAACATATCAGGTAATACACAACTGAATTTTGTTTGTTTGTTTCAGATATGTATGAGAAAAGTGGTATCTTTACTTCTTTGATTTAATTTACTATGACAATAATATGAATGATAGTATTAGTATGTGAATATAGACCTTTTTCCTTCTTGCAGTACCCACCTCGAACCTGTACGCCCAGGTGAATGGCCTCCAGTTCACAGTGGATCCGCCCAGTGTGCTGTGGATCAGTCTGTTCTCCAGGGGCCTGCTGCAGGCGCTGGACCAGGTCAAAGCTTTTTATCACTTACAGGACAGCAGCAAAACCGATGAGCATATAGACATTCGCATGGATGCAGCACAGCTTAAGGTGAGTATAGAAGCAATGCAAACATTTTTGCATAGTAGTAGTTTATTTTGTGCTAATTCTGTTTTGGTTTATATTCTTCTTTTCTACAGCTGATCATCCCCTTAGATTCTTCCATTTTGGACCATCCAGAGCGCCCACAGTCCCTCTCTGTTACCGTGCCCCAGATGGTTCTCAGTAACACTCGTCACTGTCTTCACGGCTCCAGAGCTGATCTCAACAGCACCTATAACAGATTTGCCGCCTCCTCCTTCTTCCAGCCCGCTCCACCTTGTCCCTATCCTCGAGATCAGAGTGCCTTCCACGCCATCCCAGCTGCTTTCCTCCAGCACTGTCAGGAGACGGAATGTCAGCCGCTAGATATAAAGCAGCTACGATCCCAGGACGTGTGGTCTCTCAGTCTGTCACGTGTGACTTTAGGGTTCGACGGAGCTCGGAGATTACCCAAGAGCAGAACACAACCTTTTGTTGAGTCATTTGCCATGTCATTATGGATGTGTCAACCCTCTGCCTTCAAAAATGCTTTACCATCTTCCCCTGAGGAGGAGGAGCCATTGTTTGCCTCTTTACACTTCCTGGTCCATGTCATCACGCCCGTTAAGATGTGGCTGAATCACTACCAGTACGTGGCTTTGCTGAGAATGAAGGATGCCATGGCTCGTTTGGTGGCAGAGTTGAGTCGGAACCTTCAATATGTTCAGAAGATCAACAGCCAGAAAACCAATCCTTCCTCGGTGTGTCTTGCTCTCCTGGTGGACTCAACTGAGGTGGGACTCCTATTGCCTGCAGCCTGCTCAGAGCCGGAGGAAGAGGTCCCCCACAGTCCTGAGACAGAGACCCCCAGCATGACAGACTCTGACCTCTCTCCCACACATCAATCTGCAGACATGGTCGTGGAGGAAAACGGCCTCGATACTACATTTGTTCAAGACGAGCAAGAAGGTGTGGTTGAGGAGGCGTATGAAGCGGTGGAGGAAGGATTAGAGTGTTTAACAGCACGTGAGGACACCCCCGCCGCCTCCCCTCCACTCTCACCCGTCCTGTCCCGTGAACCGTCCACCTTCAGTTTGGAGGGAGAGCTGTCGAGCGCTATTAATGTCACCAAGGATGTGACCAAAGATGCCATCAGTGCCTCTCTGGATCTGACCAAAGGGGCGCTTTCCATCACAAAAGACGCCTTCAGCATGCTGAGTCGCGGCTCAGGAATGAGCAAACTGTTTGCTTCGCAGGCCAAGTAAGTGTGGATGCTCTCCTGCCGAGCTGCTAGCAACACCGTGGCGCTTCCGTAAGCCATGCTGTGAGCAACTTTATCTCACCTTTTAACTCGTTGCTTGTGTGTGCGCGCAGGGACCATGTCCAGCGTTCGGAGGAGTCCTCCCCCTCGCCGGCCGCCAGCCTGCGGCACCAGTCCATGAAGCAGTCCCCCTCCCAGCATTCTTTCGATAGCGCTATCTTGGATGGCAGCCTGCCCGATGAAACCCTGTCTGTGGACAGTGACGTTAGCGATGGCTTTTTTGTCCTGATGGACTCAGGTACTTCAGAGCACACATTTAAGCTATTTCTTTGAATTATGGAGGGACATCTGCTTTCAGCGTGGGTTGTATTTCCAGAGTCGGGTATGGAGTCTCAGCGACCCAGCACCACCCCTGCCGGCAGTCGTGGCAGCCCGGCTCCTGGCACAGAGGGGGGTTCATCAGCTGACCTCAGCAGTTCTCTCTCCCAAAGTATTGAAGATGTATCTCAGGATCTGGTCAGTTATCGTGTTACAAGTCCATGAAGAGATTGAATTGTTGACTTTTTAAAAGAATCTTGACTCTGCTAATGAATGAAATGCTGCCTTTAAACGTATGTAACTTGTGTGTTGTGTCGTTGCAGTCCTCAGTGTTGTTGCTGATCTTGAGTGAAATAGCCTGTACGCTGGAGGTCAGTGGTGAAGACCAGGTTGCGGCTGTCCAAGTCCTGAATATGAGCCCTGTGCAGATGGGAAATATCAGGGTATCTGATCTGCTGGCCGGCCTCTTACAAGGTAAACACACACACACACAGACAACACCCAGCAGCATTTAGATTGTTTAGCAGTTAACAGGTTGCTATTTTTGCTCATTTGACCTTTTTCTCATTTTTGCTCTTTTTCAGCTCCACCCAGACCAGTGCTGAAGCACAGGAGCGGGAGCACTCCGGTCGTTTGCATGCGAACAGAAATGGGTCCGTCCGCCGCCAGACACTCTGCTCTGGCCGAGTCCATGGGTTTCATGGATATGACGGTGCAGGACTGCAAGGCGGAGCTGTTATCGTCCACGGTGACAAACATCGGCCCCTTCCTTGAAGATGAGTTCAGTGCTGAGAGTCCACCAATGAAGCTACACATGAGAAACCTCAGCATCACTATAAAGGTGTAGATTTGGATTTCCTGTCGTCTATGCTATGATAATATTGGTGTGTAATTAGGTCATTAATCTAGAATCTCCGGGCGTGTTGACGTGTCCTTTTGTCCCTGCAGGACGATAACCCAAAAATCTACCCCACGGCCCCTCAGCCTGTCCCAGCTTCCTTTATTGTAGATCAGCTGCTGCTCGAGCGTTGTGAGGATGGAATCATGAGGCTCAAAGGTGAGCATGTTCCTTCTTTCTTTTTGACGTAAAAAGGGGGATTTTTCAGAGCTTTCATAACGTAATGTTTGTCGGTTTTGTAGATACGCTGGAATCGTTCCAAAAGTGTTATTTCTGTTGACAAAAGTGAATTAAATGTGGTTTTCATTGTCCTCACAGCAGAAGGAAGTGAATGTAAAACCCCAACAGGTGCTCCAGTGGGGGATTTGTTGAAGACAAACCCTTCCCCTCCACAGCAGTCTGAGGTAGGAAATCAAGTGAATCTCACACACGTGTTCTGTGGAGAAGCCATGTCATGGCCCTGACGAGAATATTCAGCTGTTTCAAGGGCTAAATCAATAAAAGCGTAAAATGAATGTGGGCCTGTTTTCAAAGGCAGATAGTGCCTGAAGGACAAATGTGGTTACATCGGCTGTCTGTTTGACAACCGTATCCTCCTAGTGATCGTTGTTTCAACGGCGGCTAATTCTGCCATTACAGGAACAAACCCTGGAGTCGCAGCTCTGTGACGCCCGAGCGGCTCTAGAACGTGCCCTCAGCGAGAAGGAACGGCTCCTGCTGGAAGTCCAGAAGTATGACCCCACCTTCACTCTGTGAAGATCAGGATGGCGTCAGGCAAACCAGCAGGATTTGTTCCAACCTGTCGCCACATTTGGTATTTATCAAGAGAAATAATGCGTTCATTGTTTTTATAATGTAAAAAAAAGACCTTGTTAAATAATTGGAAATTTTAGTGAATTAGGTACTGTACACTAACTACCTTCATCTGTCAGTTACAAATACAAATGCTCCTCACATTCATGTAGACAGAAAATTCACTTTGTGATGGAGGTGTGTGTATCACACAGCATGCCAGGTTAGCAAATATAATCCACTTAAATCTTCCCCATTCCTGTATTTGTGTAACTGAAATGTGAAGTCAAGCACATACCAACATGTCTCCTGCTGTAAAACACAGGTTTACACGCATGCTCCGTGGCTGATAACTACAACCATCACCCTTCTAACTCCAGTTTGTGTTGGTTGCTTCCATTAGGTGCGTATTCATGAGTATTGTGGAAAATGTGTGTGAACCGAAGGCACGGATGCACTTTTGAAATGATGCGTTCACAGACTTCGGAATTCCCACATAGCTCCCTTTATCAGCAGGTTGGAATGGTTACACGCTCTTATCTGTGCCTCCGTTTTCTCCCAAAAGGAGGTTGAGTTACGCCACACGAGTTTTCCTTTGGTTGGGAAATGCTTCTCTTTTTTTTTGCTGTCCAAGTGGATAAACGTCCACTAAACACCACAAGCTTTCCGATCCCTGCATCATTGACGGGAACCAGGTGGTGCAGTCACTTCAGTATTGTCATTTTGTCTTTTTTTTGCTGGTATAAAAGCACTAACCCTATACCAGTTGTAAAAGCTATTTTGATTCCTGTAGCTTGCCTGGAAACACCATCTCTATCATGTATACACGGCCTAAAATGTATATATTGTCTAGAGGAGCTTCTTCAGGATATTTACATGTGTATTTATTTGGATTTGTCTGGGCATAAGCTTTAATCAGATGGAGGTTCTTTGCAGTGTGTCAGGGACATCAGTCAAGTTGTGGCACAAGCAGTGTGTCAGTGCGTTAAATTCGCCAGAGAAAAATGGTGCGTTACAGATTGTATCTGTCAGGAGAGCTGCTGTTCACACGTTTTCTCCACACTAATCCGTTACCGTGCACAGATTCAAACGATGGTGGATTTGTTCATCACAGAAAGTGTGCAGCATCCATTTTATGAATGTTTTTATTAAAAGCAAAACTTAGCCCATGTGCGAATTGAAGGGCGCAACCAGCAGCTGGTCCATGTTGAGCTGCGGTTTGTCAGATTGTGTGTGAGAGACACCTTGTGGCTGTATCTTGCCAGAACAGTTGCCTTGCAGGCTGAAGATGACAGATTAGCTTTCTTAGAGGAATGTCAAACTTCAAAGCAATCAAAAGTGGGCTCGACATGACCAAAATATTAAGGAAAAACAGAAACACCCACATTAATTTATGTATAAACTTTATTTCTATTGTGACAAATGCAAATTGCTGTACTATGTATGCCTACTCACCTGCATGTTTGCTCTCCCTCATACATCCAGTGGAATTTAGCAGAGAAAAATGAGTATTGAATCTAGCTGTGGTCTTCTCAGCCTTCAGTGTTATTTATTTTTGCATGGCCTGTGTGGACAAACCGTGGCACCCGTAGGATTCCTTCCTGCCACACGTAGCTGTAAGAATCCTTCCGTTTTCCTCTGAGTCAGGCCTCAGTAGCATCCTGACGAAACGGTGCTCCGACTTGCATCCGCTGACAGCAATGCAAGCAGGAAAACTAGGTGAACTAAGTCTCACTGGAAAGCAGATGCACATTCTGAAGTGAGGTACAATTTATGCCTTGTGAATTAGTTGCACTTGTGTGATAAATTCACCAGAATTTGCACTTGTTTTAACGTAAATCACTTCAGTTGATTGCAGACCAGTCCTTGTTTATCTTACAAAAAAGGTAAATCTTCTGGACAGTATTTTTTGTTAGTAGTGTTGTTACTTTAAATTTTGTATTGTCTATCACAATATTGACTTTAATATAAATTTGGTTCTGTGAACCAAAGCTAGTATGTGGAAAATATTTTAAAAGAATAAATGATCAGTTACTGAACACTTATCGGCATGTTTTTGTTTTTATTTAAAAATAATTTCCAGAAGTTATTTTATATATTGTACTAATGTGTAGTGCTTGGTTTTTAAGTTAATGTCTAATATTGTCACACCCTTAAAGTAATGTAATGATGGAAAGCCTTGAAAAAATTATCAAAAATTGTAAGTATATACCAACTGTTTTAAATCCTTGCTTTTGAATAATATTGTTTTTCTTTTTACCTTTAAAGAAATGGACAAGACAGAAAATGAATTAAAACATCTCAGATTTCATTTACTGTATTCACAAACAAAAAGGCAAATAAAGTTTAACACTTTGAACTGAATAATGCATCAAATATTTACATTAAGAGATGAAGTGAAGGAGAATGGCTAATCAGAATATAGAAGAGTTATCAAAAGTTTAATAAAAGGGTTTACTTGGCTGAGGTCAGAAGGGTCATGACCCCATCTTTTTATCCAGCCACTGTCCCATGTCCACTCTCAGTGGAAAAGGATCTGCTTGTATTTGCTGTTTGGAATCTGGTCCCTGCTCTTCAGCCTCCTCACCGCCTCCCTCATGTGCTTGGGCTGCAGCGGCGGTGTGTCTCCCCACTTCTCGCAAACATCCAACGCTGTAAGAATAAAGACGGTTAGGCTCAACCGCAACAAATAATGTATATATATTTTATTTTAAGTAGTGTTTTGCTGCTTACCTTCCTCAACAATTTCACCAGCAAAAACTTTGGAAATACCAGACATGGCAATGACCACATTCTGGGACACCGATGATCCTGTTATGGACTGGATCAGCTACAAATGTTTTGAGAATATACGGTTAATATGCTAACATTACAGATTTTTAACACCCCCCATCTGTTCATACTGACCCTTTTAATGGCAGCCTTTGGGAAGGCAGAACGTCTGTACATCTCATAACGATTCAGCTGTTCCTCGGAAAATGATGACACTAATACTCTGTAAAATTAAGGTGTAGTCAGGTGATGTTCACAGAAACGAGACTCGTATCAACAATAGTTTTGTTGTTTCAGACATATCAGGACTTACTGCATTTTTTGTATTTCATCCTCATCGACCTTGTGGCGCTTTTCCCTTCTTCCTTTTCTGGTTCTGACTTTCAGTCGTTTAGAAGGAGGTTGGGCCCGATGTTCCTTCTTCGTCGTCACCAGCAGGGAATTTCCTTCACATTGAAGGAAAATAATTGTTTAATAGAACTAAAAGTCACAGCCAAATAACAAGTTCATACAATGCCCTCCCAGCTGTTGATTAAAACTCTTTAGTTTAAGTTTTGCTATAGCTTTCTTGGACAGAACCGTGCTGGATTAGAGGTTGTGCTTCTTACAGGTCTGGGTTCTTGTCTGTCCTTGTCCTGCGAGGATGAATCCTTGTTTTCGTCTGCAGATTTTACTGAGGCAGACGCATCCTCAGTTTCGTCTGATTTATTATTTGCTTGCTCTTCCTCGTTTGACACGATTTTCTCGGCGTTGTCTTCGGGTTTAACGCGCGCAGGATCAGCCATAATTACTGAGCTCTGGGGAAAAAAATCGTTTTAGATTCTTAAAAAACAACAGCATAGTTCTTAACATCGGCTATCGGTTCAGTCTCACAAATATCGATCCCCGCCCATTAATAAGATAAACCTAAACGCCATCATTTAAGACAACATTTTGATTGTAGACACTATGAAACTCCTACCTTCTCTTTAGCGAGCGACGTTTCAACACAACAAGCTAGCACAGGATCAGCAGACTAAAGATAAAACCACAAAATCGAATCAGCTTACAAAGCACCAGTGCTACGATTAATACAACCTGATTTAACTCAAAAGCTTTCTCTTCTGAAGACCATTTCTATTATCAATAAAAAAAAATACATAGCCCAGAAAGAAAATTAGGTGAGTCCAGCGGGGGGATTTCCGTTTCCTGTTTGAAAAACTTTATAGACACCACTAACAAAACAAACAAGAAGAACCATAAGCTGCATCAGCCAAAAAAATGTCTCTGTGCTGCGCTATCAAAATTTAACTTTAACTTTTACAGGGTTTGTCTTAGGTTTAGACACCCTGTCTTTCTAATAAATTAAACATTGAACACAATAATAAATTAGACCGAACATGTTATTCGAGTTACTGATTTGGAAAACTGTGTGTTTGAGTGCTGCCTTCTCGAAATTGTTGGGAAATTTTACTGTTTACGCCGAAAAAGTAGGGGGAGGAAAAATCCAATCATGAGGTCACGCTTAACGACGCGTAATTTGGACGTTCTCACTTTATAAAGTAACTTCAGACAGACAGAATAATAAATACCACGCTATCATAATAAATTTAATATTTCAATGATAATATTTGGAATATTGCCGTGTCCTGTAGATTTCGTGGATATTCCAGGGCGTGATGGGTATCATCGCTACCGGGCGCCATATTGTTTAGACCCATCCACTTTTTTATAGATCAGCTTGGGTGGGGGTGCCGGGTTGCGCGGAGGGTTTTAGACTTGTAGGTCCCGAAGAAACGGCTAGTTCCGAGGAAGTGACGGACGAAGCTCGGGGGACTGGCCGGGGGAAGTTTGCTCGATGCTGGTACCGTGCTGCCGACCAAACTTTTCCTCCAGCGGCACCGTGGATCAGGATAAACGGATCCATCGGCGGAGGGAGCTTTTGTTTGCTCTCCAAACGAGCGGCAATAGTGAGAAATAACTTGCGGTCGGGAGGGCAAAAGAGGAGGGGATCACGGCGGAATTCCATCCGCCAGTCAGGCTCCCCTGATTTCTTCCTTTCCCCGCGTCTTCTTTAAAATCCTTGGGATCTGCCATGGGAAAGGAGCAGGAACTTCTCGAAGCGGCGCGCACGGGAAACCTGGCAGCGGTGGAGAAGCTTCTGTCCGGGAAGCGCCAGACTGCGGCCATCGGCAGCGGGTTTTCTGGGACCGGTGGAAGCGGCATCAGCAGCGGACACGGCGCCTCCTCTCACCCGCTCTCCAGTCTGCTCAGGTGGGTTCGGGACCGGGGGGAGAAGTGGTGGCTACGGCCACCGAACCTAGGGAGTAGCATTCACTGTCCCAAATAAACGATTCGCCAGGAACTACTGTAACCGCCAGCTTTTGTTTATTCCATTTTCCCTCATCAGACCTGGCACAGATCGGAAACCTGCTTCTTTGTTAGCTCCCGGCCCGGCAGGTCACCGTACCTGCACAAATCTGCAAAAAAACCCCATCCCGAAAGTACACGGACTGAAATCCTTCCCAAACTAGGTTTAATGATGACCATTGCCACACAAACCAACTGTCAAAACGGCATTATTCGCGTAATATCTCCTTCTCCACTCAAGGGCCAACTCTTCCTCATTTGAGACGCATAGGTGTAACTTTGGCAGGCTTCATTTATCAGTGGTCTTGAAAGGAAACCTTGGGTGGTTTCATGTGGTCTCTCACATCCACGGAAGCCCTGATTTGCGAGCTTGCAAAGGTGCAGACTCTTTGTTGAGGTTTCCCTTTGTTGGTATTTTTATGCGCGTTATTAGCTTTGGAGAGGAGAAAGGCTTCCGGGGCTCCCCGGAGCCTGTGCTGCCCTGCAGACCTGTTTAAACGCCACATGTGCACATTGTGTTGTCTGTCTGGTAAACCTGGACCCCGTGGCTTTTGCATTTCCTTGTGCCGAAGGATTTTTTAAAACCACATGGTGTGTTCCTAAGTTATGGTGCTTGACTATGGAGCAGCCATTTACAGTATTAAAAAAGGAACAGCTGCCTACACGTGGTCCCTCGATGTCCATCACCTCCATCAGTCAATCACAGTATGACTGGCCACCTCCTCCAGCAGAGCCCGTGGTCACAAACTGCTCTTTCGCTTAGTTCAAACTGCACAAACAAGCTGTCATGGATGCGTCTCCCCCCTATGGATTTGTGGGCTCATTTTGTCCCCACTTGGGCAACCAGCCAAATATCCTTCCCATGGATATTTCTGCAAAATTGTTGTTAGACTTTGCAAGAAAACAGGGTTATTTGAAAGCACCTCAGAGGATTAGTGGGACGGGCACCTGGGGGGTCATTGTTAATCAAAACACGACTAAATTTGATTTAAATAACATAATGCTACATTGTCCTTCTTGCGGCGTGTACATTGGTCTTGTTCTTCATTCCGTAATCTCTTCATCATCCATTGCTGGAGGTGTAGGTCTGTAATCCCGTCAGGGGAGATTCCGGGTGTAGGATCTGTCTCCAACCGCTTCTAGTTAGCGGTGGCTCTATTGTGACGTCCACCCGACTGCTGGTGCATCTGTTGACCTGAGTCTGCTTCTACTCACACTCTTGTCACTCCTAGTGTGATGACAAACACGGTAACGTCCATTGTGCCGTAAACGTGTGTAATTTTAGTTGGCAGCCAGTTAATGAGCCTTGCTGCGCCTGCTGCTTGTGTGGAAGCCTATTGGGCTACAAACACACAAATAAATCCACAAGTATCTGTCAGAAGTGATCAAAAACACGGGTAATTAAAAGGTCTCACCCAAATGTACTTTTTAATATTCCTTTAATGTGTGCTGGAAGTTTCTTCATTAGACTTTTGCCCTTCTTCCTCTGGAATGGGGCACACGTCAAGACTTGCTGTGTTTTTGTAACCAGGCCAGAGCAGCTTTGCTCACGGAATGTCTGCCTTTCCAGGAGGCCGTGTCTCCGGGGTTGCTATGGGATAGACGGTGACCCCAGCATGTTTAACACCACCGCCGCCCCAAACATTTGCCCCATTATCACCAAAATGAGCTGGGCAGGGCTTCCTTGAACATGAAGGTCATAGTGTCTCCACAGGGCCGGTGCTCATTGAGGGTAAAGTAAACATCTGGGTCTGGAAATCTTTTTTTTTTTTTTCTTTTTTAGACAGTTAATTTGCTTTTCCTTACATTGTAGTTTCTGTACAGTCCAGTGACCCCTCATAACCCCAGAGGTCTACGGGAGGTTCTTGTTTCGAGTACTTCCTGGTATGGGTTGTGTAAACATGCTGCTGCAGTCAGACTGGGGGTAAGACGAGTCCCAGACGGAGAGAGGGCCTGTCCACGGGGGGACATTACCAGAGGAATGTATGGAGTTCTGCGAGCCCTCGGAGTCTCCCAGCTTCACACCCATGCCCACTGTCCCGCCAATGAGGCACCTATTGATTTCTTTGAATGCTCTTTCTGGGTTTTTCTTAGGCTTTTCTTTGCTTTTGATTAAAAAAAAAACAAAAAAACTGAAGTCTTTCACTGAACAGACAGGGACCACCTAGTGTCTCACTCATTGACTGTAGCCAGTTGTCTTTTGTGGTGTTTGTCAATGAAGATCACGTAAATATATATACAAAACCAGACTGAAATAGGCCTTTCCATAAAACCTGTCATTTGGGTCTCTTGTGAGTGAAGCGTTTTCGGTCAGTGTGATGTCTTCTGTAGCATTTTAAGAGGCTTGGGCTCAAGTCCAGATCATTACATCCGCAGCTCTGGCTCATCCTGAGCAGACGCATCCATTCAGGGCGGTGTCAGCGGAGAAAATGTTGCATTAGAGCAGTCATGGTGTTCCAAAGATGCCACAGGAGCCTCCCTGTTTTTGGAATATTTAAGCGTATAGAATATACATTTCCATAAGAGGTGCTGTGGTGTATTCACAGATGACTCCCGGCAGGATACCAACATCCTTGTTGCCTGGATTATGTAGCAGCTGTCAGAGTTGATGCTAACTGTTGCGCTGACTCTTTTCTGCGCAGGCACGCAGCCACGTCCGTTTTCTGTCGCTCAGTCCATTCTGAGGTGTAGCGAGAAGGTCGAGCAAACAGGTCTGGTAGACGCATTTCGTCAATTGTTGACCTTTGAACTGAGAGGCAGCGTAGCTCGTTGAGCGCAGGAGGCGTGGTGCTAGCTGGGAAATCCAACACCACCACGTTAGCATTCCAGAAGCGTTTCAGTTTCGGCATGCACCACACGCTATGTTTACAGCTCGTGTTTGTGTAGTCTGAGGAAGCAGTCAGAGTCACTAGTTTGGCGATGAATTTCACATATGTGTGACGTTGGTAGGTGGGGGGAGACCTGGGGTCCTCCCTGTGGAGCATCTTTACCTTCAGCTAATAGCAGCGGGCTAATAATAACTTTCATAGCAAGTGGGCCTGTGGAGAACAGATATCCATTCTCAGGGAAGCTGATAATGATGACGGTGACGATGTTTCTGACTGCTCATAATCTAAAGCTCTTTTAAATCCAACATGTCGCTGTCTTCAGCTCCTTCACCTGTGCAGGTGTTATGGATCCAAGCGCTCCACCAGGCGCTCCTGACCGTCTGTTCTGCCCGCCGGCGGCCTCCTTCCTCAGCTGGCGCTCAAAGCAGCCAACAACTTCACATGATCGAGTGTTTTTGAGATCCGACTGGGCTTGGCTGGTGTGAACTGGATGTGATGCATGTTTTGTGTGATTTCCTGAAACAGGTTGACAGCCTGAGCGATAATTGGAGCCCTGAATCCGGACCTGAATACCGGCCTGTCTTCTCAGGTAGAATGTTTGTGAGGTAGGGGGTGTGTCGCTGCAGCGTGGCATCTGCTGTGAAGAGCGCGTGGGAAAATGCCAGCTTGTCGGGACTGAATGTGTTTTCTCGCCTCATTAGATCCCTCTTTTCCCTTCTGCAGCATTTTTGTCACATCTTTTCACTCCGCTGCCAGTGTTTTTCATGCCCACCATTTGGATTCTGTGAACTGCTCATGGTCTTTGGACATATGGGGTTTATTCACACCTCCTGCTGCAACACATTTCCTCCGTGAATTGTCCATAATGGTAGTTTTATGAACCGGGAAACCACCATCAGGCTGCGCTAAGGCCTTAATACTACACTTAGACACTGAAATGTTTGAAGTCCTCCTCCTGTTATATATATATAGTATGTATATTGTATCATTTTGTTGCTCCATTACTTCTTTTCTTTATCTTTTTATTCAATATCAGTGTAAAACTGAAAGATCTCTTCTCAAAGCTCTACAGCGCTCATTTTTGCCTCTGCCATTTAGGCTGTCTTTCTTTAGTGCTTCCTCTTTGATTAATCTTTATGATGAATGTGCATTAGGTTATTATATTCGTCGCTCTCTGTTCCCAGCGTGCAGTCTCGCCAGATTCTTGCTAATGAAATCAGTGAGAGTATTTCTTGGCGGGGCTCTGGCGTCCTCCGGTCTCTCAGCGAAGACCAGGCTCGGTTTGACCGACCGTCTGGTTGAAGAATTATGAGTTTCCCCGTCAGTGCCAGTCTCAACGCCCTGCGCCAGTCTAACCCTGGTGTCATACCTGGATTCGGAACAATCTGGACTGGACTGTTCTTGGCATGTTGCCTTCGACTGCATAAATCACCACAGATAACTAAACGGATGATGTCCATCTACCACACCCAGGGTAGGCGATATTAGTCATCTAACAATGAAAAATATTTTATTGTGAAATTGTTGTTCTTCCTGGAGCTCCCTGGAATCTATTCCAAACCTCCGTTTTACCCCGTTGATATTCCCTGAGAAAGATTAAGGATTAGCTCAGCCTTTCAGACAGGAACTAAGGAGCCAGTGCCCACGAATGTGGCCCCCCAGCGCCACATGAGCTCCGGCCTGCCCGTGGCCCTGCAGCCAACCAGAGCCCATCCCTCACTCACTCAGGCCGGTTACGGCTGTGGTAATGGATGGAGTGGATGGATGCTTGAGTGGCGCTCTGACTCACGCCCTTGCGTGCTGTGCTGCCAAAATGAGGACGTAACGCTTGGACTGCACTTAAATCTGCACTTACAGCTCCGCTTTCAACACACAGACAAAATGTGACATCCAGCCCAGTTTGTTTGCTCTCATTGGCTCTTTTGAAAATGGGAAGCCGATCTGGAGTCATAAAACATTTCTTCATTATAGTTCAAGGTTTGGAGAGAGTCTCCGTAACTGAGGGATCATTTTAATCATATTAAACAAGAAGTAGTTGAACAAAAATATCTTTGTGTCATGACCTCAGGATGTATCACTAGGTTATAACGGATTCATCCCACCTGGATTAAGGTTTAACCCGAGCTGGCACTGGGAACGGGCAGGAAAACGGCCCCGACAGCAGGCTCGTCTCCACGTTCATGCTAATTTCCTTATGAGGGTTTTTTCGCTATAAGCTCTTACATAACTCTCTATCTGGGACAGCAACTGGAGGTCTGTTGCTTCCTCTCCTCCCTCTTTCTGTACTGTGGTGCAGCGGGGCCTCCCCGATGGTCCCATCTCTGTCAGGAGCGTTGTTCCGAGGCTACGGAACGCTTTAAGACCCTCGTGATCAGAACCGCTCCGACTGGGTAATTGCAGGCAACTCTCGGGGCTATTGTGAGAGTGTGTATTTTAGGGGGCAAAAACCACGATTGCTGCAACAAAAACGGGTCATGTGGATGAAAAGGTTGTAGTGGAGCTGATGTGACGAGGCTGAGCATATTGTGTTTGTGTGTGTGTGTGTGTGAGACAGAAGGATTGTTAAGCCTCTGGAGCAGATGTGTATTTTTTTCCCCTCTTCAAGCTTGTGCTGAGGTTAAGAAATTACACATTTTATCAAAATCCTCACGTCCCAGCCCTTGCAGCCGGTTCTAAGTCACACATTTGTTGTGTGCGTGCTGGTTTTGCGGTCGTTTGCTACATTGTAAAGTGAATCGTTTTAAAGAGTGAATGAGATCCTCTTTGTGTACCCTTTCCTGTCGCGCCTGATTCCCAGCGAGTGCTTTTGCCTCCTCTTTTTGACTCCAGTCCAGCAGATTTGGTTCACCAGTGCTGGGATTTCCTTGCCGCATGATTTATTTAGGATGCGTTGGGCTCTTTCAGAGAACCACATCCCAGTCTCTGGCACCGACGTCCTTTAGCTTCCTAATCCCCCTCCATCTCTGTGTGTGTGTTGGGCCTCTTTTGCTCCCGTTTCTGCTCCAACGTGTTGCTAAAGGAAACAGACCAATCAGAGGAGACGGCTGAGCTAAAGTAAAGGAGAATGGGTTAGCACGCAGTTTAGCCCCTGCTTACATCCTGTTTGTACATTTGCTGCTGACTGTTTGTCAGACTGGACACAGTAATTATAGCAAGCATGCATCAAGTTACCATCTGCGAGACAGAATTAGCTCATTCTTACTGTGTGTTTCTTTTTCTTCCTTTTCTGGGGATGTTTTCTTTGTCATATCTGTGCATGCAGGGAAATTGCATGAATCACTTACTACGGGATTTCCTGGTTTTTAGCACTAAATAAATATCTTGGCCAGATGTTTACCTTTGTGGAAAAGGTAAACAAGGTAAACAAACCTGAAAAAGGCTGCAGTAGTTGTGCACAGGTGAAATGAACAGGTGATTGCCCAGATGAAACTATGAAATGTGGTAGTAATTTTAAACTCAGTACTAAAAATACATTGATTATTTCAGTACTTGCGTACTCAGCAGCTTTTGTTCCTGTAACCTTTCTGGATTGTTGAGTTTCACAATGAAGCACATGACACATTTCTGTTGCGTGTTGTCTGTTTATCAGTGATCATTCTTGGGGCTACTTTTTTTTTTTCTTTTGCTCACAAAATAATGTATAATTTCAGCCGCACACACTGTGTGAAACTGTGTAATCATGACATTGCAAAGTCTGGTGCAATGATTGTATTCCACACCTGGGTGCAGGTAGTGCTAGCATGCGGTTCTTAGCACGAATTACCTGCTTTAGAGACCTTGGCAGTGAGATAACCATCAGAACAGACTTCAGTCACGCCCGCAGCTTAAGATATTACAGAGGGCAGGGCTGTTTGTTTGCCGAGTGCTGTGTTTGAGGCTAAAAATGCTCCCTTTTCTCAACAGTATCTGGAGAGGCCCTAACGTGAATTGCGTGGACAGCACCGGATATACGCCTCTTCACCACGCCGCCCTCAACGGACACAGGTAAAAGGGTGACAGAAGCTCTAGGGAGGCCTAGGAGCCAGTGGCGGAGCTCTGTCCTCACACGCTGCTGTCCCCCTGGGAAGATGAAGCTATTGATTGATCATCTGTTGATATTTATTAGCGTGGTTCTGACCTGTGGCACCTTTTGACTGCGTCGTTGCGTTTTACAGCGAGGTGGTGGAGGCGCTGCTGCGAAATGAGGCCTTGACCAACATGGCCGACAACAAGGGCTGCTACCCCCTCCACCTGGCTGCGTGGAAGGGAGATGAACACATCGTCAAACTGCTCATTCACCAAGGCCCATCGCACCCCAAGCTCAACGAGCAGGTCGGGCACCACTGCTGACAAATGACCTCGGTTCTAAATAAATAATTTCTCTGTTTTCTGGGGAAGGAATAGAGCAACTGAGTGTATTTCCTGACCGCTTTTAGTTTCAGATTTACTCTTTAAAGCATTTAGTCAGCAGCCAGCAGATGCAGTTTCCCCAGCTGGCTCTTAAATGTCCCACATCTTTGCAAGACCAGTGCAGAAGTTTGAACTTCTCCTCCAGCACAGCATGACCTTCTGTCGTCGTACAGCGAGCCGTGCTCCTCAACATGAGTGCGCTGTGAGCCTGACGTGGGCTGCCATAGTTGAAATGCTTTAAAGCCATGCTAGTGTGAGACATGCTTGTTCTGTCCTAACAAATTTTAACTGCCTTTAACTCCGACTGGTTTAACCATCATGTCCATCAATTTGGTTGCTTTACCGCACAGAAACCAAATCAAGTCATCTGTTTGGAATGGGAAGAAATGACCCCATTATGAGCTCTGTAAAATACAGCCAGACGCATGAAATTCAGCACTAAATCTAAAACCAGAGGCCTCGCCACTGTGCTGGCATTCTGGTGTGTCATTTCCCACCGCCTGTTCATTAACAAACCTGATTTATTTTTCAGTTTGACTCATTTGTGATTGTCATTCATCTGTTCATTGCTTGTCTGAACCCAAACGTTATCCTAACTTCTGTTCCCTCCTCCCAGAGCTCTGTAGACCAAAAAGAGTTCAAACGCTGTGGGCCCTTTGACCCCTATATTAATGCCAAGGTGTGTACACAGAGCTGCTAAACTACCTTTCCTCCTCAAGCGCCTCTTTGCTGTCTTGCTGTGTTTGCTGGCTGTTCTTGGGGTTGGTCTGTTTGCTGCTGCTGCTGCTTGCAGGGCCACTTCTGCTTTCAGAGGTATGAGAAAGCTTCTAATTCTGCCAGCTCTCAGGTCATCTCTGTCTTCTGCCTTTCTGCTACTCCAGAGTATAAAAAAATACCGAGTACTCACAGTAAATATTCCCTCTGTATAGTGGTTTTTAATAGTTGGAAACAGTCAAAAATTGCCATCAGCCTCAGATTTTCAAACTACGTTAGCTGCTTTGCTAATGTCTGTTAGCTCTTTTCTTACACGTTGAACATTAGCGATTAGTGATTTATTTGGAATGCACCGTGCAGGATTCCAACAGCTATTTTCATGCCTGGCTCCGAGCACCACCCTTCACTACACCCTTCAGCAGCTGCCCAGGAAGAGCCAGGCCTCAGCCAGTCTGCACGAAGAAGACGCGTGTTTAGCAGGTAGCACCAAGCTGACCATCGCTCAGTGTTAGCCCCCGCATCTTCGGCGTGCTGGTTGCACCTCGCCCTATAGCTAAAGCCCCCCCGTGATATTTGAACCTTGTCACATGTGCTCAGCGTTATAATCTTCTTATAGTTTGGAGGGGGAAACCAGATTATCCAACGTAATGTGAAATTTCCTGCAGAGGTTGTATAGTTCAGAGAAAGAGTGATGATTTAATGTAAACACATTTCTGTGTGTGGAGGAGGGCCTGAGCCTGAATAATTGAAGCCTTGTAATGAATAAATCAGACACATGGATGCAGTTCGGATGCTCTAGCCTTGGATGTGGTCATGCCTGATCGCATCATGTGACTGAGTGGGCGGAGGGCGTGTCCCTGGCTCCCCTCTCGTCACATGGTCGGACCATCTCACGGGGAGGATGGGAGAGTTTCAGTGTAGCGATCTCTTTGCATCAGCGTCAAAGAAAGGTTTCCATGCCAGGCTCGTGCGTGCGTGCGTGCGTGCAGAGGAGAGAATATGCTCCTCTTTTCCCACCTCCCACTTTCTGTTTTGAGGAGGGAAAGATGAGGTAATGTCATAGGAACCATACATACCTAGCACCTAGTGGCTAAAAGGGTAGTAATGGGTGCGTTAGTGGGCTTCTAACTGGATAAGGATGGTGCTGAATGAGGCCATGAGGGGGGGTCCGGTCCTCCAGTCCCCCAGTCCTCATGTTTGGTAACAGAGTCCCTCCAGGGATACTGGATCAGGCGGTCACAGCTGGGCCAAACTCTCTCGTCCTGGTACAGAATCCAGGCCAGATTAATGTTTATTCATTAGGTAATTGTGTGACACACACACCCCTCTCCCCCCCCCCCATTTTATCACTGTGGGTGGCTCGCTTCAAAGTCTCAAACGGACGGAGCGTTGCCGCAGCAGGACAAAGCCAAAGAGGCTGAACACAGAGCGTACGCAGGATGGGGGCCTTCTGCTTTCCAAATGTGTTCTGAAGACAAAAGTCTCTTAGCACGTTTTTCGTCTGTCATTGTTAGCATCTGTGCTAAGGCTAGCAGTTGAGAGCTTTGTGGGAAGATGGTAATCTGACCGATCGCCCGACACAAGCACACGAGGCTCTGTGGCTACGACAGTAGTGTCTTTTATGTAATATACATTTGTTTAACCGTAACAGAAAACAGCCAGCGGTGTCGTTAGACCCTCGTATCAAGCTGCATCTCACACGGCCTCGTCTGCCTATATAGGTCACATGTCACATGGAATATATGTTTAGCTGAGTCTGACCCAGCCTCAGCCTATACTCTACCTGGCCCTGGGTAAATGGAAACACACTCAAATGTGTATTGTGTCCATATTTGCCTTTGGGCTCAGGCTCTCTGTGCAGCATCTCCAACGGCTGACAGGAAAAGTTTCTGCAGAAGCAGTTTCCTCACACTTGGGCAGCTCATTATCAGCCGAGCAGTATTTCCCCGCTTCTTCCCTTCTGGGCGCTGGCGGTGTCCAAGCGCGTTCATTTATCCCCTCAGGATGTCACTTCATCATCCAGCTCGTGGCGCAGCAACACACCCCCGACAGCCCACCCCCGGCACCTTCTGCTCCTCGCTCTTCCAGCAGGACTCGTTCTCCTCTCCGCCTCGCCACGTTTGAGGCTTCCAGGGGATGTGTTGTTGTTTAACGCAGGGCGTAGGATTTTGCCATTGTCATGCGCTCGCATCAGCCAACTCCAGGGTGTGTCTCCTGTGGCAGTTGGAGTCATTAATTACTAAGTAGGACAGTTTCACTTTGGGGAGAAATAACAAGTCATGGAATTAGTTCCATCTAATCTGAGGGTGAAAGCGGTCTTTGCAAGGTTAGTTAAGATCTGGAGGCCTTTGTTGTGTATTTTTACCATTTAAGAGAAATGCTGAAGCAGTTTTACTGGTTTTAGCCAGAGAATATTTTTAGAAACGTACCAGTGGTTCCTCAGAACATGATATCCTCTTTCTTTCACACCCAGAATAAATATCTAATGTTTAATTTTACCAAGAAATCATTATTATATTGGAAAAAAATTCTACCTTTCCATCCACATTCCTCTTTTAAGAGGAAAAATTCTATTTACTATCCTGCTACATGTTAATGCAGAGGTTAAATACACACAGTTTTTGCCCTGTCAAACTGGCAGCTGGGCCCTGCATTCAGAAACGATCCAGGATTTATGGGAATGTGCGAAAACAAACAGGCGTTCCGACTGTGACGGGAGCGGCAGGCGTGCGCTGAGCATTGGGCAGCCCGTTGGCACTCGAGCTGCAACAGCTGCTCTGCCCACCCCTCCACCACCACTCAGACCCGCCCCTACCACCACCACCACCACCACCAGGAGCCAGGGTGACGTAACCGCTGGCAGCCGGGCGCGTCACGTGACTGGAGGAAGCCAGTCGGAGCGCGTTACCGTCTCGTAGCCAGCCCCAGGTTGTGGGAATCATAACATCATCCGCTTTTCTCTGTCGGTGTGTGACTCTCCACCCCCGCTACGAAAGGCAGCAGAGTTTCATTTCCAGATGTTTCTGATTGTGACGGCGTTTGATCAGTCGGCAGCAGGAACCAGCGGAGGGTCCCGGTCCCCTCCGGCTGGACGTGCTCCCAAGTCTGAATCAGGTTGGGTGGATGGATGTCGTCTGCTACGCTGTGAAAACGCTTTTGTAGCAATGTAGCCGATGCCAGCACTTCCTTTTTCTCAGAGAAAATGAACATTTTTGGCTGAGCAGTGCCTTGATATGGGCAGCTGCTGCAGAGCTATCAGTCCTCTAAAATTAGTCTCAAACTAGGCTTCCCATTTTCCCTCTACAGTGTTTTTTCTAATTCTAAAGTCACTCTTACATCAGCTTTGCATGTAACGCTCACTGAATGGGAGATCTTACTCCAAGTTTTGAAAAACGTTGCTCTGAAGTTGCTCCAACATGCAGACGCCCGAGCCCGAGCCGCCACCCATGGGTGACTGACCGCCCGTCCAGCCAGCGGGAGCAACTCATCGCCTTGCTGCTCGTGCTCTGTCAAACACGGGCTGGCCGAATCCATTATGTACACTGAAACGAGCCCCTGTGCTCAGATTGTGCAGCGATTTCAGCCCAGTGGCAGAACAACAGAGATGTGTTGTTGGATTCAATCGGGTTTGCTGAGGAATGTGTACCTGGTGATGCTGTAATCTCATTTCTCCCTCTGGAGACGTCTTTATGTGGCATTTCAGGAGTGACGTCGGACAAACTGAACCTCACTGGACTGTTTGTTTCACTCGGCTGTTCGAGTTAACGTTTTATTTTCAGTCTGGCTGCTGCAACTGCGTTACTGAAGATAGTGACAATCACAGAGTCAGATGCGCGTAAATATTACAGTTTGAAAATGCGGCTCTGTGAAGCGAAGCTCTGTCTTGTGTAACCCTCCAGACTGGGCTCGTTTGTGTAAATCACTGTGCCGCTGCCTCTGAAGCAACAGACCTGCGTGTCCCAGGGACGTGAGTCACGCTGATGCAACGGCAGCGTGTAGCAACACACGTCTGCGGTGAAATCATTTCAGTTGTAAAAAGATGCGTCGAAGCCTGGATGCGCTTCATGCATGAGCGGCGTCGCGCTGGCCGTGCAGCCACCTCACTGCAACCGCACGGGAGTCCGGAGAACTCTGCAGAGAGGAGAAACGAGAAGTCTGACAGATGAAACCAGCCAGGCAGACCGAAAAGCGAGTCTGCTTGGGTTCAGATGTCAAAGAAAGGCTCTTGTGTGTGTGTGAGGGTGTGTGTGTGTGTGTGTTTCTCTTTCTCTGGCAGCCCCTGTGCTTTTTCTTTAGATGAGCAGGTGCTCTTTTTGTTCCTCTAAGCTCCACCTCTCGGTTTAAATCTCCCTCTCTGCCGCAGACAGTGGAGGAGATACCTGCTGATCCCATCTGGCACCGTGTTTTCACAAAAGCTGTCTGACACCTGTCTAAATCCACCATGTTGGCCCCTCCTCACAGACCCCGTGCTTGGTCCCACAGCTGGCCCTTTGCTCTGGGATCCACCGGCGGGCATCGGGCCCGTCCGCTGGGCCTCCCCCTGCCAGCTGCTCACCCTTTGGGGGTTTGTTCTGTGAGTCTGGTCTCAGGGCTTGTGTGTCTACAACAGCTGCTCACACCCACATATGTAAACAGTGGAGAAAGTTTGATTCCACACTCAAGAAGACGTTAATAAATAATAAACCTAAATATTAATATTTCATGGTTTCCATTCAGGAAGCTACCAAGATGTGAAAAGTCAGACATTTCTGTGAAATCACTGGATTTTTATTAATCCTTTAATAATGTTCTGGGTTAATTATTAAAATGTGTTTTAAATGTGAAAAATATAGCGTCTATATGGAAATCTGCTCCTACTGTAAACTCAGCTTGTTATCTGTTCATTTAATTGAACTTCTCTCATGGTCAACATGTATATTTCTGCACATGATCTATATTCTCGGCTTCCTTGGCTGTTTTCATCGCCGTTAGTCTTTTTTCCTGTCCTCCTTCCGCTCATCAAGCAGCATCCTCTGATTAGCTCTGCTGATGCTGCTCCTCAGGTGATGGGAGGCTAGTTCGCCCCCTGCTGGCTCTTCTCATCTTTTCTGGTCTTGTTGCCTATTGATTTTGTGGCTGCCTGCCACTCATTAGCTCCAATAACCACCATTGACTGGATTTACATTATAATTAGTTCTAATTGCTTTCTGTTAGCCTCTGGCAACGGTGCTACTGTGTTAGGAAACCAAGTGTTTAATGCCATCTGTTGCAGAATTTATATATTGTGTTTCAGCAGAACGTGTTTGTGTCATTTGCGTGTGCAGTTAGTGGATTATTGCAGATTTGAAGGGGTATTGTTTGTCACATTAGCATTAAAGCAATTTCTATTTGTGAATATTAGTTATCTAGACGTGCTAGACGTGTGAAATCTGCAAGATAATGTTTTGACAACTGGCCATTGACTGGGTTTGTGTGAACTGCTGCAGCTCATCATAAACAGGGTAATTCTTCACAATCTGTGACGCCTTCTCACTTCCTCATGATTAGATTCTTCATCTTTGAATGGTCTGGGCTGTGGGCACTTGCTGTGACTAACATACCCGATCCACCTTTTTACTACTAATCCTAATCGTTGCATCTACTCGCTCACTCCTGTTTCTTTTCTCCTTTACCGGCTCTCACCTGTTCTTCTCACTCCAACAGAACAATGCCAATGAAACACCGCTGCACTGTGCTGCCCAGTACGGCCATACTGGGGTGGTGCGCATTCTTCTGGAGGAGCTGACGGACCCCACCATGAGGAACAACAAGTTTGAGACCCCGCTGGACCTGGCCGCCCTGTACGGCCGCCTGGAGGTGGTCAAGCTGCTGCTCACCGCCCACCCCAACCTGCTCAGCTGCAACACCAAGAAGCACACGCCGCTGCATCTGGCGTCGCGGAACGGACACCTGCCGGTGGTGGAGGTGCTCCTGGACGCTGGCATGGACATCAACTACGAGGTTTGCTTGCTAACGTCCGAACCTCCGGAGCTGCAGCTTTCGGTCCACGTCTGCTCGGATGAGTTCATCTGTTCTTGCAGCACTTCCCCTCACCACTTCCTACTAATGCTGTAAGATCAAATGTAAAAGTACAGCTGGGTGTCCTCCTACTCTTCGTAGCATATTATCAAAAGCTTTTTGCATTAGTCTGTTGTCCTCGTCTGAATCATGCATGTGCAGCCTTTCCAGGGTCACCCAGCCCTTAAATTTGTAGGTTGCAATTAGCACGCTTCTGTGAGCTGGGAAATGCTCTGATTTCTCAACCATGTAATAGTCAGCTGTGTAGTGCACCAGGTGGCGGGCATGGATCAGACAGCCCGCTAACGGAGGAACCTAAACTTTTACTGATTTCAATGCACCATTTTGAGCATTTTTGTGGCAAAAAAAAATAGAGTCTCCTGTGTTTGTGTTCAGACAGAGAAAGGCAGCGCTCTCCATGAAGCAGCCTTGTTTGGGAAGACGGACGTGGTGCAGAAACTCCTCAGTGCGGGTCAGAGCTAACTTCCAGACGAGCGCTTTGACTGGTTGCCATGGTTACACGTCCACTCATCACCGTTGTCTGTCACTCACCAGGTGTCGATGTGAACATGGTTGACCAGAAGGGCCTAACGGCACTGGACGTTGTCAAGGAAATGCCCTCACAGAAGAGCAGAGAGATAGCTGCCCTCATCTTAGGTGAATACCGCTGCGGAGGCCTCTGCAGGGAAGAGTTCTCTTGATAAGACATTTGGTGAAGGTGACACAATGTCCTGTTTGCCTGCCACAGGTCACATGACGGGAAAACCTCCTGAAATGGACCTGCCCCCTCCTCCGGTCCCTCCGCTCCCAGGAGAGTCCCAGGCCGCGCAAGAAGAGTAGGCGTTTACCACATGCTTGAAAAGTCTGCTAAAACGCTTGTCGAGACACCTGTCCAACTGAACTGTCAATCCTGTCCCCTGGTCTCATCCAGTCTCTCCTGATTTTAAACTGATCATCTTGAATTCCCATTAGTCTGCATTTAATCTGTGTAGTTATTGTAATTAAAGAGGAAAAACACTGATGATGTGTCAGTGGTGTTTTGGTAGACCCATGACTCCTCTAGGGGTTCACCCTCTTCATCACTTATACAAAAGAGTAAAAAAAAACCTCAGGAATTTGTTAGTTTCTTTTTTACAGCTGAGGAGGGTTTTTTTCTGAATTTAAGACTCTGCGTCTCTTCTAGGCGATCTGGATAAAATGAGCGAGCTGATCTTAAAGCTGGCCCCGGGGCCCGAGGACGAGAGCCCCTACGAGGCTCTGTGTGACGCCACCTCCTGTCACTCTCTGGACAGCCTCACCAGTGGGAAATCCTCAGACAGGGACTCCGGACGGCCGGACAGTGAAGCCGGCAAGGTCAGTTTATGGAAGCCTCGTTACCACCGCCTTCCACTAGAGGGCGATGGTGGTCCGCGAGCCTCATGACACCGAGCCTGCGCACTCTCCTCCTGTCAATAACTCACTTATATGGCTTTACTTCTGATCATTCACAGAAGGATAGAGCACTCCATTCCTCACATGCTGCTCCTGCTCATGAAGAAGAGGTGCGCACCAAGCTGGCAGAGGAAACGCAAACGTGACTGCTACATCCTCACCTCTGCTGTTGTTGCCTTCGTTGCAGACCTGTTATACCAACAGCCGTGCTGATGAGAGACGGGAGCTGGTGGAAGAGGAGGAAGATCACACATATGAGCTACTTTTGACCGCACAAACCAAAGTCCCTGCATCCACGCCTGACTCTCATTCCAGTAAAAGTATGTGTGTGCAGTCCTTTCGGTTTCACCCTCTGTCTCGGTGTGATTTCTGCCAGATGGCGGAAGAATTTGGCTCATTAATGCATCTTAAAATGTGACACAGTATGTGAGGAAATGAGCTTCTTAGCGGAGGGCTGTGGTATCTAAGTGCTTTTCTACTTAAATTATCCATCACTTCCATTTCTCCCTTGAAAGAATTGGAGATGTGCTGACTGAATGAGCTCCGGATGGATCTTCTGTCTCCTAACTCTGATTTTTCTGTCTAGATGAGAGCGCCGCTACACACTCATCTAACAGTCTCCTACCTCAGGTAAATATCATCCTCTCTTTGTTCAGCGTGATCCTTTTAGGCAAGTGCCACACCATTTTGCAGCGTTGGGTAAATTGTGGCATATTTGTGGACTTTTTGAGAGTCAAACAGAGGTTTGAGGGAGAATCACAGCTCTTATCACATCTTAAACTGTGCCCATAAACATGTCTCTTTCATTTATTTATGGGATCATTATTATTTATATGATCATCATTGTTATTGGAATCATTACAGTACGTAAAATCATAATATGTGTAGTTATGTGACTGAAGCATTTTTCTCTTTTTCTCTCTTAATGCAGCATAAACTCACTGCCCCGAATGACCTCAGAGACCCTACCAAGACAAAGGACACCCTGCACCCCACCGGATGGATGAGCCCTCGGGCACCAGGGGGTGAGTCTGAGCACTGCCCTCACACCCTGAATCTGCTGGGAGGAAGCTGGATTGGGTAGGGTGCAACGGTGCTGGTGCAGATGGGTTTGGAGGGTTTGGAGATGGGCTGTCTTTGAAAACACGCAATCCTTCCTCAGCGCTTCGGTCGTTATCCCGGTTTACTAAAGCTCGGTTATATAACCATGCTGTTTGCTGCAGGAAGCAGCTTATTATGAGCCACTTTGGTGCAAAAATATTTAGTGAGACAGTCATTTTTTAAAAACATTAATGATCTACGCCTATTTCCTTTAGTAACTTGGTGTTTATTTAATATTCTCGGTACTTCATGCATTGCCCTTTCTGCATCGGTCACCACCTTACGGTTCCCTTTCACGTGATCCTCGGCTAAGCTCGACTGTGTTGCTGTCGTGGGTGTCGCATCACGGCAGCCAGAGGGTGGCAGATGAATGCCTGCTCAGCAAAAGCAGCATATTTATCATCTTGTCACAAGCCCACTGCTGTTCTCAGCAAGAACGGCCTTTCCTCGCTGACCGGCACGGATGTTTAACCTCTCCAGACTTGGGTTTGTCTTTTACCCTAATAAGTCCAAATCCAGCATCTGTTGCCTTGTGAAATCCACTTCCACAGCTCAGCGCTGAACTCATCCATCCATCCGTGCCGCACTAACATCACACACACGCAACTGTGTGGTCAGCGGCCCCGGCAAGAGTTAAGGCCGCGTGAGATGTTTGGAACCAGATTCATGTTCTCATCGGGCGTTCACACTCTCTCTCTGCCAAGGGAGGAGGAGGTGTGGAGAGCGGGAGAGGGGGGTGTTAGGCTGTGTTCTTGGCATTACACTCGTTCACCCCTCATTACACATAACTCCCCTCATACACACCCACACGTCCACACGAACACACATTTCTAAGATGTTTAAACGTGGAGGAATGTGTGAAAGGGGCTTTTTGGGGCATTTATCTGCACATGAGACCAGATCGTTCCTGCCCCTCTAATGGAGCGATGGTGAGTGTTACACCTCCTTCCCCTCGCGTTCTGTGTGTGTGACTCATGGTCAAGCAGCTGTTTTGATGTTCTCAGCCTTAGCAGTGGCTGGGAGGAGCGTAGAGAATGTGAAACACAAACGTCCATCACAGGTCTGGACCTCTTCTGTGAAGGACAAACAAAGTGCTGCAGCCGGTCGGAGCTTTTCCCGCGGTCTTATTCCTCCCTGTCACCAAACACCGTGACCCTGTCACCCTGGGGGAAAGGGTCCAAACACACACACATGCATACACACTCCTTTACCATGTGTCACAGGGCTAATTATCAGCAGTCTGGCTGCAAGAGGAGCAGAGTGATTCAAGTTTCCATTCCCCAGCCACCATCAGGATCTAGAATTAGAAGCCAGAAAATAGTGAGGGGCGCAGAGGGTTGTCAGTCAGACGGCGACAGGCGTTGCTCCAGTGGGGACTGAGATGAGTGGAGGACCACTCTTTGGTTAAAAAGGCTGTTTGGGGCAGGGATTCCTCAGGAAGCAGAGGGCGGGGAGTCGGATCGCTTTCAACCGCTCCTGCCTTTCAGTCGGACTTGTTGAAGAAGCCAGTCGATGTAAGTTTTTAAGGCTGCCGTCGGCCGCTTTAACCTCTCTTTCAGATTTCTAGCCTGCGTGTGTGTTGCCTCCTGTAGTTGTTGAAACCACGTGGGTTAAAAGTGTTAATGGTCCTCGTTGTGGACAAGACAAGTGGGCCTTTGAGGTTAGGACGACTGCAGAAGTACAGGCAGCAGCAGAGACGTCAGACGGCTTCAAGCTGCCGTCGGAATCCTGTTCTTTCTGGAGCCAGCGTATGGCTTCGGCTTTCTGCTTTTCTCCCTCTTTTTCTCTCCGTAGGAAACAATTACAGATCTGTTTCTATGCCCGTGTGGGCGGTTTCCTATTGGCTTCGCTCAAAGCATCTGCCCTCAGTGAGAAGTCCTTCCTCCGGCGCTCAGATCTGCTCTTTTTCCCTGACTTTTTGCCCGTTCCATTGCTGTTTTTCCAGACAACTCCCAGCCGAGCCAGGAGCAGGGAGCAGGTGTCCCCGAGCAGTTTACCGGCCTCCTGCACGGATCGTCCCCCGTCTTTGACTGCCGTGAAGACCTCTTCAGGCTTCCGGGCGTTCCGGTGTCCAGCCAGAAGCAGACGGAAGCAAAAACCCTCACCAAAGTAAAGGAGGAGGTGACGGCGGTTCCCCCGGCGCCCAGCCGTCCCAACATGGCTGCCATCCTGACAGACTGTGACCCAAAAGCCATTTACGCAACGGTGCATAAGGAGCCCAAGGACTCGGGGTCCGGGGCAGCGCCCGCTGTCAGGACGCGCCCCGGAGACCTGAAACTGGCTCGCAGCCTGTCCAAGTCTGACTCGGACTTGCTGGTCTCACCTCCCGTCGAGGAGGAGGGAGGACTGGGGAACCGGAGCGAGTCCGTTTCCAATTGCAGCAGCGGCAAAAAGAGGCTTGAGAAATCTCCCTCCTTCACCTCGGAATGGGACGAGGTAGGTTTTTCGTCATCTGTGTGGATCACTGTCGGTGCTGGCTGTCGCTTTAGACAGGTGAAAGTCCAATCCGCTTTACTCCACCCTCGTGGTTCAGCAGCAGGAACGAGAGATGGTTTCAGAGTCGCGTTTATGATGCCGGATAGACGGACTCACCGGCTCGGGTATCGCTGCTAATGCTCGCTCTCCAGCGAGGAGATCCTGTTGCTGCCTAATGTTTCTCAGTTGACCTCAGACAGTCAGGACGAGCCCGGCTAATGGGGGTTCAGAGGTCGATATTCCTCCCTCACTCCTCTGGTGCTGGTTTATGTGCGGATGCTCAGAGTTTTTCTCTTCTTTAATTACCTCTTCGGCGTTACTCAGCAGTCGTGCCGCAGCTTTTGTGTTGTTGTTTTCTGTGTTTAATCCACCTCCTGGCAGCCGTGAGGTGTGCCCGCGGAGGGATGTTGCATTGTTGATGACAGGAGAAGGTCAAAAGCACCAGAGCAAACACACATTGTCTTCTCTGCCTGAAAATACTTCACAAGACTTTACGAGGGTAAAAGCCAACGCTCGGGAGCCATGATTCATTCTTTTGTGTGTTAATGATGCACTTCAATCTGTCACTGTCAGCTGCTTTAGGAAACATCAACAACACAACATTATACCCTTTTTAGTGTTAACCTTGAGTTTTATTTGAACGATGATAAGAACCTGGCAGCGTGAACACACACACTTCCTGTGTAATTCCACTTTACTGCCCACTTTTTGGGCAGCCGGCGCGCTCCTGCTCCCTGGTGGACCAGTTGGGTAATGGCTTCTTCACCGACCTTTTCTTTGCTTCTCTCTATCTTTACCTCAACCTGGCTGGTCCTCCTAGCTCAGATCAATCCTCAGCATCAGCATTATTTGATTATCAAATATTTATCTTGCTCTATTCTTTGGGATTTTGATAAGAAGCCATAAAGGTCGAAATGAGCGTTTTGCTGCCGTCTTGCAGAGGAGTGTGTGGGTGGTAAATTCAGTTATAGGGAACACTTGTGTGCCTGATCTCGGAGCACTGCTTTTAAAGTTTATGGTCGCACTAACTGGCACTTAGGGTGTCAGACAGCCTAATTATCCAGTTTAATGAACGCCTCACCTCCTCCGACTGTCGGGACGCTGCCTCAGATGGCGTGAGGATAAAGGCTGGAATGACATTGTTGCGTTATTACTCCTCCATCTCGAGCGCTGAGCAGGCAGTGCTAATCCTGCAGCCTCTTTTCCCAGGATTTAGGCACAGATCAACGGTGCAGGCTTGAGAACTGATCTAGTTGTGGTAGAATAACGCTGTAGGCAGGAGACAGAAGGTTTTCCTTCCGTGTGGAAGGAGGACAGGTCGTTTTACTGACCTGTAAAGGAAGGAGATCTCCTACAAGTGGACCTGCTCCAGGCAGTGGCCTCATTCACTGCAGCTACTGGGTGAAACGGCCCGATTTCACTTCTAAATAGGAAAAAAATGTCTTTAAAAGCCTTAGTGGAGCTGGTAAATCTCCAGTCTGCAGCCCACAAAATCCTCGATTATTGACCTGTTTGAAGTTTCGTGTTAGATTTGGACAGTTTCTTCAGTCCAACTCTGCAGCCTTTTGTGAAAGAGCTGAAGTTTTAGAGTAGTCATTCACGTGGCTGTGAGTTGGAGGGGAGATTTTGAAGCTCTCCTCTTTGCTTTCTTTTAAATTTTTCACACTGCTGGTAAAAAGGGAATATTAAAGCGGGTGGAGTGTGTGGGAGCAGTTCAAGTTTGATTAGCTGACACTGAGCCGGCACCATCTTTAAGGACATTTGGAGAGTCTCCTTCCCTCCTCAGTGCAGTGTTCTTCCACATTTCCTCTGTTGTCGCTCCCTCCTGGACGCCGCCGTCTTTCCGGTCACGACTGGCTGCTCTGGAAGACTCTGGTGAGCTGTGTGACAGCGTGTGGACGAGGGCTCCTGGGACCCAACCAAACCCGGCCCCGAATGCACACACACAACCCCACACCCCTAAAAAAAAACCCCAAAACCTCCCGAAACGCTGCTTTGCTAAATATTCCAATCCCTTCATTTCACAAGCTCTACAACTGCTGCTGGTTCTAAGACGAGAAGATTTGACTCGCATGAAGGCCCGGCCTATGAATCTCTCTATTTAAGTAGCTTGGCGGAGTGTGTGTGTGTGTGTGTGTGTGTGTGTGTGTGTGTGTGTGTGTGTGTGTGTGTGTGTGTGTGTGTGTGTGTGTGTGCGCGGGGGCTGTAGAGTGCATGCTAATGTGGGTCGGTCGTGGTCCTCGGGATCAGGCTGAAGATGACAATCCAGGGTGCACATTGTGGGCCAGCAAACAGCCTCACAGATGGGAGGAGAGAAAAGGGACAGAGGGGAGGGAGAAAAGGGGAAAGAGAGGGAGAGAGAGAGAGAGAGAGAGAGAGAGAGCTGAGGGCCACTATCCTCCAGACTCGTGTTTGCTTCATTTTCGATCTGCTTTCGGGTGATCCAGTGGCCAGTATGAAGCCAGCTTTTGTGAGTATTGATTTCCTTTCCGGCAGCAGCTCCGCTCATTAATCCGCCAGCCATGAACGGACTGAGTGGACCCGATGCCGGATGCTCGTTTGCCTACTTTTGGATGTCAGATTCCACATGGACTCAAATTGGTTCATGTGCAGGGAAAAAGGAGAAAAGTTCTACCTTTGAACCGTGTTTAGATGTGCTTAAAAAGTTAATCCTCTGTGGTATTTTAGCTTCCGCTTAACAACTGAGAGAAGGTTCTTTTTTATTCCCGCGTTGCCGTGTTCATGAAGGATTTGGCATCGACTTTTATTTACTGAGAGGACAAAAGCCGTCTTTTTGTGTTGTTACTAAAAATTCTCCCATCATCTGGCCTGCTGAGGTCTAACCGAGCCTTTTCTCCGGTCCTCGCCACGGGGGAGCCGAGACGAGCCGCCGCCGCTCGCTGTTGGTGTGGTGTGGACCCAAGGTTTTGGGACGGAGCGGCCAGCGTTCCCTGAACACGCCGGCGCGTCACCGGGTCATTCCAGGAAGCTGTGGATGAGAGTGCTGACGGTGCTTTGTCCCACACTGGCATTGAGATGTTGGCACCAGCTGGCGCGTTTGTCTTCCACCGCTAACCCTCGCAGGAGCCGGCTGTTCATCCGTCCCCTTTTAGTGCCAGCTTTCTAATTTTGTGCACTTCGTCTTCCTCCAGTGAGAACCAGAAGAATAGCGGTCCTGCCGTCAGAGGCTGCTTCGCGTCTCTTTCACCCCACCCTGAGCGTCTTAGCGCACCAGTTAGCTCCCCAGCTGTTGACCTCTCACCTCTGACTCCCGACCCCCGTCATTGTATCTCTCCTCACAATGGACGCCTCTCCACTTTGGCTCTCTTGTATTGATTCTTTTCTGCAGCACAATGGCTCTCTCCCTCTCCTCTTTTCACCCTCGTGGCACCACGCCGCTCTGCCGTGCACCATGAAATCCAGTCTTCCCCCCTTCCCCAGTCGTGGATGTGTTTTACCTCACCGGGCATGTCCCCTGGTGAGGACACCTTTACCCAGCAAGCTTCCACAGTGATGCCTTCAAAGCCTCACCGCACCATGACGGTCTTCCCTTTTCCATTACGCTGGACTGGAGAGCCAATAACAAGACTGAATTATCTTTTTTTATTCTCTAATCTGTTCATATTTAGAAACTTTAGCTTTCTCACCCTACAAATACTGTGTATGCCATATTTAACGTGTTTTTACAGTCCAAGTCCAGCCTCACTCACCCCAGTATAATGAAACCCGCGTCGCTGATCAGAATTGTGACAGCTTTTCTATTCAAACAAGATGAGCTGGGCTTGTTTGAGGAACATTCGTGCGTCCAGTTGTCCACGTCTCCATAGAAATGCTGCCACTTTGCGTGGTTTCATCTCCCCTGCAGTGAAGCCTTCCTTGGGCTTGAACGTCTTGTCTCTTTTTTCTGAACCAAACATCTTTTTGACGTGCATTACTTGAATCAACAGAATAAGATCTCACACCTCAACTTTTGCTTGACCTCAGTAAAAAACCTGATTTTCATCAGATGTATGTGAGGACGGGGGACGGAGCTCTATCAAAATGTAAATGTAATCTGCTGTCGTTGTTTGAATAAAGCTATTTAATGCATTCAGTAGAGCTGCTGGTGCAGGCAGGCTAAGCGAACCACAGCCAAAACCCTGAATTTTCTCTTAGCAGAATCCGGCAACTTCTCCCACCGCAAAAGAGCGAGGATCTAATTCCTTTGACAATGTAAGATGTTCTTTTTGTCACCCGTTGCTCCTCCTGGCCCTGTCGGTGGCGTTTGGCTCTGTCCTTTTCGGGGCGTTCTCTGCACGGTTAGCTACCCCTCTGTCTGTTCTCTTTTTCATCTCTCTCCAGTTCACGCGCAGTTTTACAGCCGACGGTATGAAAGTAGACGCAGAAAGCATAATAAACCCAGCCGGTGGCCTGCATGCGGCAGAAAGGTCGTTGCGGCTTTTAGAAATGCATTTAGACTATTTAAAAGACAATTTACTCAGCAGGGGGCTGTTGGGTTGCTGACTTTGAGTGACAGTTGGGGAAAAAAAATCTCGCCAGGAGAGGGCTACTGCAGCGCCCGTCTGGGTGCGTTTAGGGGACCCTGCTGCTTGTAAACACCATCCTTTCGTCTTCTCGTGCATTCCTAGAGATGCATGAAAACTGCATGATCATTTGGGAATCTGGCTTTCTCGCCAGTCTTCCGAGGCTCCTTTTACCTTCAACCTTGATCCTGGAACAACCTGATTGATTGTATTGAATCTGTGTTCATGTGTGCTGACGACAGCCATCGAGCAGCAGCCAACCATGTTTAGACTGCGATGTTTGTATTTTCTGTGTGGTTCTGATCAGAAGCAAAGGCGGAAGAAGGTTCTGATCACGTTCTTCTCCCTCCCCAGATCGAGAAGATCATGACGCTGATCGGCGCGGGCATCGATTTCTCCAGAGATCAGCAGTATGCCACGCCAGGTACCGTGCTGACTTCTATATTCCTTGTGAATGGAGATGGAATTGAGCTGATCTAAATCCCAAATAGGATGTAGACAACAAGTATATGTGTGGATTTTCTATGAATATAAATAAAACCGATAATTTCTCAAGCAGAAACTGTAGATGGAGCTTGAATGGATGGTTTGGGAGTGTCTTCACACAGCTGTGCATGCACCACAGTCTGCGTCTGCAGAAACTTGTCGGTGCTATCGCACCCCTGCTGATTATTATGCCCTGCACTGGAGCGAGCTGTTGAAATATTAACCAGAGTGTGTGTCTGTCGGGGACGAGCGGATTGGCTCCGTAGACGCGAGGACAGCGGCGGCGGCTGCAGGGAGGAAGAAGTGGCTGCTTGTTTCCAGCGTGCGCAAACTTTGAATGCACCGTCCCGCAGCCGCCGTGAAGCGGCTGTCAGGGAGGCTGTCGAGGGAATCAGCCTGCAAACCGAGGGAGTGGCTCTGAGTCAGACGACCGTCCTCGGTGGAGGAGCAGCGCCTTAAAGCCATTGGCTCCTCGCCCGAGTGTCGATTCTGTTCATCAAGTTCAGCCACAGATGGTGCTGGAAAATGAAAAGACTGATAAAACACAGGCGGTGGCGAGGGGAGGAGTGGAGGAGCGGTTCGTGACACTGACAAAGGACCAGCCACCTGCAGTGTTTCAGGGAAGATGGAGGGAGGAGGGGTGATGAAGAGCATGCAGGGAGGAGAGAGAGAGCGAGAGAGAGAGAGAGACTAAGGGAGGAGTTTGGATTTGCAGGCAGCACAACTGTGAACAGCTGGGACAATAGAAAGACAGCAGCTCAGCACCCGTAGGCTGAGGTGCACTAGCGCTGCTGAATCTGACATACGGGACGTTGGGACGGACCCCCCCTTCACCCGGATCTTCTGTTTCATTCTCGAGTTAGTGGGATTGGTTGTTTTTTTTTAATGACCAAAATGGGATTATTTTTGGATGACAGATCCACCTCTGGACTGGACGGTCTGACGCTGTGAGATTTTAAATGTCTGGATCGTCCCGAGCGAGTTCAGCCTCTCTGGGATCATTTTTTCCATCTCCTACTTCTTGAGACATGTTATAACACAAAGCCCCCAGAAACCCCCCCCATAACAACTTTTGGACTCCTTCAAGTTTTTTCCTTAACTTCTAGATTTCTCATGTGTTTTTGGCAAATTTCTCCACGGCTGTCATAGCTAAGTCTTCAGCTGGTTTGACCTCTTTTTATCGCCCCCCGCCACCCCTCACACCGGGGGCACTGGAACTGACCGTGAGCCGGCGCGGTTCGGCCCCCGCCGCGCCGCGGAGGACGCTGTCTCCCTCCGCTTCCTGTTGCTGGTGCGCTCGGCTCTGTTGGCCGAGGATGATGTGGCGGTGCCACGTCTCCTCGTCAGAGTGCCGCTGCTACCGGCTGAAAGGTTTCTCCCTGCTGAAGCGCTTCCCCCTGTCGGCAGGTGCTGCCGGCCGGCTGCTGGAGCAGCCCGTGGGCGACTGGCTGGAGCACGTGGGACTGCCGCAGTACGAGAGCAAACTGCTCCTGAATGGATTCGATGACCTGCACTACATGGTGAGCCGCTGACCTCCCTAACCTGCTGTCACTTGTTTCCAGCTCACCCTCAGGGTCATTTATCACCGTTTTTCCCTCTAAATCTCAGTTCGTCCAGCTAATGACACCATACATTAGCAGCACAGCGAAGCTCTCAGCTGCTTACAAAGTTAAAGTAGCAGATTTCTAGAACGGCTCTTTAATGGGTCCACCTTTTTTTTTGCCTGTGCAAAAAGAAAAATATTAAATGTTATAAATTAGTTCAAATCACGCATCATCAGTATCCAGCGCCTGGCCTAATGTTGGGGAGTGTGTTGAAAATCAGTGTGTCGCTGTGGCCAAACTGAGGTGTGACAGCAAAGACTCGATGGCATGACCCGCAGGTTTATCACACGCCTCCCGTTAAAGCTGCTGCAGGACGGTGTTTTCAGGTTTCGTTATTGTAAATGTCACTTTTGCAGTTAGGGCCACCCTCCATTGACTCCCCTTCTTAACGTTAACGACCAGGTTCAGGTGAGCTTTTTATCGCTCGGCTTCTCCCCGACACCCACCGAGGTGGTTTCTTTGGTGTTTTTCAAGTGTTCTGGCCCAAACATTTCTTCAGAATTTAAAAGTGGACACTGCTGAATCATTCCGCTGTCCTCCGACAGCAATCTTTGAGTTTGTTGTTTTGATATCTGGATTAGTTGGATGTCTGCAGAGGTTTACGACAGAACGGTCCGCGAGGATCAGGTGGTGCAAAAATAACAACAGCAGCAATCACGACAGCATCTCCTGCCTTCCAGAACCCAGAATGAAGCTTTATGGCTGTCAACTGACAGCAGGAGTAATCTCTAATCTACTTTATATAACTCGAGCGGAGCACTCCTCCATTTATCTCCCTCTTCTCCTCTCGGCGTCATCAACCGCCACGTTTAATTCTATGCTGAAGCCTCTGAAGTTTCTTTTCTAGTTTTAATCTTCCTACTGTCTCTTTTTATTAGAATCTCTCACACTTTTCCCCGCTTTGACTCCTTCTTTCTCCAAAGCAGCGAGCCAGAGACTTTTCTAATCTTAAACACTTGCACAGCACCCAATTTCCCGAGGAAAAAGAAGGCGGCGTGGCCTTTCCTCATTAACTGCCGACCCCTCCTGAGAATTACAGTTTTGACTCAGGTGAAAAAGAGCCGAGTCACCTTGTCTTTGCTTAATAACTGAAACAAAAATCCAAATTGTGTTAAATGTGACCTTGTGGGACAGGCCGCTTCACTATCAAACTGCACTTTGAGGCAACCTGCATCCATGTTAAAGCCCAACGGGAGCAGATCACGGATCCATTTCAATCTGTATCCTGGAATCCTGCAGAAGACAGAACGGCTTCATGGGCCATTAGTCCCCCCCGCCCCCGGGGGGGGTCTATATACCCACTGATGTATCGCTCACATCTGGTATTAAAAAAATAACTGCCTTAGCTGTAATAATCTCCCGAGGGAGGCGAGATGAGCTGAGATCGTTCGTTCAGCTGTTTAGTCTGCATGTCCGGCTGCTCTGATCTCTGCGCCGCAGTCGTTCTGCTCAAGTGGATCAATAATGGCAGTGATTGTGTTCTGCTCAGGCACCAGGGCAAGAACGGAGCTCCTTCTGAAACAGCCGTCTGCTTTTATCGACTGGTGGAGTAAATGTTGGGGTGAAGGGAGCCGGGCGGGAGGCATGCGGCTGCAGATAATAACCGCCGACTGCGTACAGAGTCCAGCTAGACAACTATTGAACGGAAGAAAACTTTTTCTGTTGTCTTCTTGTTTTAAATAACTGAAGCGGTTGGTTTGGAAAGAGTCAGACCCTACAGATTGGAGAATCGGTGATGCCTTCATGCATCGGAGGCCGAAGGATTCAGAATGGATTAATCGATTTTTCCTTTGCGTAACGGTGCTGATGCATCGTCCGTTTATCATTGGAAATAAGCGATCTGTGCCCTGAAGCCTCTGGCATGAATTCATCCTGATTTTTAAACCAGACGGACCCCCGTGGCTGGCTTTCACGCGTTCCTACGAGACACACACACACACACAAACAGACTGAGTCACACAAGTACGGAAAAACAAACCAGAACAATGCAGATTTGAAAAAAAACAAACAAATGAATTTGCTAGAGAAATTTAAACTGTTAACACTACACTCTGCCCCGTATAACCTTTTATCGGCTCATTTCCAGAGGGAGACTAATGCAATGATCCGTGCACAGTGGAAGCACTCTTATCCACCCAGCTCTGCAAATACTCTCCGTCTGGGGGTCTGGAGGGGAAGAGCCTTCTTGCTTTTCAGAGATAATGGGCTTTGCATTTCCTTTATTTGGAGGTGTGAGGAGATCCCAGGAGTTGGTCTCTGCTTTGGAGGGGTCCTGCTCCTCTTTTAACACTGTCTGTCTTTGCTGAAACTCCTCTTTAAAGACACCTCTGTAACTACTGTTTTTCCCTTACTTTATAATATTTTCACGTAAAGATTTGCTCCTAGGAGAAAGGAGACGGACCCTATTGTACAGTCAGTGGTGTTAACCGATCATGAAGGAACACCAGCTCATCCCCAGGAGCCTCCGGAGTCAGACCTTCCACGGGTCCGACCGCACACACCCCTACAGACGCCCTCTTTTTCATTTAGGCAGCTATTGATGGGCCCCACACTCCTCTTCCACTTAGTTCCGCTCCAGCACCAGCTGATCGGGCCCCAGAGAGGTTTAAAGATCCCACTCTGGAGTAACCAGCCCGCTCTTGTGCCGACATCCTGCCATTGAAGCTGATGTAGGATTCCTGTAAGGAAGATAACAAACAGCCACGAAGCAGTAAAACGACTCTAAGTGCATTTGGTTTATTGCACCTGATGCTATTTTTCGCTCTGCCGTCTCACGGAGAGCAGGCTCCAGGGCCAATTCCCGTCGGCGGCCCCCCTGTGTAGTGTTTGCACCTTGTCTCCATGGCTGCATGGGTTTCTCCTGGTTTCCATTCGAAGCCCAACAACACTGACATTAGGCGGGTGGAACCTCTTAATTGCCCCTCCATGTGTGTGTCTCTGTGGTGACCGCTCCAGGGTGTGTTCCTGCCTCTCACCCAGCAGCTGCCGGGTAAAAACAAGAGGCCATCTTTTAGGCTGAAAACATCGAGGCTGGATGCTGATGAATTCACCCGACATCCTGTTTTGTTTTGTTTGCCTTTTTCTACAGGGCAGCAACGTGATGGAGGACCAGGACCTGAAGGAGATCGGGATCGCTGATGCCAGTCACAGGAAGAAAATTTTGCATGCGGCGCGTTCGTTACCCAAGGTGACCCCGGATTCCAAGCATTTCACCTGGCGTCTCTGGATTTAGTCCTCCGTGCTGATGATTGAGCGGGTCTTCTCCCACAGGTGAAAGCCCTGGGCTGTGACGGCAGCTCCTCGCTCTCGTCCTGGCTGGAGAATCTGGGCCTTCACGAGTATTTGCACAACTTCCTGGCCAGCGGCTACCGCTCCCTGGAGTGTGTCAAAAACCTGTGGGAGCTGGAGATTGTCAATGTGAGCCACACTGACCGGCAGGGACACAGAAGTGCATCAGAGGGTGAAATGAAAGAAAAGTCCAGACTGAAAAAAGTGACAGTTTCCTTAACTTTGGTGTCAGGTAGAGTTTGAAGGCGAATGTCCAGATTGGTCAGGAAACAGGCAGGAAACAGAAAACGAGTGTGTTTGTATTGTGAATTGAATTTAGGTAAAAGTAATACATAGTGTAGGTAGGCATGGTTTGTTTCTTATTTTTCTCCTGGGTTTGTGCTCAGAGTTCAGCAGCTTCTTTTGCCCTGCAGGTGTTAAAGATCTCCCTGCTGGGTCACAGGAAGAGAATCATCGCTTCTTTAGCAGAGAGGCCGTATGAGGAGCCTCCCGTCAAGCCCCCTCGTTTGTCGCAGATCAGGGTGAGGCCTGTTTTGAATAACTTTTTTTCCTTTTGTTCTTAAAGTAGGATGTATAATACGGAGGAGAAACTCCTCTGGCTCGCCTCCCTTCATCTCACTTTGGCCTTTCGCTCTGTCTCTCCAGTGTCATGACCAGCCTGCTTCCCAGTCCTCGTCTCCCCTCAGTCAGATGGAATCCAGCACCGGACGCTCTCTAGACCCCCTGCTGCCTATCGGAGAATCCGGGAGGAAGAAAGTCCCAGACACCGAGTTTGAGCTTTCCCAGACACCCCAAAGCGACCGACAGAGATCGTGTGTACGTGTCAGCACCTTCCAGGCTGGCTGTGGACGTTGTTAAAACAGCACTCTAGAGGCCAGAATGTCATTGTTTGTTTGTTTGTTCTTAGGATTGGTATGAAGATAAGCCCCGAGAGCCCCGTCTGACCCTGAGGCCGCCGAGTCTGGCAGCGCCGTACGCCCTGGTCCAGAACTGGCACCATCAACCCGAGAAGCTCATCTTTGAATCTTGCGCTTATGAAGCCAGTGTACGTGCAGAGCTTTCCCGTCCTCCGTGACCTGCTCCTCAGGCAGCTCACGAACCATGTCTCCTGTTCTCCCACAGTATCTCGGCTCCATGCTCATCAAGGATCTCCGAGGCACCGAGTCCACCCAGGATGCCTGTGCAAAAATGAGGGTCAGTGTCGTGATCTCATGGGACAAAAACAGGCATAATCGACTAATGAAGTGTAGATCCTGACAGCCTTTCTTTGTGTGCTCCTTCCTCTGCCAGAGGTCAACTGAACAAATGAGAAAAGTCCCCACAATCGTCCTCTCCATCACCTACAAGGGTGTGAAGTTCATCGATGCAGCCAACAAGGCGAGCCGCCCGCATTCCCCTCAGCGTGCGCGCATTAACAGGCCGCTTGCGTCCAAAAATCAACAGTGTGTGAAATAAGCCCACACACAGTTTGTCGTTCTTGTCAGATGTTTTTTCATGTTTGTATTCCCGAACCAGGAGCGGATCCTTTCACAGTGCCATTTAGAGAAGCCGCGCAGGCTCGGCCCAGCAGTGCCTTCTGTGGCTCCGCTCATTTTTTTCCTCCTACTTATGCAGAACATCATCGCGGAACACGAAATCCGCAACATCTCGTGCGCGGCCCAGGACCCAGAGGACCTGTGCACGTTTGCGTACATCACCAAGGACCTGCAGACCAGTCACCACTACTGCCACGTCTTCAGCACAGTAGATGTGGTGAGCGAACAGTGACACGGCGGCGGTCAGACGGTCGTTTACCTCCTCTAGCCCTGCCCGCAGCCGACAGTGATCCCATTTTTCTGCATCATAAAGCTCTCAGGGTCATTTAGGAGGAGCCTTAGCCAAAGTGCAGGTTCCTCTGTCAGGCAGATTTTGCTGAGTCAGGAGAAGCTTTTACGGGATTGGTTATGTGAGACTGGATTGGACGCGCTGCAGCCCTCGGCCTCCTGAACACACCGTCCTCATCAGACAGAGAAGAAACTCAGATGATCTCATTTGTCAGGCTCCAAAAACTTTAGCCTGCTGGACGTCTCCAGATGATGCCCATCAGCGGTGTTTTCCAGGCCAGGAGACGCCCAGAACACCCAGCCGGACCTGACCTCCGCGTCTTTTCTCCCTTTCACCACAGAACCTGACCTATGAGATCATTCTGACCCTTGGCCAGGCGTTTGAAGTGGCCTATCAGCTGGCTCTCCAGGCGCAGAGGACCAAGCAGCACCAGAACCTGCCCTCTTCAGAGCTCATCGAGACCAAGTCCAGCCGGCCCGTGCCCAAGCCTCGGGGCAGCGTCCGGAAATCAGGGGTGGGTTGGACTCAACGTCGTCATTTCAAAGGCCTTTTTCTTTCTTTAGTAACGTTTCAGACGACTTCCTGCATCTTTGTGAAATCTGATGTCAATATTTGTGTGTGTGTGTGTGATTATTTGAATTAACTCATTCTGGAAATGACTCCGTTTTAAATGTAAATAGGCTTTTTGCAAAGTTACATAACAGTCTCAGTTGCAGAAAAGCCCCCCTTGCAGGTCTTATTTATTTACTCTCTTCTCTAATCCTTCCCACTGTCTGACTCCCTGTGCGGTCTCCCTTCCTCCTCTTCCTCTTCTTCCTCTTCTTCCTCTGTCCTCCCACCGTGCACCCCTCTCAGGACTCTCCTCCTCCCGACAGTCGTTGCTGTTACTGTTATACGTGCACCACCCACCGGCCCTCCTTCCTTCCGCTGCACTCTGCCAGCCCTGCTGCTCAGGTGCTGCCTTCACGGCCCCCTCGCGTTCTGCGTCTCTTCCTGTATTTTGGTGTTTCTGTCTTTTCTTCGTGGGCTTGATTTGCAGCTGTTGTGTATAATAACATGGCGGTTTGTAAGAAAATGTCTAAAAACTTCATTTTAGAAGTTTACTTTAATCCCGCGCGCCCCCTAGAGGCATTCGGGTGTAATACACACAGACGGCGCTTGAGTCATTCTGAAGTAAGAAAGAGATAAAAATGGGATCAGCTTTGATAATAACTTGAAATTGTTGGCATTTGTGTTCACAGGGCGACACGGCGCAGCAGGAGGCTGATTCTCAGTCCCAGGGTAGCACCACGTGGCTGGTGGACCCCAAAGAGTCCAAACGCACCATCAGCACCAAGTACGAGACCACCATATTCTGAGCGAAACTCTCTTCCTCCTGGCCTGGCCTCACCCTTCCTTCCTCCTCCTCCTCCTCCTCCTCCCCCCTCCTTCTGTGTGCCTTTTCGCTGTGACTATCTCCTCTCTGGGCTCGCGCACTCCTTTCCCTCCCCTTTGCCTCTCCTCCTGCTGTCACTTGACCTGAAAACACCCTGACCTGCGAGCGCCGACCAGCCTCTCTCCACTTCTACACACTCTCTCCACCCAGCTGACTCGATCTACCCTCCTCCAGCCTGCTTCTCACCTCTTCCCCACCTTGCCCACTTCTCTTTTCACTGTCGTCTTTCAGCGATGAGACTTTTCTCCTGATGCTTTTCTTGCTCCGCTAGGCGACGGCCGCTCTGAGGCTTTTCTCTGATCTTTCGACTTCATCAAGTGCTTAAAAAAGGGGGGAGGCACCACACCCGAGCGTGGCCCGCTGCACCCGTCCTGTAACGGGGAGGACAAACTGGAGCGTAGCAGACTGTTTCTGTCACTCCTTTTTTTGTTTTTTTTTGACGCTCCTGTCGGTACCACTGCAGGGAAGGAGGGATGCAGATTCCCGATTTGGATCACTTGAGTGTAAAAGAGACTCCAACTATTTTGATAACCACTTAATGGATTTGAGTCTTTTTTTTTAACGGTTTAAAAGGAAAAGTTGCAGCCGATGCTGGAAGCCAAAGGAGGGTGAAATCACTGTGACGCCGCCCGTCTGGAGCCCATCGGTTCGTTTCCTAAAAGGAGGGATTGGCCCGAGAGTGGTGTTCACCCAGAGTCACACTCCTCCTCCGAGGACCTAGGCTCCGCTGCTCTGTGGTCAGCCGTCGGGGCCCCTCACAGCCGGGACTCATCACCGCTGAATTAACCGCTGCCAAGTCCCGCTCTTCATCCGGCCGACACGGCCGCGTCCATCCACCCGTCCGTCCATCCGTCCATCTATCGGGCCTGAACCGAACCGGGATTCGAAACTGCTGCTTTAACTGTAAAAGAAGCACTTTTACTAAATCCTCACCTGTGAACGAAGAAGTGCATTTTCCTCTGTCCTGTGGGTGTTTTCCTCCTTTCACAACTGCCTTCTCGTTCTGTGCGTCTGCCTTTTGTTCCGCCGCTCACGGGAAGGTAATATTCTACCACCGCTAATGAAAAGAGTTAATGGTTAATGGTCACGTCATGCTTCTACTTGTGCTTTATTTGAGGCTCATCACTGTGTACGTGTGTGTGTGTGTGTGTGTCTCCCTCCACTGTAGCTGAACACTGTGGCCTCCCCCCTGCCAGTATGACAGAACGGGAATGAGCCCCGTTGCATGATGGGAAGCGTGTTTGTTGGAAAGCTGAGAGCCACCGGCAACACCCTGGGGGCCTGGAGACCTCTTCAGAAACGCTTACCTGTCAGAACACACACCTGAGCTCGCCTCGGGGTGGAAGCCGGAGTGGATCAGGAAGTGGAAGAAACGAGGAACTGGGAGAACACGTTTGCAGTGATCCAACATTCTTAGTTCGGATAAGGATGCAAATCCTTTGACTTGCCGACGTAATCAGTGACTTGTATTTCATTTTTGGATCAGTGCTTCAACATCAGACCGTAGGTACTCGTCCTTGACTGGATTTTTCAGTATCATATCTCTTCATTCTTCTGAAACTGTGATGACCCAGAGAAGGTCTGTAAACCAAACTCCAAAGCAGAGCAAGTGACACTACAATGACTGTTAAATGTTATCATTAAGAATAATTGGTGATTACAGAACAGGGGGGGGCTTTTAGCTCATTTTTGTGTGTGTTTTAGTTGTTTTTACGGGCCAGTGAATGAACCCTGGAGCTGGAACTGGACCAGGCGTGGTCGGCTGGTATTCTCACTGTCCTCCCTGCTCCTTTTGTTCGTCTGATCTTGGCAAGATTGTTCACCAGACCTGCCATGCAGGCTGTTGGCGCGTTTAGATTTTAGCTGCAGAGTAGATGCATAGGTGCCGCACGGTTCTCCTCACTAACTAATCCAGTAGGTTGACTCTCACTGGGACTTCTTGCTCATCCGAGTGTGTAAATGGTACATAATCAACTGGTTTTGGTTTAACTGTTGTGTGTTTGTGTGTACGCGTGTGCGTGTGTCTGGTACGTGGTCAGGTCAGTTCCATAAATCTATGGTACATTATCTAAGTCCGCCGGTCTGATTTTGCACATTTGCTGAAGATCAGGAGACAATTCAGGACTAATCTGACCCCGATGAGAACGACGCCCGTGAATCTGAGTGTCTTCATACTTGAATGATTTTTTTTTTCTTTTATAGATATCTATATACAGGTGTATGTATATGTATGTATATGTAATTTTTGACGTTTGTCAAACCAGAGAAAAGGACTGTGTCTTATAAAATGAAACATATCGTGATTAAATACCCTGCGATTTAAAACAACTCTGAAAAAGGCTGAGAAAAAATGACTCAGAAGTGGGAACTCAAAGAAAAAAAAAAGACTGTACATAATCTTGGGCTTCCAGTCTTTTTTATGATTATTTTTCATAATTGTACAATTAATAAATGGTGCAATTAGAAATAAAATGCAATTTGTGTATTTATTTATCCACCATTTCATCCTGTTTTGTTGCCATGATTCATTTTTCACTTGTTGTTTTCCCACTTGCTCACTTCACCAGTAAATAATCAAAATAAAAATTAAGTACTATTAATAAGCACTTCTAGGACTGCCCAGTTCCTCAGCAAACATTTATGTGACATTTATAAGGAAATAAACAACACATCAGCTCATATTTATAGACAATAAGCTGATGTCACCGAGACTTTTAAGACTTCCTGGAACTCAAGGTGTGGGTTCGATGAACCCACAGGTCGATATTTAACGGGGGAAAAAGCTTTGCAACACTCCCATCACGCCCCAAACTGTGATGCAATCATGTGAGCGGCCGCTGATTGGCTGCAGGCGTCGCACCTGTGCTCGGCTCACCTGGCTGCCTGCGGCTGCTCGCCACCAGGTGACTCTGGGTGGGTGAAGAGAGCAGCTCCGGGAGCCGCAGGGTCGTGACAGTGAACGTGGACGCGAACACGGAGGCTCCGCCGCAGCTGCTGTCCCTTCACTCCTCCGTCCACGTCCACGGTGAGAAATCCGTGCATGTTTCTGTCTCTTTCGTGCAGAAAACGTAGGCGTGAGTGGAAAAACGCTTGTATTGTAGTTTATCCTGTGCAGCTTCATTAAGGTATTACTTTATTTATTTATTTTAATGTTTTTATCCGTTGAAGGCGCCTTTAGAAGAGGTGCAAACGTTCCTTTTTTTAAATTTGCATTAAAAATGTCAAACCTTATTGTCACTGTGCCAGGCTAAACATTAATGAAAGTGTGTGTGTGCTGTTGCCGGTTGCACAATCAGGTGTTGGCCTCAACCTTTCGTTACCGGTTAATCATTAAACGGTTCCCCGCCCTCATTTGTTTGATTATCTCCTCCTTTTTGAACCAGCTTGTCACTTTCCATCTGTTTTCAGGTGTGTTTGCAGGTTTTCCGACTGCTCCCTGCGCGTCTGCAGCAGTGGCCCAGCGCTGCCTGGCTGCCTGCATCTGCTCAGGGATGTGAAGCTAGCAGAGTGACATTCCTGTCACCAGTAAACCCTGACTCAGCTGTGGGTGTAGTGAGCTCCGCCGCTGCCGTCTTACAGGTTTGTTGGCTGCTCCTGCGGGCGCTTGGTTCCCGTCTCGGTGATCTCCACGTTCTGATGGGAGGGACGGGTTTCTGGAGCCCCTGAAGCTCCTGCCCATGAGCGCTCTCTTTGTTTGGTGAACACACACTTTTCCTGGATTTCAACTGGTGCCATTTAGCCTTTAAAGGCCCTGGTAGAAGTGAGCTGTCCAAGAAGGTGGTTCCTGGGGTCATAAGGTCACTCGGACCCTTCCACTGGAGGGCTGTGGTGGTAATTTACCCCACAGCTTTATTCAATCCGCCAAGGTCATAACAGCTTCTGCTTCCACTCTGACTGTGGACCATTTAGTCTTCCGTGGGACGTCCCGCCCACCTGGGGCTCGGTTAGCTATCAGCTGTGGTTATTGTCAACAATTTGTCAGACTAATGGAGGCCTGGAATGTTAATGGCCGCCGTTGTGAGAATATTTACGAGCTGAACTTCTGAGCTATTTATTGCCGTGTGATGTTTGTGGCTGCACTTGAGCCTCACAACTCCATCCATCACACCGAAGCTTCCTCTTTTTTTGACCTTTGACAGGTTTCCCGGTTGACCGTAGCGTCACCAGGCACCCGGTTCCTGCTATCGTTATCTTCCGTTTATGTGCGATGGCAAAGAGCGACACGTGGCCAGGGGGCGTTGCCATGGAAACCTTGAGCACTATGGACAGTGCTGGGAGCTGCGACAGCGTAATCAGCGTGAACTCTGCCTGTGTGAGTTCTCCTGGATCTTCACATCTCTGGTCCACTGACACAGTTCACTGCTCGCTGTATAACTCACCTAATCAACGACTTAATTTGCTAAAGACTAACATTTGTCACGCTACACTCAGATCAGGACTTTTGGAAAATAAGGGTGAGGACGGGACAGAAGGCGGGGTGTTCTCGCTCGCCCTGTGTTTGAACAGACAACAACTTTGGCCTTTTGCAAACGTGTCGAAGGCAGAGTTGAGGACGACTTCTCTGGTCGTTTGGCTTGCAGAGCGAAGACAGCATGGAGCACCTCTCTGCCGAGGAGCGGGCGTGTCTCATGTACCTGGAGGAAACCATCGAAGCTCTGGAGGTGCAGGAGGACAGCGGGCTGTCCAACGACGAGCCCGAGTCTTCGTCCCAGGAAACGAGGCTCAGAGGTGGGTGGTTGTTCTGTGTGAGCCTGTGTTTTCAGACTTTTCAGACTAATCAGCTGTGGTGTCTCAGATCACGTCAGAGTTGAGCCCAGAGAAGACCAGGAGGGACCCCCTGAGCACCGCGGTGAAGATGACGCCTCCACACCAACGCGCTCTCCTGACCTGAGTGATGGGAACATCTCACCGAACCCCGCGCCTGAAGCTGAACCTCCTGCGGCCCGGGAGGTCGGCCCAGCGCCTCGTCAGCCTAAAATGTTGTATTTATCCAAGGATGAAAACGGTGGTCTGCAGATCGTTTCAACTGGCGGGCCTCGGGGGCAGAACTCTGAGATGGATTTGAGTCTCATCCCTCCCCCGTCAGACTTCATGGATGAGCCAGGACCTCCAGACAAAACCAAAGAGCCTCCCCCACCGGCGGGAACATCCAAGAACAAGCCGGTCGACCTGGAGCTTCTACGCCAGCGAGCGTCAAGGAGAGAGACCCAGGAGTCTGAGAAAGAGCCCCCGGAGCAGAGCTCAGGGTCTGTGAGCACCAGCGTTCATCCCAGTCCCTCCCCGGAAACCACCGAGCCCAAGAGTCCGCCCGTCGTTGCTCCTAAGCCCAAGAAGCTTCCCGCCAACATTATTCTGAAGTCGCACAAAGCAGCACCAGCACCGGAGAGCCTCGCGGGACATTCGGCGCCCACCAGCGGCGAGCGAGTGTCCATGGATCCCCAGAAGGTGCGGATGGAGGCCCTCAGAAAGCTTGGCCTGCTCAAAAATGACGAGGTGGACGCTGGGCCCGTCCCGAGCCCGAAGCATTCTCCACAGTCCAGAAGGTCATGGGCAGCTCCTCCCTCTCCAGTCAGTCCAGCCTCTCACACTCCACCCACCACGCCGTCGCACACTCATTCTCCATCCCCCGTCGCTCTGCAGTCCCCTGGACCGGTCTCGCCACTGGTTCTTCCAAAACCACCTGCAGTCAGGGGCCAGCATATCGTCCCAGCACCTGCTGCTTTCAGGGACCCTGACGGACCCCACAATAAAGCTCCTCCGGCGGAGCCTCCTGGAGACTCTCAGAAGCTGCCCCGATCGCAGGGGATCAGCGTGATGATCTGCCCTCGCTCAGAAAACGGGGACGAACGCCGCGACGCCCTGAAGCGGCTGGGGCTGGTCAGGGACTGAGGCGCTGACCAAGCTCACTCCTCCGTGGAACCCGGGGACCTATTTAATCACCTGATCTGTACGACTGGAACATACATCTGCCCTGCCCCATCATGAGGCTGGTTCTCCTGGAACAGGAGGTCGGCTACAGGAACCGCTCACGTCACCCACCGGGTTCCAAAGTCCTGGCATGAATATTAGACTTCTCCCTAAAAAATATCAGCCTTATTTTACTGTCTAAATAGGCCAGGCTGTAGATCTACGCGCTGTGGTATCTGGCACCTAGATGTTAGCTTCCATGATGGGATGTAACTGGTCTGCAGTGGCAGGTGGGGCGTTTTATTTATAGATTTTACATCTCTTACCATTAATTTTTGAAACAAATTCCTTTTTTTTTTCCCAGTTAAACTCAGTCAGGTCAGAGCTTGAATCCCCGAGAGCAAATGTCGAGGAACGTTTTCATTATTACAGGAAGAAACCTTGAACAGAACCCAGTTCTTGATATTGGATATTGCCTTTGATATTGGAGGAGGGCAGGCAAGACGAGAATATTAGCACCAATAAATCAGACAAGAAGTCAGCCAGATCATAGCAATCATGCGCTGCCACATCGCATAGCCACGAGGCGGTAAAAATCCGAAACATGCCGTTTCCATGGTTGCAAACTGATAAATATCAACCTTTGTGCTGCAAAGCAGTTACCTGCACTGTGGCTGTGTGTCGTTCACAAACATTTACTTGAAATGATTTAATTATATGCTCACATTCTCCTGACGTTTGGTACCTTTGCGGTGCCTCCGGAACGTTTACTGCCATTTTTATTGCTCCGCTCACCTGTAATGGCCCTCATGTCTCTGACACGAAGGAGACAAAACTAGTGAAACCTGTTCACTCCTGTTTTTAGCTGCACCTTTGCTGCATGGACAGAATATTTCCAACACGTTATAAGCATTCAATGGTCAATGTTTTCTGTAACTTTTCTTTTGAGATTACGAAAGCAATGAAAATATTTTTTGTGTTTTCTTGCAGGCAGAAGTAACTTTCACATCAGGTCTACTTAATGTTTGAATATTTCTATAATAACACGTGCAGTTTGCTTCCAAAATCACATTTATGGGGCTTTTTGATTGTACTATTCTTTCTGTGATTTTCTGGGGGAAAAAATGCATTGTGTACAATCTAAAATCTAACATGCTGCCTAGTCCTTATTTAACATGTGCTTGTGTGAAAATAAGAGTATCTGTTCACCTGCTCCCTCTGTTTTCTGCCAGCTGGAGTTGGCTGCCAAGGACTGTCACTTTCACTTGGCCTCCTTAACTAGGATCATAAATTACATTTACTATGTATATCTTCAGCATTCACAGCATATTTAGGACATTTTTTTTTAAAGAATTTATTGAACGGGCTAAAGGACAAGAAACATTTCAAAATACAACATTATGATGCCTGGCTGTAGCAGGACCAAAAGTGGACAATTTCAGAAACTTTAACAGGACAAAATGTTACTCGTAAAATCATGTAAGGTCTTAAACTTTTATCCTATGTTTCCCAAAACCACATTATTTATTAGGATTAAGCATGGAAATGACTTCATTATACCTTTTGCAACTGAATCGTTGAATACGCTGACGCTGATGTAGGTCAATATCAACCAACTCTCGCAAAGTCTCGCGAGAATATCACAAATCTCAATCTCAAAAGTCCATCTACTTAACTATGCAAACAAAATCGGTAAATTGAGGAACAGCATCGGGATTATGATTAAATATGATGTTTAATAGTTTCTACAAGGAGAGTCTGTTTCCAATATCATTTGTACTATCAAGAATTGGAGCTGAGAATGGATAAACTTCTAATAAAAACATAAGGTAGGCATACCAGGATTTATTTATTAGCTTTCATGAGCTAACAGCTAACGTTGCCCACTTCCTGCTAGCAAGGAAGGTGAGTTGGGTCATTCCAAACTTTTTAAAAATAGAAACACTACTTCTGTTTTGTTTTTTTTTTTCTTTAATCATTTTCTTGTTCATAAAAAACCCGATTTTAGGATGCAAGAGTGGAGAGCTCCTTCTGCGGTATGTAACCTTTGTTTGTCTTCGTTAACAGCGATAATGTAAATAAAGCAGGTAATTCTTTAATAATCTGACTAAAGATGTTCCAAACAGAACTCGACCGCCAGAGGGGAGTAGAGGTTAACACATTGTGTTGTCTATGTTTGTGCCCAACAATTAGCCCAGCAACTAACTCTTAAAGACAAATTTGACGCCAGATTAGCTCATCTGGTAATTCTAACTGTATATAGTTTTATAGAGTGTAAACCAGGGATTGCATTATCCCCCACTCCAACTTGGTCAAAGGGGGGAAAAGATTGCATAAGGTTGTATCAATAGATCCGAAAACTGAGCAAAACAAGAATATTAAACGGTGCAAAAAGAAGAGTAGTTGAAAATTAAAAAATTCTTACAGATAATATTTAGGTATTAGCCTGACAAAATTGAACTTTCTTGTTTGAATCCAGCTATGTCGGGCCATTTACCAACCTGACTGTGGCTCAGCGTTTTACAAACAGCATATTTTTACCTCTTATCCTTTCACAAAGAGATCACTGCGTTTTTTCTTGCAGAGAAAATGATTAGCAAAGAATGCAACAATTCACTGCGGGCTGTTAGAATGTTGTACTTGTCACCATGTTTCAAAACACCCGTTAACACTAGATCATCACTGAATTTGGTATATCAAGTGCAGTTTAATGATAGCAGAGTCCTAAATGTTTTTCCAGATTTTGTATTCTATCCAACTACGTGAGCTCAGCCTTCCCAAAGCTCTTTGGAGACACTCCCTGGAGTTGTGCAGGTAGCTGCTACTTCATCAGGCTAGACAGTGAGCTCATGGGACTTCCCCACCAGTGAGGTCTTTTTCTGCGCTTACCTGCTTGCCTGTCTGAAAGCGATGTGCCTTTTCTCAGCGTGTTTGTTGATTGTGGAGGATTAGCATAGACAAAGTGGCACGGAGCCGCTGCTGAGTATGCTGGCGTTTAAGCGTGCTCGGCCCAGTTGTGTGTCATCAAAGGAGCTTATTTAAAATATACGGGTATTATCTCTGTCCTCTGTCTGCGTGTGTGCGCTCAGATCAGGAGTAAGTGCTGATACATTTCAGTTGTATGACGATGATAGATACCTTGAATGATGCTGGGTCATTGTGAAGGATTAATCTGGGGATCTTAACGAGGCAATGCCACCCTCGCGCTCATTTGATCTTGATGAGTCCATCTGATTACAGGTGTACACAAATGTAGAGATACAGCACAGGCACAGGCCTGTATCCCCTCCAGCGCCCGCATGCTCGCTCACGTAGCTAACCGCTCTGTCAATGCGCTGCCTAAACTCCCTGCAAGCAGGACCCAAAGCCTGAGCGAGCGTGGGTGACAAGACAACAGTGCAACGGTGGCGTTGCAAATAAAACACAAATGAAGCGCCCATCCAACAAGTAGAAGTCTCCGTGTTGGTACAAGCGCTTCCATTTCTATGAGTTGATAACTGTCTCTTTCTTCGCTCTCCCTCCCTCCGCCTCCCGGTAGTGCCAGCGACTGAGGCTGTGGTCAGGAAGCATTCCTGGGGCAAGCCCACAGCAGTCGCTCGGATGATTTTACTAAAGTGAGGAACTCAGCAAGCCACTCTGCTCCCCTGTGGTGCTGGCACGGTGAGTACCAAGAGATCCCGCTGGGCCTGCGGTGCTGTTGGTAACCTCGCGTGTGAATCCCCCACAGAGAGGGAAAGAAGGGCAAAACGCAAAGCGCTCCAAAACTCCGCGCATCTACGCATAATTCTTTTACACAATTAGGGAGCATAAATGTCAGAGGCGAGGTGGCGTCTCCCTGGAAGGAAGCATTAGGGGCTCTGCAGGACGTCTCACTCCTCCGTTCATCAGTATGCAGTATAATGCAGCGGTGGCTTTCACAAACACCTCCCAACATGCATCCATCTTGTGTTTATCTTCCAGCACCAGCTGTTAGGCAGGGCATGAATTTGTATTTCACAGTTAAACTAAAAAGTAGTCTCCTTACAGTGGCTGAAAAAGTTGGAAAGTTTTCAAACACTGTGAAAGATGACTTTTCAAGCACATCCAAATAGTGGCGGGCTTTAAAACTTCAAAAAAAAGAGGGGTTTCTGCAAAACAACTCTCCTGGCTGGTCGCAGTCAGTGTGCAGCAAATCTGGCCGGCGTGGTGCACGAAAGCAGTCTCATTCTGTCTGAACAGAGGTGTAATTTGCCTTCTGTTGATTTATCACCCATGAGTGAGCCTGTCTGCTCTGTCAACCTCTTCCACCTTCTCTCACAATGTGCAGCTGAAGTCCTTTACATGGTTAGAAACATAAATTAAACATGGCTTTGGCTTCCCTCGCGTCTGCCGGTGTAAAAATAGCCCGGTTGGGTGCACAGCGTGGTGCCCTGTATAAAGCCCTCTGTCTTTAATGAAGTGTTGCCATAAAAAGTGTGCTGATCCTCCAGCGTGACTCTGTGGCAACCGTTTTCTGACTTTCTCCAACTCCCCGAGTGACTCTGAGCTCATTTGGTTATACAAGTGCTCACAATTACCCAGAGATTTGGACACGGGGACACGGGATATTTCCATATCCCTGACGGATGTTATTTTAATTACACTGAACTTCTTGACATTGTGCTGTGGATTTACATGCTTTTTTCTTCTTCTGTGGAGGCAATGAGTAGTTCTGGGAAGGTTATTCTGTTGCACTAATTCTCTTATAAACTGAGGTTTGTAGTTTCTGGCAAAGCAAATGCTAAGCTCGGGGAAACCACATCTGCAATTCGATTATTTCAATTTTTTAAAGTGAAGGTGAGGACAAGGAAGAAGATGTGGAAAACGAATCATCCACCACCTTTCTTTTCCTCACAGCTATTCTCAGATCATGTGGATTTCGTATTTGCTGTGTCCTTTGAAGAAAGTTGTTATCTCCAATCAGCACCATTGTGAGACCTAATTATATCTGATTGAGGGGAACCCCCCCACCCCCACTCCGCAGATGGGAGCAAGCGTGATAATTATAGTGTCAGATCTGCGCCGAAGAACAACCACAAACGCATCAGTTGATTAATGTCGGTGATAGTGCAGGAGGAGGCGGCAGGTGTGGAGATACAGATGTGTTTCCTCTGCAGGACGCCGCCCAAAAACAATGAGTCGTGTGTCACCGCCGCTAAAAAGTGGCACAGGCCCTCGCTGGGGGCCACGCCGCCCCAGGTGACACGCAAAAGAGCAACGTTCACTCGGGATAATTCAAGGCCGGTAGGAAAAAACGGCACTGAGGATGAGTTTGACTGAGGGGATGAGACTCTGATAGGGTTAGGGTTTGTTGCCAGATGCTGAAGACGCGACTATAATTTACAGTTGGGGCTAATTAAAGAAAAAAAAACAATGATTGCACCAACATTGCATGCAGATATTGGTAATTGTAAGCGACTTTGTGTTGAAAAGCTGGTTTAGTTATTTATCTCAGCATCCACGTGTGCTTTCTAATTTAGATATAAAAGGAGCACATTTTTAGACAAGTTGCAGGTTCAAACCCGCACGCGGGTCCGGTTTCAGCTATACCAGGAATATGAAATTGCTCAGTAACCCCAATTGACCTTGGATATGATATGCTGTGAAATCAGCCAAGGGGAAAATGGTTGTTTTTTTTCCATTTTCAAACAAGTTTTGTAATTTTGTTTGCCAGCTGAACTTTTCAACTCCATTACGTTTGTGTGCATTTTGCATCCACGTTAACTGTATCGCTCCTCAAGCGTCTCATCTCATATAGGGTTTGTAAATGTCAGCGTGTGTTGCAGGTGTTAATGGGAAAATCAGCGGGCGAGAAAACAGCCACCACCCCACTGACAGACCTGCTGAAATTGGATAAAAGCGTGAGTTTATTTTTTTTAACTGTTGTCTATAGTATAAACTACAGATTGAAATCCTAATTTGACATAATTAAGACGTGCCTGCATAGATTTATAAACTAAGACAGGTAAATAAACCTGTCATCCAACCAGCAGAAGCAGTTTGGAGGTGTGAGGGTTTATCTACCTTTTTTACCCGAATCAGACATAAATCATCAGCCCTCGTTAGCTCTTGTCACGTGACGGGACACAGGTGATCCTCACCTGCGGGGGAGGGAAGGAAGGAGTGAAGGAGTGAAGAAGGGAAGCGGCCAGGGCCAGTCAGAGGAGAGCAGGAGCCGCGGAGGCGTCCTCAGCCCGCCGCGGACGCTCCTTCGTCTCTCCTCCCCCTCCAGTCCCCGCCGCCGCGCTCCATCTCTCCCCCGCTCCCTGACTCTCTCCCCCGCTCCCTCACTCTCTCCCCCGCTCCCTAACTCTCTCCCCCGCTCCCTCACTCTCTCCCCCGCTCCCTCACTCTCTCCCCCGCTCCCTCACTCTCTCCCCTCTCTTAAATTGACATCGGTCCGGCTGGAAGCATGATAAGAGAGAAACCTCGGCCTCGGCGCGTTGTCAGCCTCTCCTCGGCCACCTCCAGCTCAAATAAGCCGGCGTCAGAGAGAGGGGGGGGGCGGCGAGAGGATCGCAGCGTCCCACCAGCGGGGGAATTACAGGAGAGCTTTATACCGCACACACACACACACACACACACAGGCTCATATGTGCTCCCGCGCATCACAGATCTCAGAAAGTGTTTAACTCGACTGAAAGTTAAGATGCACGTACGCGGTTTGATAACGCGCCGCTCTTGGATTTGTGGCTTTCTGCCTGGTCGCCTTTGTCCAGCAGTCGGCTTCAGGAAGTAAGCCCACGCAAGGTAAGTTTTCCCGTCAGAATGACCTTTTCTAAAGCCTCCCCTCGCTCCCCGCTCGGCGCTTTGACGCGGATCCACGCGTAAAGCTGGTGGTGATGACAGAAGCGAGTGGAGATGGTTCCGTTTCCAACACCCTCCTGCAGATCCTGCTCAGTTTGCCACCACTCAGTTCAGGTTTTGTTGTCTCAGAATGTTAAAGATAGAAAACGAGAGAAGTATTTTGTTTTTGTTGTTTTCTTTCCTTTTTTTTTTTTTTTTTTACAGAGTTAAAAAATTGCATTTGATCCTCAGACAGCATATGTAGACTGTACTTAATCCTGCTGGTAATTGTAACAGGACTGGCGGAGGGTATATTTGTTACAGCCCAGACAAGTATTTGACACTGTCCTGTAACACACACACACACACACACACACACACACACGGAGGGAGACTTGTCTGTCAGACACTGCCGCCACAGTGCTGCCCTGCCCGGCCGGCTGCCCTCCTGCTCTCCTGTCCTCTGAGAAATGATTCAGAGCAGACAAGCGCGGCTTAAATCAAAGCCCTGGCACCTTGCAGAGACATGAAAGACAGAGTTGCACCTTTGGGGGTTTTTTTCTTTTGCTTGTTTTGTTTTGTTTTCTTGATCCACACGGCCTTTTCCTACAGGTTTTCATCACTTAATTTTCCCACAATGCACTTGCCAAGCCGGCGCGGGCGGAGGAATTTGCATGCAAAGGCACATCATGCGCTCTGAGTGTTGATTGTGGTTGGTGATGTTTCGCACACACAAAAAGACATCTCTCGGGCGGTCGACAAGGCAAAAAGAGAAAGGGGGTGGGTGACTATTTTGCATCCTGGGTGGTCTGCCCCCGCTTGTGGGAAAACTCAATATTTACATTTTGCAATTAGAACTACTTTTTTTCTCACTTTATTATCCAGAACATCGATTACACACTTCCTTGTGGCGTGGAATGCTGCAGCGTGACTGTAATGGCGTGCACCTGTTTGTTGGTCGCCGAGCGGAAACGCCGGGGACGACCACTTGATAGGGTTCTTCTCCCATGCTTGTGTGTTGGTAGACGGCAGATAGCTCCGCAGCAGCGTTATAGGCTCAGTTTTTTTTTGTGATTTTGCATCTAACTAAAAATAAATATTCAGTTTGATGCTGGTGGCAACTTTGTGACACCAAATCTTTGGGGAAAAAAAACCGAGGGAGAGAAGTGGGGGACTAAAAGTGCAGTTTGTCAACGCAATATTTATTCAACACAGATGTTGCAGACAAGAATCTCCATCTTTCGTCAGTGTCGGTATAATCATGGCACTGTGTTTCGTGCAATCCATCATGACTCCAGGAAGGGGAAAAAAAGAGCAAAATGGCAGTGGAATGAGGGAGGGAGGACTCAAGTGTGTGGTGGAGAGAATGACAAAGACAGGAAAAATGAGTTGGGGAAACAGGAAAGATTAAGGGTGCAGAAACAGACAGGGAGAGGAGAGGTTTCGCAGTGAGCAAGCAGCAACAAGCGGGGAGAAGCGAGAGAACCGTAGACGTCATGGCAAATCACTTTCCCTCGAACAGAGTCAGGGACTCGTCCTTAATGCAGCGGCACCAAGGCAACCGTTGGTGTGGGGCTGACATGCTGCTGTGCCTGGATATGTTGGTGTAACCTCTGCTCCTGGGCCTGGGGGCCTAAAGACGCAGGGAGGAAGGCCAGAGCCGGGCTCAGACACACTGTGGGAACGGAGCAGACTTGGCAGTGTGAGGCCCAAGTGACGGGAGGCTTACCTAGCGATGCTGCTTCGCCCCGAGCGAGATGGGAAGGAAGAAGAAATCTCCCTCCACCCACCCCCTAACATTCACTCACCCCTTTCCTCTTTCTTTTGCACCCAAGCCCTGCTTTGTTTGCTTTGTCACGGCTTCCTTTCCTTTGCACTTATTGAAGTAAGTTTGCGTTTTCTTGTGTCGGCCACCAGTGACGACCGCATTACTGCCGACCAAGTCGATTTCTTTTACTATGCAGAACGAACACACACTCTTTATATGTTTTGTCTTGACACCTTCGTCTTCTTTATCCTGTCAGAGAAACAGAGGTAAAATTTACTATTCTGAGGCATGCTGTGCAGCCTCACACATATGGCTTTAGTTTTCCTCCTTGAAATCCATGACTGGGTTGGACATGAACTATAGTCATGTTATTTGTAGGTCCGGTAGGAGAATTTCTTAAAAAAAAAAAAAAAAACACGTCTTCCCCATCTTCAGTTTGCGCGAGGGTAAGTCGAGTTGAGGGTCTGCAACCGCATCAATTTTACCTTTTCTGACAACATCCAAGTCAACTTTCAACAAAAATAGTGACATGTAAAAATAGGCCGAGATCCATTTAACAGTTCTTTCCATGTTAATTCGTTGTCATTCTTTCAGGGGAATGTTAATGTTGACCGTCGCCTCTTGGCTTCATTGTTCTGCATGGTCTGTACAAACAGCTGCATTGTTGTTGTTGTTTACACCTTTCTCCTGAACCCATCCCTAATTGGCTGCGTTTGCAATAATTCTAACCTTGCATAAAACCCAACACGGGCCTGTAAACTGATTTTACTTCTGCCTCTTACTGCGGCCTTGAACTTCTTTTCTAATCTGAAGGAAAGGAAAGGAGACGGCGGAGCTGTCTGCTCCAGGCCAGACCAACTTTAATATTTTGTGCCTTCCTCTTTCATCACCTTCACTCCCGTTTTCTGACTGTGGTTTCTGCAGTGCTCCCGCGCTGCTACTGAGCTGCTGCTCTTCTCCCCTCACCAGCTGGACGTGCCTCAAAGCAGCCGCTGGACGCTAAAGCCTCTATTTGTCTGCCCGAGCACAAATTTTGCAAAGTAATTTTTAACAGCTGGCAAACGGAAGATGTATTCAGGTCAACCAGGAAAAACAGTCTTTTTCAGTCCCCGCTGGGATACCCTGTGACTTTAAGCAGTTAGGGATATTGCAAATTAGGACAGTGTGGTTTGGACGCCTGATAATTTTTCTTATGCGTTATTTTTCACCATGAGCAGCCAATTAAAAGAGATGAACTCCCAACCTGTGCATTTTTCCACAAGTGTTTCTCTTCTACAGACGTGAGTCTCCCCTTCTTTCCCCTCTTCTCTTCTCCTCTCTCTCCTTTCTCTGCAGACAGACAGTGTTCTTATTTTGATTTGGGTCTTTGAGGCAGGTTGAGCCTTTGGGCAGCCCTCAGCCACCCGCTGATGTGTGGGTGGAGGGAATCAATCCAGCCTGATTTGAACACTCAGCAGACGCGTCTGCCTGGCTGCCGGTGCTCCCACACCGCCGTGCATGTTGTTACAGAGAAGGCAGAGATGATTATCTTGCCATTACCCAAGTGGTGAAAAGACTTGATAACGTTTCTGTCCAGGAGCAATGTGGTATGAATCACAGAGATGACTTTGATCTGCGGCTGTGTTGTAAGGACCAGTGAGTGTGTGTGAGTCTGGTTTGCGATTCTAAAGGAAAATTGATGACTGGACTCAGCAGGCAGAGGTGCATTTAGGTTTAGAAATCAGCTCTCTTGCTGCAGGTAGAGGAACTTTTACAAATGCTAACAGCTGAGATGTACTGTCCCTACAATTACCTTTTCAAACATCAAAGTTTGGGCTGTGGGCTCACTGGGCTGTAGTTTCCTTCCAAGTGTGTAGCCATGAGAAGCTTGTCTGATGCGAGCTGTGACTCGAGGCACTTCAGCAGGCTTTTGTTCTGGACACTTTCCCACTGAAATTCCCTAGAAATTAAAGGAAAGATGTTTTCCTTTGCAGTCGAGTGTCAAAGAATGTAGCCATAAGCTAGACAGGACTAAAAATCCACAACATCAGCATGAAGGTTTTCCTGCCTCCGTTCGCAAACTGTTCAGTGTTTGGAAAAATGCATATCTTTACTTTCTAGATGGAATTAGAGGGTTAATGCTCGCATATACGCACCGATATCACACCAATATCGCACCAATATTAAATCTGAGGCTGGTGCCAGCTGCAACCAGAGATCGAAATATGTGTTATGAATTACTAACACTACCTGGGGCAGAACATTTTTCTGAATTATAATGTTCTATCTTTTTCAGTCCAAAAAAAAAGACAAAAAACAAAAACCAGCATGTAGAGAGAGTTTAAAGTTGTATTTGTGTGCGAGTAGTTTTAGAATTCTCTTTCAGTGCTGTGCAAAAGCCCTATAGTTATATTATATTGATAATTGTCAAGAATCTCTGCCTTTTTTAAGTGTAACTGCTGGATGAGAAGTGATAAATGCCTGGAAATGTGTCTGGAAACATAATTTCTTAAAAGGGAACAAACGTTTCCCCGCAGTGATTCTGGAAAGGATTTGGTGCCTCGTCATTTCTGCTCTTTCACCACTTTGCATCAAATTATGTGTTTAACAGCAGCCTCAGTCTGCACGTGTATTCCGAGGTTCAAAACATTACTGTTTTGCACATTTTGTACACAAAATGAATGTGAGGTCACTGCCAAACAAAACCCCAACTTGTGCACTCAGCAGATTCCCTGGAACTCCCAAGGGCCACCCATCAGCTGTTGACATCCCTCTGCTCTGCTACCTTTTCTCCCTTCCTCCAGCAGAAAAGCCTTTATCAGCAGCCAGCAAGACCCTCCTGACCACAGTGTCTCACCTCGTTTCGAGCGGTCGCACGGCCCGCAAAGCTGCACATTTAATATGTCCCAACAAAGCTTGAAATCAGCTTGCAGCTTGCCCGAGAACAGCAGGAGAACTGCTTTGTTTGCAGCGCCAGTGTCCGGGTCTGAAAACACTGGAAGCCTCCCCCAGGAGTGAAGCGTGCAGAGCTTGTTTGGAGCTTGTTTATTTATCCAAGTTTTAATCTGAACAGCATGTTTGAGATGAGGCCTGCGATGCTTCTCTCTGCTGTGGTATTGTGGTTGAAATGAGAAAAGCCTATTTATCTCTTCCTATCACCGCGACAATGGCCTTTCTTTTGTGTGCAGATGCTGCAGTGTGTTGACAACATCCCTGTTGGTTTCGGGGGAGGATTGAGTCAGTGTTGATGGCACTTTGACCCCCCCCCCCAGTCTTAAACTCACCTCTAGAGTCGCCTTTCGCGTGTACTGCCGCCTTGCTAAGGAACCTCTGTGTCGACCCTCAGACAGCTGCAGCGGCTCTTGAATCATTAATCCTCCCGCCCTCCCACCACAGGAACCCACATTTGTGTTTTGTGTGTGCTCATTGATTGGGGATACAGCGACAGAGGAGACATCAGTGTGCGGCTCATCTCAATGTCTGTGCTTTCTTCGCCCGGCCAAACTTCCTCCGCACTCACCCTCTTCCGTGCTCCGGTCTGACCTCCTTGTTGAATAATAGCGCTGCGTCCCTCTTTGAGAGTTTGGGGAGGGTCAGTGGGGGACGTCATTAGGCTGGCCTGTGGTGGTCAGCGTTGTCAGAAGGGGGTTGGGGGTCAGTGAGATTCTTGTTTACAGACTGCTTGTGTTTACATTCCTGATGGTGAGCGCCAGCTTTAGAGACTGCTGGAAGTGAAAGGAAATGCTCTTATTCTGCTTAGTTTTGGAAAAATCAAGGAATCCAGATGAGAAAAGCTCGTTTATTTATTTTGTGGGCTTGGTCCAATGCATGCTGGGTGGAAAGTAAGATGACTTCACTGATGAATTTGAGACGGCGCCATGGGAAAAGCCCGGCGACCCTCACTGGTGTTTAATCACCTGCATTGATCCATCAAATATATTGCACTAAAAGCTTATCTTGCTGATTAATGGGAAGTACCATTACGCCATCCATCATCAAAACATTCATGGCTTCAATTTAGAATTATTTGGCTTACAAGTTAATCTGTATATCTTTCATAAAGTGGTTGTAATTTTTTCTGAACTTCTTTAAACATCTTTAATATCTTACTTGATTTGATATTGGCTCATATATAAATTTATTTTGTTGTAAAAGCCAGGAAAATATGCCATGAATATTAGGCTTTAGCAATTTTATTTTTTTTAATATATCTTGACAATGACCTGCAATTTTTTTTTTTTTTTTTTAATCTTCCTGTCATCTAAATAATTAATCTTTGCTGCTCTAGTGGCATTATGAGGGAAGGCTAAGAAAAATGTATTAAGATGACAAAATAAATTGCTAAATGACCTGGTACTACTGTCCCTGAGATGTCTGAATGTGCAGGAATTAAGACAAAGAGGAGGTGCACTGCAGTATGCAACTTTTTTTTGGGTCATTTTTTCCAACAATTTGTACAAAAAGTGCATTGAATGCATGTAAGAAATTAGTTAGTTCAGACAATCCATTTGTTGCTTTTCTCCAGTAAAACTGATAAAACTGCTCCTGTGCTTTGCAAGCTCCAGCTCCAGAATTGGCTAAAATGCTCCGTTTTTATTACCCTGTCACATTTAACCTGCTGGAAAATCTCTCCACACTTCCCATTTTCTGCTACTCTGATTAAAGTCCAGCTCGAGCAGTGATGGAGAGGTCGTTACACACTTGATATGCCTGCACGAGCGGCGCGTCTGCATGCGCCGGTTGTGCCGTCTCAGAGCGTGGCAAGGAAGCACGTACCCAGTCAGCTTCACTCTTCCTCGCTTTACTACTTAAGCCTGCTTAGCAGCTTACACAGAGAACCATTCACTTTATACCTCAGTTTGACAGGAAACAACTAAAAATATCGCACTTGTGCTGTAATTGCTACCTTGCCATCGTTATAGTTGGTACTCTATCTGGTTTAAGCAACCGCCAATGAATGTAATTGCTGTGTGCAGAGGGAAGAGTGTCATGTCAGTTACCCCTGGCTGTATAAATATAAGGCATACAGCTCGACTACGTGCCACCCATCCCTTATATAAAACGTGCTGCACAAGAACGAGAAGTCATGGAGAGGAAGAGACGGGAGCATTGAAAAACCCTTCAATAAGGTGCAAATGTATTTCTCCTCACTTCATCTCCTAATGAAAAACGTATTACGAGTCGGGCTCAGTTATTCAGAGTGTGTGCCTCAGACCTCTGACTTTGAGTGCGTGTGTCATGCCGCGCTCTTTTGCACTCTTGTAGCATTGCTTTGTGAGTCCCCTAATCGCTGTAATAACTGTTTTTCTTCTGAAGGTGGTCTGGAGGTCTGGGAGTCATAGTTTGTTAGGGCCAAGCTGTAGAAAAGGCGCCAGATGCCTGGTCTGTGGACAAAATCACAGACCATGTGCATTATTTACAGACATAGAGTCTGACAAATGTTTTATAAATGACACCAGGTGAGAAGGTACGACCTTGACTCCCTAACTGGGCTCGCCGTCGTCACTTTGTTCTGCAGAAATTATTCTGACCCAAAGGCATTTTTGTTATACGTTAGTGTTTGGTTAATACCTGTTTCATACCTGTCTTTGAGGGCTGGACTCATAACATTTTCAGCATTTTTTAACATGACTTTGGCCATCTGAGAGCTTCATTTGGCCTCTTTCCTGTGCCTACATCATAGTTTGTCAGGGCTCAAACCTGCAGTTGCAGGTACATTTAGATGACTTTGAATAGAAATCATGTGACTCTTAATTGCCTGCATGACATTAATAAAATAGTAGGTTGTGCACTCAGAAAATGACACAACCAATGAGTTTATTTGTATTTTTTTTGCATACTGGGCTAAGCAGTGGAATCAGGTGTCAATGATAATCGTGGAGGTAATAAAAGAAACCGACAAACAAAGTAGGAATTATTAAAAGGAAAACGTTCGGTTGTGAAGAGGGTGAGGACATTTGGACAAATTTAACATGTTTCTGCAGCTAACATAAGTTTTCTCTCTGAACTGCTTCACCCCTCTCGCTGGGATTAATCTGAGGCTCGGTGGTTTGCGGACATCAGCAGGGAGGGGTCCGGCGTTTTGAAGCTGTGATCACAGTTTTTGAAAGCACAAGATCAGTCAGCGGTCATCATTCCTAAACCTTTAGAGTGTGTGAAGGATGAGTGTAAATATCCCCAATGCAAGCAGTCGATATTTTTATTTACAACTTTTTAGAGTCGTGCGGACCAGCCAACAGTGTGTTCCTTCATTAGCTCGAGGGGATCTAGGCGAGCGGTGGGGGCAAATTTTGTGTGAATGTTGACATCTGCATTTCATCAAAACCGTTTTTTTGGAGGATGGTCAGTCTGCTGCTCTGCACACCTTAGATACACACCTTTTCCACAGTGACCTGTAAAAATGTTGCAACTGCTCCTGTCCTTTCTGCAACCTCGTCCTCACCGCCGAGGCACATTCATTGGCTTTAAGTGATATAGGTTCCCTTATTAAAATGCACATCATGCACGCATTAAGGCCTCCGGTTGCTGTTGTATCAAATCAGGACACTTTAAGTACCTTCGTTGTTTGATTCCCTTGTAATTATTATTTTAATTCATTGCCGTGACACGAGATCAATTCCTT
>CAAE01014729.1:2632492-2784101 GCA_000180735.1 Tetraodon nigroviridis
GTGCATGCAGGGGAGAGGAGTGTCCCATCCCAGGCTGCGCCACAGCTCTTCCCCAATGGTAAATATGTGCTCCTCTGACTCCTCTCAACGGTGGTCTGTGGGTGTGGGACATAGAGGGCACTAACCAGTCAGGCATTCCTGAGGGGGCATCACAGGGGCAGCATCCATCTGAGCCCAGACTTCTTCCTCATCAACACCACTACGCCTTCCGCTTCCTTCTGTCAATGCCCTCTCAATAACACAACAGCACAAACATTATGTACAATTATCCACAGATGTCATGGAGTCCTATCACAGTTGCGTCCTGCCGGGAAACACTCAAATCAGCACGGATCCCTGTGTGATCCAGCCATATAATCTCCACCCGAACATCTGAGACCCAAGCAAGCTATTTGCTTTTATTTGTGTTTTGTGTGGAATCATGCTTGCGCTGTTCCACGGTGTTCCCAAACTGAATCATTATGGTCGGTTTGCTTTGCTGAGGGAGTTTATAACACGCCCGTGATTGAGCTCTGCTTAAGAGGAGAGATAAACGCTCGTTTTTTTCACACACGTAGTCATGTTTCTTGAAATGGATCAACGTACTCGTGTTTCATTGCCGTCCAGTCCCCACCTCAAATGATACAAAAACTTTCACTACATTTTCTGTAAAATGTACAATAAGAGATGAACATGTTTTAAATAGTTGATGTGGTAAGTAGGGACGTGCGTGGGCCAACTAAAGCCTGTTTTAAAGTAAGTTTCCTAACAGCATAAAGATTCTCTGTGAGCTTAGGTACAAAACACTGACCTGTTTTTGGGTTTTGATGTCCTGTTTCTATGTTACGTTTTCAGAAAAAGAAACATTAGCATCAAGCTGTATCTTTAGCATCCTCCCACCTCACAGTTTGCTGCTAGTGTACCAAACCCTGTGGTTTCCGTTCACATTAGCACCCTTAGAAAACATTAACACACTATGCCCACGTGCTCTTTTATTGGTTTTGTGTTATTGAGAGAGCATTCACCTCAGAGCTTTCAAACAGCTTTTGTCTGATAACCAATAGTGTGACTTTATTACAGCTGCATGTTTTCTGCATTTTCTCGCTCCGCTGTTGATATTTTGTTTGTGGTGATCATAAAAGTCTCATGACATGCAGCATCGAGGCTGCGCGCCCACACTTTTGATATGCTGTCAAAGAGCGCCGTGGCGAGAAATCCTGCGGCTTCTGTTTAAAAATGGAGTGCGCCTCCGTCTGTGAAGCGTGCTTTGGGGAGGCTGAGCGTCAGACCAAAAGCTGACACATCAGATAGGAGAGTATTTACAAAAGTCTGCTGGGTCTTTCTCTAATTGTGGGCCCCAGTCTGGTTTACTGTACGAGGCGCGTAAACCCCACACACACGCCAGAGGTCGTGTCTGCCCTGTCTTCACAACATCATCATGTCAGGGATGTTTCTTCCCTCTCTTAACACATCATCATTACATTTGGGTTGAGATGCTGCCTGACTAAGCATTTTCAGGACAAGTCCTGACACTGCCTGCCTGACAGTCTCGTCTGCCAAACGTCTCCACTAACACTTTGCAATTAAGCAAAGCCGCAGCGATACACTCGCGAGCCTGAGTGGGAACCAGTACATTAACTGGAAGCACCCCACCACACTCCACCCTGCCAAAATAGCCCACAGTGGCCTGTCATTCATGAACAGAGGATTTCTGAGAGAATAGCCCCGACACGACAGGCGGAAAAAGACATTTCATGATTTTAACTAGTTTCTCTTTGTGAATTATTTGTCGGATCTTTAAAGTGGTGATTATTGCCAGAGTTTTTTTGAAACGTGAAAATTGTCCTTATAAAACACCCTCCAAAAAAGGAACATCCTAACATTCTGAGCAGGACAGACGTGCAAACCACTCTGGAAAATGTCTGGTCTTCTCACCAGTGAACTGTAATAGAGGGTACATCGAATGTCTTTGTTGTGAACTAGAATTCAAAGTAAAAATACAAAAACAATAAACTCCAAACAGAATTTAACTGAAGCATTCGGGCCTCCTGTTGACTTAAATAGGTGTAATTGGCTATAAAATAATAAAACACTGCAAAGAATCATTTGTAACCTGTAATCTAATTTAAAATCCTTCTTTGTTGGCTCTGTTGTAACTTGTCGTGTCGGTATGAACGCATCATCATTCAGCCTTCAGCAGTAATCTAATTTGAGCAGGTGTCCACGAGCCATAATAAAGCAATAAAACCTTGCCAAGCACCTCCTTTAATATACAGGAGCAGCACAGTTAGCTCTTTGTTTTTCAGGTACATTATGGCTGCTGCAGGCTGGAGTCAGAAAGAACAGCATGGACGTATATTCCCTCTTTATTACCGCGTGTGAGCTGCCATGTCTCTGCCGGTGTGAAGTGCTGGAGCAGCCCGGCTGTGCCAGCCAGCAGCTCCACAGCCCATTAGAGAGAAAAGATGAGCAGGGTGGACGACCACTGGCGAAGTCCAGTAATGGATCCAGGTCGCAGAGGTGTTTATCTGCTTTTTTTTTCCCCTCTAAGGCTGCCAAAAACTATTAAGGCTTACTGCGTTGCCTCATGTGAGAGCAAATTTCTCCTCCACTGTTTCTGAAAATGAAAGTCTCAGTGAAATTTGTCACTGTCTGGAGAAGAGACCTCGGGTATCCTGTCCTGACAGACTTCCTCCCTTTTTCAAAGCACTCTATCCAGCACACAGCCCAGGTAGCTGAAATTGCTTTTTTATCCCTTTAATGACTGAGAGGTTTTTTTTTTCCTTCTTCTTCAAAACAGAAAGAAATTGGTGGTTTCATCCCTGCGTAAAGTCAGACCTCCACAGCCGCGCTGTGCTCTGGTACAAAGGGCTGTTTATCTTAATCTGGGGGAAATAAAATAGACAATTATATTTACTGTCTGTGTTCTTTTCGAATTCACCAGTGTCTTTTTTCCCGTTGATCTCATCCAGCTGCCGCATCTGTGACTGCTCTTTATTCCAACGCCACTGAGGAGCTAAAACCCTGCTCTGCTTCCTATCCCTTGCTGAAAAATGAATGCTGACTGTCATGGAGCTTCATTTCTTCTCCTTTTTGATGTACCACCAGTGTGCATGTGGGCCGTTTCTGTGGGAAGAATTAAATGGGCCAAGATGGCATCGGTGGTGTATATTTGCACTGGGTTTGACTGACTGCGAGTACCTGTTTCCCTGCAGAGACCTGTGCGGTGAACAACGGCGGCTGTGACAGCACGTGTCACGACTCGGTCACAGGAGTGCGCTGTAGCTGTCCTGTCGGCTTCACTCTGCAGCCGGACCGCAAAACCTGTAAAGGTAAAGCATCACCCCCGCATTTACCTGCTTGCTGTTGTATTTTCGGTCAAATTTGAGCTTCCAACGGACTCTCCAACCGGCCTTGCACCCATCGATAGCATCAAGTGGATTTTTAAAAACCTTTATTCTGTATGTGCTCGAGTGCTCTAAAGTTACAGCGTGTGCATCTGCACTTCCTTCAGTTTGGGGCTTGCATATTTTAGGTATTAGTTTGTCATTCCATCAGTATTCTTGGCAGTCTTTGCACTAGATTACTATCATTATCCTTCCTGAGTTTTTGCAGCGCACCGAAATGAAACAACCAGAACACTGAGGCATTTTTTTATTCATTACATGTAATAAATTCTATTCCAAACTTTAAAATGAATGTAGGAATTATGTTGTGAGCGCACGCCAATGCTAACGCAGTGGACGACTTTCTGTCTTCCAAGAACAGTCTATCAGGGTGTAATGATATACATTAGTAATTTATCTGTTTGAAGGGTGCTCTTTGATTGTGGTGTCAGTGCAGCAAACCCCTGTGACTTCAGCGTGAAATTGGTCATAAAATGCAAGAAGACTGGTACAATTGAGAAGAAATTAATACACCAATTGAAAAAATACATGAAATAAGCTGTGAATATGACACGCAGTATGACTCTGGGGAGCAATAATTTGTGTCTCATAACAGTTAGAAACACAGTGGGAACAGGATCTGCAATAAATGGTAATATATGATAAGATAATGGCAAAATACAGGACCTCTGCTGATTCCAACCCCTAATTACATATAGAATCTGTCAGGAGTCACATTTTGCCTTGCAGTGTTGGAATATCAGAGCTGATTAAAGTCTGTGTGCTTGTAATTAATGTGCACTGAGGGGAAACGTGAGAAAAAGAGACCCAGGCCGGACTTGGGCCAGCCAGCGGAGAGGGTGCGAGGCGAGGATTGCTCTTCCCCAGTTTGGGTCACTTTATTTCATCCAGATGATGAAGACTCCCTCGAGGGGCAGACGCCTCATTGGTGATGATGACTCAGAATCAATCAGAAGCACCGCCAAGGCGGAAATGCATCAAAGAGCGGCGTGAACAATGAGTTATTGATTAGATCTGTTGGCTGCACAAATAAAGAGCTGAGTCACAGCGGTCGGAGGGAGACGGTCAGTGGTGAGTTCGAGGCCTCGCTGCCAAGAAGCTTTACTGTGTGAGAGCTGCATCTCATTACAGACGACACACAAACACACACACACACACACACACACACACACACTGACTTTTGCTCTTCGGAGCGCCAGGAAGGAAATCCCTGAAGCTCATTTCCAGTTTATGCAAAACCATCATGGCAAAACAGATTCATTCCATTTTAATTAGTTCAGGGCTGTTTACGGCTCGAGCCCACTCTTTAAAGTTTTCTTAGAATTTGCTGTGTTCGTGCATGCCCCTGTGTTTGTGAGTGTGTGTCGTTAATGTGTAATTATCTTTTTTTGTGTGTTTTGGTTTCTGTTTAAAGATATCGACGAGTGCCGCCTGAACAACGGCGGCTGTGACCACGTCTGTCGAAATACGGTGGGGAGCTTCGAGTGCAGCTGCAAAAAAGGCTACAAGCTTCTGACCAACGAGAGGACGTGTCAGGGTAGGTTTCCGCTCGTTTCAGCGTGCAGAGGAGCCAAAGCAGGCTCCTCCGGCTGGCCTGTCTGTTTCATTTGATGGTAGCCGCTGCCCAGCGGGAGCTGGAAGGACTGGCTGCAGAGCAAATAAAGAGTTCACACAGGTGTGTGGAGTTAGAGCTGCAACTCTCAAACCTCTGCTTCCTAAATGAGCCGCAGCAGAAACGTCTGGGTGGCGCTCTGGAGCCAGCCTCTCTCTCAGTACAAAACCAGATGACATGCTATTTTATTCATTCTCATCTTCCGCATTGATGTGGTCCGCCGGTATCCAGCCCGGTGCTCTCCAGTGTCCATAAACATATTATGTGGTGAGTGAAAATGTAGCGTTCTTGCGCTTTGCGGCCGCTTTCTTGTCGCTTTTTTTTTTTTTTTCCTTATATAGCACAATGCACAAAGGAGAGTGGACCACAGCTGTTGTCTGTGGCACCGTTCCTCCACCGACCGTCGAACAGTGCCGTCCTTGTTTGGTGCTGTGTGTTTTGTCTGGAGAGGAGGGATGTGATAAAGTTCACCTCCTGTTGAGTGAGGTGTTGCCAGGCTCCACATGCCCGAGTTAGTTTTCTGTTCTTCTGCTCTCCTTCTTTTCGCTTTCCTCAACCATAAAAAAGTCCTCCTTAAAGAGCAAAATTGATTTTTTTTTTTTTTCCTTCTTTTAATTTTGGGTGCAACTGCTGGCGTGAAAACGAATTGTGGCGACTGCAGAAAGCGACTAACGAAAGGGACGAAGAGAAACACAGCTGGCTAAAAAAAGCAAACACTCGGAATTAAACTCTTGAAGTCAAATTTGTTATATCGATCAAAAACTGCAGGCGGTTGTAAATTCTGTTGCAAATAGAGTTTCTGAGCTCTGGAACAGTTTTAGCAACGCTGACAGCGCATTTGACCACCAGGGGCGCATTAGATGTTTTAATCCTGAATTTCAGGTTTAAACTTACCTCACACAAGTGTGTTCCTCAGGCACTATTTTAATGATTTAATTAACTTTAGCTGTATAATCTAATCCTGTCTAGGACGAAGCAGAGCAGATTAAGGAGATTACAGTTGAGATACGTGCGAGGTGGGCCGCCATGGTTTTCGGTAACACTTAACAGACGTTTGCGTTCCACAGAAGGTGTTGAGATGTGTAAACTGAACTCTGAGGTTATCTTGGTTTAAACAGTCACGCTGTTTCATTGCCGTCAGTGGACCGTGGTCCATCATCAGGATGGGGCATGTCTGTTGAACCTCTGCCAGCATTCCACCACCCTCAACACCCTCCACAAGCCCCATATCATCTCCTTCACGCTCCTCATCCACATGAGGGCACTCAGAGATGTTCAGCTCATGCCACGGTTTCTTTACAGGCAACATCCATGACGGAAGGCTTATCTGTTTTGTTCTGGTAGTTTGTGGTAATGGATGAGCCACCAAGTGGTGTCACTGTTCCTACTTTTCATCCTCCCTTTGCTCAAACATCCGCACAGGATGCTGAATACTTCACAGTTTATGTGTCTGTTTTGGTTTTGATAGCCCAGGTGTATGCAGAAGTCATCAGTATCATAGCAACATCAACAGTTATGGATTATTATAGCTGGGAATGAGGGATATGTGCAATAAAAGCTGATTTTTCTTTCCTTCTGCGGGGGTTGTGTAGAATGCACAATGTAGTGTTGCTCAGAAAGGACTCCGTCCCCCCAAGCCAGATGTGACATACCGTCACTCCCTGTGGAACGCGCGTGTGTTGCGTTAATGTGTCACGCAGGGCTTAACGATAACAATCTCATCATAAACACGCAGCAGCTGAGGTTGTAATCTGCTTTGATTGCATTGTCTTCTTTATGCCCTCGTAAGAGTCTCAGTCAAGTACGACACAAACGTATATTTTGTGCTCCTATGGTACACGAAACCTTTATCCGTCTGTCTTTCTGACTGTTTTGCTAAGCTGACTGGTGCACAGATGCTCCGACAAGGTGGCTTAGAGCATAATCACAGTAAACTGCCATTTAAGTTGCATTTAAACACTGCAATTACTTTTCAACGCACGGTGTTCCTGTGAACCTCCAAAACAACGAGGAGTCTGACACTTGTGTGGGTAAAACCGACGGTTGACAGTGATTGGCAGGTTCTGCCGTGAGCAGCCAAAATGGAACTGGTGCTGCTATTATCAGACAAAGAGCAGACTTTGTTTTGACTCCCGCTGTGGCAGCTTGTTATTTGACAAAGCCATTGAAAATTCCATTTCTCTGCCTCGAAATGGCACCAGTATGTAGGTTGACCACTGCAGCAGGTAACAAACAGGAGACGTCTTCCTTTCAAAAGCCATTTTTTTTCTGCATTACGACACCCGGCCCACAGCCGGCCAGAACAACAGTGGAATACAAAAGAGTGCAGCGATGGGCCGTTTTTTCATCGTCTGTGGTGTTTTCCTGAAAGTGTGTGTCTCTCTCTGCGAGCAGACATCGACGAGTGCTCCTTTGACCGCACCTGCGACCATTTCTGCGTCAACTCGGCTGGAAGCTTCCAGTGCCTCTGTGATAAAGGCTACGTCCTCTACGGCCTGGCACACTGTGGAGGTGAGCACGGCCAACGTCTGCACCGCTCTGCATGTCTGCATCACACCTCCTCCGCATCCAACACCGCCTGCCCCACCTCACATTTGGTTTTAAAAGCCACATTTATTAGTTATCCTTCAGTATCTCAGCATGTAATGGCTTCCAGAGAGCAACTATTTGCATTGTTTTATTTACATTTAATGACTTAATGTTAATCTTTGGATGACTTGTGAGAGTTCTGTTCCTTGTAATAATAATTCTCATTTATACCTTTAACACATCTCAGTTAGTTCAGGTCAGGTTTGAATGCGTTTTTGCGTGTGTGATTTTTTGCAAATACCCTTGCTGTGATGTCATTATGTTGGTTGCCATGACGCACGATGAGCTGCCAGCATGTCTGCGGATTCTTAAAGTCTTGATTGCAGCTCAGCTGGACTGGAACCGTCTGGGGTGGTGATTATCACAGAGCTTTTATAGTCCTCTATTCCTCAAACCTTTTTTATAATAAGAAGAAAGCAGCTCTTCTCTGCAGCGAGCACACCTGTCTGGACGTCACCAGACAAGTATAACAGCACGGAAAAGTGTCTGCGTGCACCTGTAATGTCAAATAAGTAATGAATGACTCTTTCAGGCCAATTTTAAAATCTTTCTGAGTAGATCTTGAAATGAGCTGAAACAGGTTTCCTGCCTGGAAGGCAGAATATACATTTAAGAAAATGTAATGTGAAAAAAACGGTGTTTTTCCTCTAGTTAATGGAAAGCTGGAGTCTGGTCTTTCAGTGAGGTGATGACCATGTCGATGTAGCGTTACCATGAAGCTACTGAAGGTACCCTGGTGTGGACAGATAGTAGCAACAGCCTTCCGTATCAGAGGGAGGTGTGCGGGGGCATGTTAGAGCCGCCCGCGGGTGCAGAGAGGCCCGCCAGAGCCCATCAGAATAAATGCAGTCTTCCCTTTGATGGAGTGTGTATCAGCGCTTAGAATCTGCTGCTGCCTCGGGGCCACACGCGATGGCTCCAGAAGAGCCGGCCGGCCGGAGAGAGGTGGTGTGTGCGCCGAAAGCACACAGCTTAGCAGGCGTTAGGTCTGCCTCCTGTCTCTGGTTTGACAATTCCACTGATCAGGAATGCTGGAAGAAAAGGCTGAACGAGGAGCGTTGCCAGCCAGACTGGAGCAGAGGCACCGCAGCATCAGCACAGCAGTGAAATGAAGTCTAAACGTAACAAAGCAGCAAAAACGGGTTTCTAAAAAATTAAAACAACACCTCGGCCCTCAATCTATCGAGATTTAAACACAAATGTCACCATTTTGTCAGGCATAAATGACACAAGGCGGTGTCACGTTCCTGTACGGTGCAACACTTATATTTCCGTCCGTCTTTCACGGTCACAACAACACACACCGTATTTCACAAGGGCCTCGGAGGTTCCTGGGGTCCGTTCCCTACAGGAGGAAGCAGTATTGGCTGTCAGTCCAGGTAATAAAAGAGCAAGAATTGGATTTGTTCGGCTTTGACTCGCATGATGGACCGTGATGAGGCCACACTGATGGTCTGAGAGGAGAGGAGATGGCCGGGCGCGCTCCATTGTTGAGCCGTCCTGTGATGAATGATTTCCTCTCACTTTTCATTGGGGCTGACACAAATGTTAGATAACCCTGGAGATTTACGGCGCTCCCCGCTGAACCGCCTCCCGGGCCGACCGCAGCCAAGGTTATGTTGTTCCCTGTGCACTTCATCAACAGAAGTATAGCTGCCAAACGATCCAGAAAGCTTTGCTGGGTGTTTAACAATAGACTCTCCCTAAACTATCCCAATTAGGTCGGTGACCTGCTGTCAGGAGCTCCGGAAAACCTGTCCGCTTCCCTCCCACGGCCAGCAACTGGTGGTTTAGACCACCAACACAACCAGCTCATTCCTTCTGAAGGAAACGGGCTCCTCTACACGCGTGACTAAATATGTGTTGATTTAACAAGATTAGATCCTGACGTTATTTAAGATTGCTTTCAGAGTCCAGATCAATAACCAAGCCGTGCCCTCGTTTCGAGCCGTTGAGGGAAAATTCTTCCCCAAAAGCACCGAGATGTTTGGACTGTGACTCTTTGATAAATAAACCCAGAAAAGAGATTAAAACCGAACACAGCTTTTCCATGAACTCTGCAACCGTTCCTGAAATTCATCTCCATCACACAAAGCAATTGTTTAGTCTGAACGTCGGTTTGTCTTCTCTCGTTCCGCCCTTTTCTATTTTGACTCATCTTTGCGAGGCAAAAGTCAGAACGTATCTACCTGCTTACATTTCAAGCCAGGGAGGAATGAAGAACTCAAAGCAGCGTTTCCTGGCCGAAGAAGCTCCGCTTGCATCAGATATTCATTAGACTTCTTTGTCCTTTAAATTGAGCGCTTTGATGCGGAGGAAAAGCAGCACATGGGTGTTTCCGGATGCCGGTCGGCTGATGAAGTCACCTCCCGCCTCCGGCACAGACGCGGCCTGTGTTTTAAATTCACGCTGAATAATGGAAAGAGCGTTTTGTAGCAGCGGGTCAGATCATCTCTCGCTGCCGTCATCCCTCCTTTCCGAGGTCGCCGTCTGCAGCATCCTCCGTTCCACTGGCTGAGCCGGTTTTCAGTTGGGTGTCGGCGGCAGCCCGCCCGCATCTGGGGGCCTGATGCTTTCGGAGGGTCGTTCGGCTCCACCCGCGTCGTTTCAAGAGCGAGAGAAGTTCTGACCATGAAATTGAATGTGGCAACAACAAAAAAGAGAGACTGAAATTCTGTTTAGGGGCCAACACTTTAATCTTCCCAGAATGTGACGGGATGAAACAAACTCTCGGAAATCCCGCGTCCTTTGAAAACTTTCTTCTCTCTTTCCTTCAGCAAAATTGACCCCAGATTTTTCTTCCACCCGCATCGTTTCTCTGTTTTAGAATTTTTAGATACTTGATGAATTGATGAAATGAGTTCCTTGGGGGGTTTTTCCTGCACGTCCACTAAACGTCACGTGTTTATTCCTAGATATTGACGAATGCAGCATAAATCGTGGAGGCTGCAAGTACGGATGCATCAACTCTCTGGGGAGCTACGAGTGTACCTGCCCACCCGGGTACAAGCTGCACTGGAACCGCAAAGACTGCGTGGGTATGTGGCGACACTGCCCCCTTGTGGTCAGCAGAGGAACACACAAGGAACCACTTTGTAAAAATACAAATTGGGTCACAAATTTGCCTAATATACGTTTCCATATTACCAGTCTCAGAGCATCTGCTTTGTTGCAGATTGTTTAGCTTCTGTGATTGTCGAGTGTGTGATCCTGTGTGTTTTGCCTCCCTCAGAGCTGGTGAAATGTCCCCCTGGACTCGTGGCTCCAAAGGCCACGCTGACCTGCAACAAGACGGGAAAGAAGGAGAGCTGCTCCCTCACCTGCGCCTCCAAGGCTCACTACCTGGCAGGTAGGCCGCCCGCAGTGGGACCGAAGCGTGGGAATCCTCAGTCCTTACAAATGTCGCCTGTGTGTTCAGAGTCTGACAACAGCTACTCTGTGAGTTGCGGCATCCCCATCCTCAGAGGAAAATCCCCAGCGAGGCTCAACTCAAGCACCAGCCAGGGCTGCATAGGTTTGCTTCCCTCCAGATTCCCTGTCGCAGCTAAAGCTGCCTCTGTGAGCGGGGACGGGCAGGCGAAGCGCTTCCACCCACTCTGCTGTGTTTGTCTGTAGAGACTCTGGCGCCTCCAGTGAAGCAGACGGCTTCCTTCAAGATTAAAAACGCCAAATGTCACCTGCACCCGAAGCTGAGTGGCAGGACGGAAGACAGAGGACGGACGCTGGGTCCAGGTGTGTCCAGTGCAGATCCAGAGGCAGAGAAGGGAACAACCAGCCGAGTTTATGCCGGTTAAAAGCAACAACCTCTGAGAGCTGCTGTGTCTTCCGCAGGCAGCGCGCAGCCCTGCAGCAACTGCTTGGTCACGTTCGTCAACCTCAAATGCGACTCCTCCAAGAAAGCCAAGGGGCGCCGCGCTCGCAACCCCTCCAACAAAGAGGTGACGCGCATCACGTTGGAGCTGGAGGCCGAGGTCAAACCTGGAGACACCACAGGTCACTGGCGACTTTTCCCACGTCTCCGTTTCTGCCGCTGGGCGCCGTCTGCGTCCGCTGTGGGGTTGCCGGCTGAAGGGTTCCCTGTGGTTCTGACCAGGAAGCTGCAACCTGAGCTGCCTCAGACAGCGCATGGAGAAGCAGGTGAAGACCTACATCAAGGCTCTGAAGAAGTCCATCAACCAGGAGCGATTCCTCATCCGAGTGGCCGGCCTGGAGTACGAGGTGGCCCAGAAGCTCCCCCAGGCTGCCCCCGTTCAGGAGAACTGCGGACCGGGCTGGGAGCGGGACGGCAGCAGATGTGGTAAGACCCACAGCTGCGACGACGTGCGGGGAGAAAAGGCCGTTTCTAGGTTTTCCAGTCACAGAGCCGGTGTCGGATTTTAAAGGAGCCGTTTTGTGTCTTTGTGGGTGTTTTCTCAGTCAGATGCTCATCGGGGTCCTATTACCACGGAGAGCAGGAGCGCTGCGTGCTGTGTCCTCCCGGCACTTTTCAGGAGAAGGAGGGGCAACTGGCCTGCGACCTCTGCCCCGGCAGCGACGGCCACGGGCCTGTGGGCGCGCGCAACATCTCCTCGTGCGCAGGTGCGTGAACCCGGAAGCTCCACGTCGGCCAGGATTCGGGCCTCTGAACAGCTTCTCGCCCACAGGCCAGTGCCCCATGGGGTACTTCTCCGGCGACGGGTTCAAGCCGTGCCAGCCGTGTCCTCAGGGCGCCTACCAACCGGATCTGGGGAGGACGCTGTGCTTCCCTTGTGGGGGAGGGCTGAGCACCAAGCGGGAAGGAGCCAGCTCCTTCCATGACTGCGAGGTCAAAGGTCAGTCGGATTTACAAGTAGGCCTGGATAGGTGACCTACAGATGTGGTGCAAAATCTTGGATTTCCAAACTTTTGCTTTAGCTGATCACAGAATAAAGATTTCATAGTTGGAAGCGAGCGCCCGCTGCACCCCACCAGTAGGTGGCGGCAGCGCGCAGGGACCAGATATCTAGGTCGGGTTAGAAACCGTCTGCAGCAGACAGCCTGTCAACAGCCGTCCCTCCTCTCCCCTGCAGTCCAGTGCTCTCCCGGTCATTACTACAACACCACGGTGCACCGCTGCATCCGCTGCCCCGTCGGCACCTACCAGACCGAGTTCAGGCAGAACTACTGCATTTCCTGCCCCGGAAACACCACCACCGATTTCGATGGTGCCACCAGCGTCTCGCAGTGCAAGAGTGAGTCTGGAAGTTCCTGCCTTCCACCAGGGGGTTGCTGACACGGGGGTGTGTGTGTGCGTCTAGACAGGCAATGTGGCGGCGAGATGGGTGAGTTTATGGGCTACATCGAGTCGCCCAACTATCCCGGCAATTACCCCGCTAACGTGGAGTGCATTTGGAACATCAACCCCCCCAGCAAGCGCAAGATCCTCATAGTGGTGCCGGAGATTTTCCTGCCGTCTGAGGATGAGTGTGGAGACGTGCTGGTGATGAGGAAGAACTGTGAGCTGCCTCTGAAGCTTTCTGTTTCAGGGATTCGGCGTCTGAACCTTCTCCTGCGTGCGTCCCCGCCAGGGTCCGCCACCTCCATCACCACCTACGAGACCTGCCAGACCTACGAGCGGCCCATCGCCTTCACCGCTCGATCCAGACGCCTCTGGATCAACTTCAAGTCCAACGAGGTCAACAGCGCCCGCGGCTTCCAGATCCCCTACGTCACCTACGACGGTGTGTGAGCACCCAGCACCTTTTCGTTCCGCCTCCGGGTCGGCCCGTTTAGTTTTATTTTGTGATTTCTGACCTTTCAATCGAACCTTTTCACCTTCTGTCCTGACTCCAGAGGACTACGAGCAGCTGGTGGAAGACATAGTGCGAGATGGGCGATTGTACGCGTCGGAAAACCACCAGGAGATCCTGAAGGTCGGTTCCTTTTTGCAACAAGAGCGGTAAAGCAGTCGGAGGAAGGGGGAGCTGTGGCGACCATCGGGCTGCCCGTCTGCTGTTTTGCCCTCCTTCCTGTGAGCTCGACGCCATCTTTTCCTCCCCCACAGGACAAAAAGCTGATCAAGACCCTGTTCGACGTGCTGGCCCACCCACACAACTACTTCAAGTACACCACTCGGGAGTCCAACGAGATGCTCCCGCGCTCCTTCATCCGTCTCATCAGCAGCAAAGTGTCGGCCTTCCTGCGGCCTTACAAGTAAAAGGTCACCGGGGTCGTGACCCCTCTCCCCCTCCCCTCCCCCGACAGACCACCCCTGCAACTCTCCCCGGGATGAAACGTACTGCTGTTTCATTCCCTCTTCTGCTTTCCCAGAGGCTTTGACTTTTTTGTTGTTTTTATTTTAAACTATGCAGATCTGAGGAATAATGGGAAATCTTTTTTTTTTGTTTTGTCGTCAAGGATCCATGTAGCACAGGTCTGCAGCCCCAGTCTGAGGCATTAACGGGGACGTAACGAATGCGAGTGGGTTTGTTTTCCATCGTCTTGTGCAATGAAACCACAGAAACGCCCGACTCAGACGGGAGCCGCGCTTCGGCGCGCGTTGCGTCCGCTGACACCAGCGGTCTAGATTCCAACTCCTGCCGGGCGCCGCCCTCGAGGAGGAGCGGCTGGTAATTCCCACCGTCCCTGGAAGCCTAACCGGATCGGAGCTCTTAGAGCCGTTTCAGGGCGTTGCTGTTAAAACAGTTGCGTCTGTCCAGACGCGCAACCTTCCCCCAGTCTCACGCCGCTTCTGTCGCTCTTTTCTCATTTACAGCTCGGAAACAGAACAAGGGTGGATGTCGGGTTCTAGTGGACAGGCCTCTGAGAGCTGCAGGAGTGAAAATGTGATGTTTAGCAGAGTCTCAGAGAGAGAAATGTCTGTGAGGGACATTATGTTTGCTGCTTCTTTTTTTTTGAAAAAAAAAAGGTCACTTTAATTGTTCAATCTCATTGTCTTTCTGTTGTGGTCGACTCACTAAATAATCTGTAGGTTTAAAACAACAAAAGGAAGCTTCAGGTCTGAGCTCCTTCAGTCAGGGGGGAACCCCGCACAGCCGTCTCTCAGCTTTTGTCTCCATCCGTCTTGTAAATAATCCAGACGAGGGTTGAATTCTTTGATCCCAGTTGTGTTGCAGGACCCCTCCCTCTAAACTCGTCCCACACGTCCAAAGACACCCGGTCCCCTCCTCCCCCGCCCCGCCGTCTGTCCCAGTGGAGACAGCTCTTCCAAAGACACCCCCCCCCACCCCAAAAAAAGAAAGAAAGAAGGGCAGGTTGTTTAGTTTAGTCAACTACATTTTCTTTTCCTAGAACACGTCATCCTACCTTTGGAGTACCAAGTGCAATGAATAAACATGACGCTCACATTCCGGTTGCATCCCCTCCCCAGAAGCGCCGCTTCCGGACCCTTTTTCCGGCGCTCCGCCGTCCCCACTCAGCAGACGCTGGTTTGTCCTGTCATATTTAGTCTCTGATCTTTGTGGAGTTTATTTTTTTGGTTTGAAAAAGTGTCCAAAACAGGGTAAAACGTTGCGAGAACGCTAGCTGAGCGTCGCGATGGCGTCTGCTCACAGAAAAGTCCTTTTAAAGTAGAGTTTAGGTCCAAAGCCGACGTTCCGTCAGGCCCAGAACACTCAAGACGCTTTCAAGAGATAAAGTTAAAAAAAATCTCTCCAAACTTTGGGATTTCAAGCTCCTTTTTCATCTGTGCAGACTGCATATTCACCCCTCCCGACCGACCCAGGTCCTGCTCTCGTCTGTTGGGACGTTCATGGGGGACGGTTTGTCCCCGTCCATGTAAATATAGGGAAAAAAAAAAAAAAGTTCAATGATTGTAAAGTTAAAACTTGGTATTTTCAAGTACCCAAACGTCAGGCGGGAGGGAGGGATTTTCTGACCGACTCCAGGTCAAAACCACGAAGAAGTCGCGTTGGTTGGAAGGTCCGCTCACGCGTCAGCAGCTGCAGATGTTTACATCTGCTGCAGCCCGCTCCCTCCATCCCTGTCCAGTACTTCCCTCCACAGGCTCCTGTCCTGCAACCTGATTTGATTTGATTTTATTTTTGTAATTGTTGCCTTTAACAAGAGTTTGCTATGATGTATCAGAGTTGAAAATGATATTTGCACTTGAATTGTTATTGCTCATGTAAAGAAATGTCTGGATTTTGTATTTGTCTTTTTAAAATGAACGGAAATGGTGTTTTTTTTTTTCTCATAGCTTGTCTGTTCGTAAAAATGCTCACACAGTTTTAGTCTATAGAGATGATACACATAACATTATCGACTGTTTAAACAAAAGTTTGTACTTGTTACTGTCCAAAACACTTATCGAAATAAACATACTGTACTTCAGCCTCACTCCAAACACTTTAATGTGTGTAACAACCACTTCATACAAATAAGCAGGTAATAGTGCAGAATCGCAGGTTATTTCGGTTAAAAATGACGGTTTAGATGAGCAGTTTGGATCTCTGTCAAGCGCTGGTGAGTATAAAGGTCTAGGATAAAGGACTAGTTCCCCCAGCGGACCGAACGGGCTGAAACGACAGGGGTCAGAGGTCAAACGCGGCCTCGAGCGCCGCGCCGCAGTGGCCTTCACTCACCTGTGGGGGCGCACCAGGGGAGGTCGGGCGACCAGCGGCCGTCGCTCCCGCAGGTGACGACGCTCGGGCCGGTCCGGGCGTACCGCCGCTTGCACTCGATGGTCAGGCTGTCCCTGGGCCTGTAGGACGCCCTGGGGGGTCCGTTCCAATAGGCCCCGGCCTCGCCCGGAGGGGGACACGTCACGTCTGCGGCACAGACACGTCACCTGGACCGTGTCCTGCCTGGGCCGGCCCACCAACGACCTTCGCCCTCTGGTACCCACCTTGGCAGGTGGGGGGGGGGCTCCACGTCCCGTCCTGCGTGCACCACACCTCGTTTGGCCCCATCAGGGTCCCCACCCGACAGCGGTACCGGACCACGCTCTGGTAGGCGTACGGCTGCTCGCTGGAGCCGCTCAGCTCGGCGTCGGCCACACGGGGAGGCTCCCCACAGTCCACAGCTGGAAGACAAGCGCTTACAGGAGGAGGAGGAAGACCAAGCCCACCCCTCCGTCACCGGTTGAGCTCACCTTCACAGACGGGCTCGCGGCCGTCCCAGCCTTGGCTCATGCAGGTTCTGGTTGCCCGGCCAACGAGGACGTAGCTGCCGGAGCAAAGTCAGATTAGACGGGAAAAACAGGGAAGAAGCAGCGCTTCCTCACCCCTCGTTACAGACGGCGGTGGCCGTGTCCCCAAACTGGACGCCGGTGTAGATAAACTCCCCGTTCAGGATCTCCCCAGCAGAACCGCACAGCCTTCCTTTGTTACGGGGCGGAAGGACAAATAGACGATAAGTAGTCCGCTGAGATCGAAGAGACTTGGAGATCATGGGGGGTAAAAACGCTGCTTACGTTCACATCGAAGGTGCAGCGGGCTCCACCTCCCGTCCACACACTTGCGGTATCGGCTGCCGCCAGCTTGGACGTAGCCAACGTCACACGCGTACTGGACCCGCTCGCCAGAAGCAAAGCTTTTCTTCGACATGTATCTGTCAGCAAGGTTGGAGTTCCTGGCGGCCGCGGGGACCCTGCACCGCGCTGGCGACCCAGAGAGAAGTGAATCACAGCAGGAAAGAAAACCAGAACAGCGCAGGAGAAACTCACCGTCTCTTTCAGGGGTCGGAAGGGGCAGGCAGCGGGGAGGCGGAGGTCGCCACCGGCCCTCCGGACCACAGGTCACCTGCTGAGCTCCATCCGGCTGGAAACCGTCCAGGCAGGTCAAGTTCAGGCTGTCGCCCACCCGGAAGGCCTCCCCGGGGGGCCGGAGGGCGTTGGCCACCGCAGGGCTGGAGCAGGTGGTCTCCCCCTCTGGAAGAGCCCAAACACACCCGAGCTTCTTCAGTGTTTCAAGACGAAGACATTCAACGTCCTCATCGTCGTCGTCTCCGGAGCGCTTCAGTAATCTGGGATTATTTCTCACCTTCGCAGGTGGGAAATTGGCCCGTCCAGCCAGATTTCTTGCAGACCAGGTAGTTGGGGCCCTTCAGGGTGTATCTGTCAGCCAGAGTCAAAAACAGCCTCGGAAGCAGATTCCACCCACAACGGTCAGACACGGCCTCACTCACCCTGCGTAACACACGGCGTAGACCTTCTCCCCCAGGTAGGAATTCCCTTCATACTCAAACTGTCCGTTAGGCAGGTCTCCAGCGTTTCCACAGGATTTTTCTGGGGAAGATCAGGGAAAATTTGAGCGGTCGAGTTCTCCGTGCTTGGTCTCTGTTCATTCATTGATTAAGACTACAGAAATGGACATAGTCAGACTCCCATTTAAGAGCGTTTGTCCTTCTATCCGGTCACCTGACACCATCAAAGACGCGCGTTCTCCTCCTGGAAGCGCAGGTTCTCGGAGCGGCCGCTAGAGGGCAGCGCCTCGCCCGCGTTCAGAGCGGTTTGAACTCTTTCCTAATAAATCCGACAACATAAAAAGTTCTAACTCACTTTCGCACTTGAGAGTCAGTTTAGTCCACGCTCCATTTGAACACTGCACAGCTCGGAGTCCCCTAGTTGGCGTGAAATCTTCTGCACAGCGGTAATAAACCTTCTCCCCTGCAGCGAAGCTCTTCCTGGGGCTGTACCTCTTCACCGGGCTGGTGTGCGGGTACTCGGGCGGTGCAGAGCATTTCTTTGGCACTTCAGCTGTTTTGTTTGTTTGGTTGTTTAAAAAAAAAAAAAAAAAAAAATCAAATAGCATCATTTGAAGCCAAACAAGCATCCAGAATCTGCCGGAAGCGGTTTCTCCGTCTTACCTGAGGCCAGGCAGGCGGACAGAAGCAGAACTCTCCATCCCACGGTCAACATGCTGGTGGAACCCGGGGCCAGTTTACAGTGGCAACAGGAGGATCGGCCCAGGCCATTTATAGAGGCGGGCTGGCACGTCTCCATGGCGACCAGAGGCGTCAGCACGAACACGAATCAAGTCATCACATCGCCGCATCGGAGCTCCTGGCCGGCGGAAGGGATCAGGTTGATGCTGCAGAGGAATGCACGGAAGAACCTTTGGCCATATTTGAGCCGACACCGGTTCTTTCTGTCTGTGGTTATTTTTGATCCGCAGAGAATTGGATTTGTTGCGGTGAAGTTTTTCTGAGTCTGAGTCACATCGCTCACGTTTGCAGGAACATCGGTTTTAAACCCGCAGTTTAAAAATAAATCAACCACTGACGTTTGGTTTTTTCTCCTTCCTTTGCCTTTGGCTAAATTGACATTATAAAAAAGAAAAACGTTATGCGCCCATCATTTTTTTCACAATGTAAATGTATTAATATAATTAATTAAAAATTATTTTTGTATCTCGCCAGTATGTCTAGTGTGCCTACTCATATAGTTGTGGATTAATTGAAATGCTTTAGGTCAAAAAGATCATATTTTTAAATATTTATTGACGTTTCAATGATGTTTGACGTGACTTTATCGTGGTGCTAATCAAAAACTAAAAGATTAAAATGAAATTAAAAACATTATTTTCTTTCCACGAGCTCTTGAAGGCGTGGTTATGACATCGCACGCGCTGGAGTTGAACATCGTTTATAAGGAAAACGAGTTGAGGACGATGACGAAGCTCGTCTCCCTGGGTTCCCGAGACATTTGGACACGCCCCTCTTGCGTGCTAATTGTTCGGACACGCCCTTCGCACGTCTCGGTTCCGTTTGGACACGCCCCTGTGCTGCTGGGTTCCGTTTGGCTACAGTTCGGTTGACCCGAACTTGTCCACTGAGGCCTTTTCCAGAACAAGACGTGACGTCTGGAGAAGACGTCATGTCCCGAGGATGGTGTGGTACTGGACCGCAGGGACACATTCTGTTTTCCCTGTCAGAGAACATTAAAACTACCGGATCTCTGGGGATTTATGATAAGGCAGCGCCCGGACAGCTAAACGTAATCGGTCTAAAATAAAAATAAAGAGTTAGTTTTACGGGGCTTTTCCCTCATAACACAAACGAGATGGATACAAGTTCATCTAGAGGTTTGTGGTTACTCAGAAATTTTAGAAAATGATCATTTTGTAAATCAGAAACTGCTAAAACGCGTTGTTTTCTTGGCTCGTACGCGGGGTGAGCGATAAAGCAGCAATGTCCCAACCTTCTCCGCCGTGTTGTTGATTTGCTCTATTTCCTGCAGACATGATGCCAATAACTCCAACACACCTGCTGGCATGATCGAACGCCGCACGGCTGCACACCTGTGCTGATGAACACACCTGAAGAAACGACGCACCGGGGCCGCCATACTGCCCCCTTCAGGCACGAACACGTATGACACCAGAACCATTTATCTCCTACAAAAGATAAATGTTTTAAATTGTTTTTATATCTTATCAATATTAAACATACCAGAATGTTGCATGTGGCATTGTTTGTTAAGAAATTACGTGGTTTTTTTTTAATCTCAGCTAATCAGAAACATCATATCTTGGACTGATATTTCAATCATGTACATTTTCCAGACAGCAGCAAAAGAAGGGCTGACACTGGATTTATCCTTGGAATATGTGAGAATTCACGTGGGGAATACAGACGCGGAGGTCAAGAATGACACACAAGGTGAACTTTATTAAAATATATGTACAACAGTGCGTGGTACATTTAAAGCTCTTATATTTGTTTGATAATTCAGGTAAAGGAGGTTTGAAATAATAAAGGCACAGATTCATTTCCAATAAAAATTAAAGATTGCCTTCTCTTAATAAACTAAAATATAGTGCTTTTAAAAAAATCCACAGCTGCTCAAGTTTTCTGCAACAATTTTGTGGAAAATCAATAAAATCTTTAAATTGTCATTGAAACTAATTTCAATAAGGCTGTCAATATTTATAAATAAAAAACCCCACAGTGGCTACACTAAACATTAGCGTATTTTTTAACAACTTTCTTTTAAATAACAATATTACTGCGTCCTATCAGTCCATGTGAGAAAGGACGGATATATCTCTGGGAATGTTTAAATATTTAATAGGAAGAAGCATAGTCTCCTCCACTGGATTCACGGTTAAAACTGAGAAACGTGTAGTAAAGCATGGACTCTACACTCAGTATGTTTGAATAAAACTCAACAGATTGAATTACTTAATGTGTCAAGAACAACTCAGCTCAACCCAGAAAGAACATCAACAGCTACAGAGGCATATAAAATCCAAACTCAAACTCCAGCCGGGTTTTCTGTCCTACCAAGGAGAAACTCTTTCACTTGGGATCTGGCTTTGCTTGGTGCAAGGAGTCTCTGCCCGGTAGGAGTGAAAACATGGATAGTGGCCCAAAAGGAATGGGTTTGGATGCCCCTGCACATGACCTTTACATACAATCCGGTCCAGCTCTGTGATTTACAGCCTGAGGTTGCTGGTTTACTTTCCCAGTACAAAATTACTTTTTAATTGTCAGGCAAATCAATTTTTTTACAATCAAGGCTCCCCACATATGTTTAGCTAACAACTAAACCTACTTTGGGCTTACAACAGATTATTAACATTAACAATAAAATAAAGAATCTATAATAAAATACAAGCGGATAAAAGACAAACAACAACAATGAAGAATCAAAGATGGGCACCTGGCCCAGGTCAGACTCACTATTAGCCTTGCCATGCAGGTAGTCCCTCTACGGGCAGCTTAGCCAGGCTTAGCACGGCTTAGCTGAAGCTGAACCGTCAGATCGCGGCATGGCGAAATGTGTCGAGACCCAGTTTAGAAAGATAAAGGCTGGCACTGGCGGGGCTTTTATTCCTGGTCTTTAAAACTGGTCAAACAGAACAAAATGCGCTGAAACTTAGGCTTCTAGACAAGTTCACTAGTCAAAGAAAATGCCTGAAAATACCTTTTCAGCTCCGAACACAGTCGCCTGTGTCTGCTGCGCTGAAGCCGTTTACAGACACCTGGAGGAAGGGAGGGAAGTTCGAAGACATTAATGAAAAGAGCAAACCACAAAAAGAAACAGGACGTTTCTTTTGACTGGCAAACATTCAAATCTGAGCTCACTAGCCAGAGTATAAGGCTCCCTTTCTGTCAGTGAAGGCTCGGTGAGTTCATTAAAGGTCGACTGCACTGTTAAAAGCTGGACAACTGCTTGGAAAGACATTAAAAAGTGGCAGTTCCACTTGATGTACAGAAAAGCAGGTGTCTCGTTACCGTGGAAAACGTGAAACTTTATCTAAATCATCCAAGAAAAGTGGAAGAAAGGTTACAGGATGAACAGTGCAGTTAATGTGATTAAACTGTGCATTTCATCCAGGCGATGACACCGGTTTTCACACTGACCTCGCTTTGTTGCAGCTCCGCGCCCTCAGACAACGGCATGCTGGGTAAAGTGGGCACGCGGGACATGTGTACTTTGGGGACGTTGTCCATGCTGTAAAGACGAGGCCGTTTAATCTGGTCCTGGCTGGACAAAGGAGTGAAGCTGTTCCGCCGCAGGAAAGCCGGCGGCACCACATCTGTTGGCTTTGGGTTCTTCGAGAAAAGAAGTGACGGGAGACAGACACACACATTTGTGAAAAAAGATACACAAAGTCAGAGATCGTCACGTGATTCGAGCGACAACAAAAACAACCAAAATCACCTCTTTTTACCCTTGATGTCATATTAGCCTCAGACGACTGGACAGTTAAAATAGATGTGGTAACACCCACTCTGTCTGTGGTCGACAGTCTGCACTCCACACAGGCAGCACACAAGGACCTGACACTTCAGGAAGCCAGGAAGACGCCCTGTGTCGTAACATGGCCTTAAACATGATTGTTCCCAGACTATGGCTCCCTTTGAACACCACAGCCTGGTTTTCGCTCCGGCTGTTTGAGATAAAAACTATTATCTTTTGCTGTAATAACACTGTTTACATTACAGCAGTGTGTTTCCCAAAATATTAATCTAAGAGATAATGCGTATGTGTGGCCAGTGATTTAGTTCCAGAAAAACAGGAGCATAGGTACAAACCAGACCGAAAGGCTTCTCTGATTCAGTTGTTTTACGAGGGACTCCAGCTAAAAAACTGTCTTCTGAAGGCTAACTTCATCCAATTTTAGCTTGAATAGTAAAAATAGCCAGAGCGGTTTATCCAGTCATGATTGTACCGGTCAGGCGGCACTGGGAAAGTTAGCCAGAACCGACCCGCAATGACCTGGCCCACAATCTGGAGGTGAAGGACGATGACTTTTCACTCAAAAGCAAACTTCAGGGGTGGGCTCTGAATATCTCCGTTCAGAGAGCCGGTGTTTGGCATGCCGAGGACCTGCAGCAACACCACAGCTCCAGCAGGCATCTTAACTATGCCAAAAATCTCTGATTGTGGAAACACCACAGGAACAACAACAACAACGGAGACGCTGGGAATGAGAGAAGGAAGGAGGTGCTTACTAAAGGTCTGTCCCTGTGGGTGTTGACAGCGTCCACCTTTAGGTCGAACGTCTCTACTTTACAACCTACAGAGGAAAGAAAGAATGATCAGGTTCTCACGAGAAGGCAGGAAAGGGTGGTGCAGTTAGCAGGCTTACCGTAAGCCACAGGGGTCAGTTTCAGCACCACATGGAGGGGGCATTTAATGTAGGGGAGATCATCTGTGACACAGAAAAACAGCCAGGTGCGTGCACGGTCATGTTTTTGTTGCTGTAAACAGGGAAGGGGTTTTTTGGTCTCGTGGCAGATCAGATTGTTCTTCCTAAAAGCTGCATCACACGGTTGCTGTTGGGGCACGTCCCACCACAGGAGCATGAACGGAGGACCGAGCCGCCGGAGCCGCCCCCACCCTGGTGGGATCAGCGGAGCTTTACCGACGCATGCTCCAGCGGTGATCCAGCTCCAGTTAAACCACCAGGGCATTAATCATCCATATGAAGCAAACCCACCAGTTTCCTCAGAAAACTTTTCCATCACACTAAAGACTTTTCCTCAAGACACACTCACACGAGTGTCAACCGCCTCGCTGTTGCTCTTCTTTAGGAATGCTGTTAGATAAACCTTGATTCGAAGCGTCAATAAATATCTGCCTTTGGTTTCGTCTGTAATATTGTTTAGACGGAGGCTTCAAGGTTGTCGCACAAGGACATGCTGCTCGCCAGGCCCAGGATCAAAACAACCACCTTTTTCATCACCACTTTGTCTTCGGGAGCCACGGCCGCCAGGAAAAGGAGGACTCTGTAAATATGTGTGTAAAACAGGTGCTGTCTGGGGCTGAATTAGGTTCCTGTTCATGCTCCCAACCTGCACTCTTGTCCAGGAAGTAGGCCAGCAAGCAGCGCATGACGGCCTGGTGACAGATGACCAGCACGTTGCCCTGGCGCTCCAGCTCCATGATGACTGGCTCCAGGCGCTGAACCAAATCCTGGTAGGACTAGAGAGGAGAAAGACCAGCTCATCAACAGAAGAACCAAGGTGCTGATGATGAGGGACAGAAAAGGTCGTCACCTCCCCCCCGGGGTATCGGTAATTGTACTTGTCCAAATCCCTCATGGCAAACTCCTCCGGGTATTTTTCCTCAATCATCTCGTAGGTCATTTCTTCACACACGCCCTAAAAAACAGAATAGGTGAAGACAGGCCCTGGCCCGTCTGCTCTGTGATGCCCCAGCGTGGGTACGCACAGCATCTATCTCGTTCAGGATCTTCCACTGCTCGTAGGGAACCCCCAGCTCCTCTGCCGTCTGAATGGTGCATCTCAACTGGCTGGTCCAGACCTTCAGGTCTGACAGTTTATGTTCCTCAACAAAACCCCTCAGAGCTGCTGCAAACTGGCAGAGAGCAGACGTGTGAGCGCAGATTTGCTTATATCCGCCTGAAAAGTGACGACGACTCTGATCCAGGTACCTGTTTCCCTCTGCTGGACAGTTCAGAGTCCCCCCCAATGCGCCCTTCCTGGTTGTGATGCGTCTCTCCATGGCGACAGAGGTAAATGGAGTGGGAGTGCACGTGGATGTTCATGAGGTAGTACACTATTTTACTCTGGATGTAATCCTGCACCCTGTTCACCAGGAAACAGCGGCCGACGTTGATGACCTGGATGAAAGACAGGTTCCTGAAAGAGGGAACCAGAAAACGAGACAGTCGGTCAAACAAGACTGATACGGGACCGCGGGATATCGTGCTCCTTTAGTTCCATCTCAAACACACACGTCAGAACTTTAGAGAAGGTTCAAGGTGAGCGATGACTTGAGTGTAAGAACAGAGATACTGCGAACATGGGCCTGTTCTGTCGAGACAGACACACAAAAGGGGACTGGACTGGGAAGCAGAGGGTTCTTGGTTCAAGTCCTGGTTGTGGAAGAACGTTAGAAGGTTCTGGGACACCTTCGGAGCACTGCCGAGGCACCCTTGAGCAAGGTGCCGAAACCACAAATTGATAAAGATCTCTCCTAAAAGCTTGAACTAAAAGCTGAATATTTACAATTTGGTTCTATCTGGAGGGTTTTGAATATGTTTCTGGGTTGTATAAAACGCAAAGATTCTTTCAGTGGTTCTGACTGGAACTAAAACGTGCCTCTATCGCCGCCTGCTGGACGGTTTATAGAACTACGCCCCAATTTCTCGGTTCGTGGTTTGTTTAACTGAACAATTGCTGACAAACAAATGTCAAAGAGAGATGTTAAGATCTAGAAATATAACCGACTGGATTAATTACAATAAAATCTCTTTCTTACTTGTCTTGATCGTCTGGATCTAAAGGCTGGTAAGTGACTTTGTAGCACTCTATTCTCTTCAGGAAGTCCTCCATGACGCTCTCTCTGTTTCTTTCTGGGTAATCTGGGCTGGACACTTTTACTTCCTGAAACGATACATTTACCAAGCTGATACACTGTAACTAAATAAACACGAACTTATGTTAAAGTTTAAATGCGCGAGTACATTATTTACCAGGATATTTGTAGCGATGACATCCGGATCGTCGCATATGGATTCTACAAAAAACACCTTGAAAAGCAACAAATCAACAGATCTTCCAGATGTCCATTTTAATCGGTCCTAATAGTTCAATGAACGAACATTTTTCCACCTTGTAGGCATTGTCCATTGCAAAGTTAAGGATGAGCTCCCTCCTTTCTCTGGTGGTGTTGGTAGCATCGAAAACCTGAATAAAACCGGAACAATGTTTTAGAAACACAATTTACAAATCATACAAAGAGCTTCTTTTGCTGTCCTCACTGCAATCTGTCCTCCCTCCTCGCTCAGGTATGACTTGACATCCTGCAGAGCCACCAGAGCGCACTGTCTGTAGAAGGAGAAGAAAAGGCATCACAGTCCTGCAGAAGAAAGCTGCCACTGCAGCAGATCACATCTTCCATTACTATTATCGTTATTATCATTTTCATTTTTATTATTAATATTGTTTTTACAAAAAAATACCATACTTTCTGATTTCCATGGCTTCTTTGTTGTCGTGTCTGAAGAAGTCGTAGGACTTGTACGACTGCACCGCCTCCCTTCGATAGACGCCAAGGTTAAACACTGCGTGAGGGGAGAGGGCAGGCAAAGCATGAACAAGGTGGTGAACGTGAGAACGTGCCAAACCAGTTCTTCCGGTTGTGTGCCTAACACATGGAAGACAATTCTAAAAAAAAAAAACTAACATAACAAGTTTAGCGGGTGTCGAACACACCTTAAGGTCCAACAACTTATTTTTCACGGGGTTAATAAAAACATTAATTACTGATCAGAGCTTATAACATTAAAACTGCCGACTGATTCCTGCTTGGCCTTGAGACTCTATCGGCGATCCTTAACTGACCCTTGGTCGGTACTCCAATCCAGTTAAGGTAGCGTGTGAGCTTCTTGGACATGTATGTTTTCCCTCTGGCAGGTAAGCCAATCATCACGATCACCGTAGGAGAGTTGGTCATGTAGGAGGCCCAAGCTGCAGTTCGGACACAAAGAGGGCAGAAAGACAGTAAGGTTTTATCAGAAAGGCCGACACACAGAAGGAATGCCTTGAATGGATCTAACGGCGCTCCTGCAGTCTCCGCATGCCAGCTGGTTAACTTTAGCATTCCCATCGTGCCATTACCATCGTCACTTCATGGGTGGTTAATATTTTTCAGGGTTTCTGCTCTTAAGCAACAGGGTTTTTTTTTTAATCTGCTGTAACCTTGTGTGTGACATTAAATAGAAAGAATTCCAGATGTTTTTTCTTTTTCCCCCTAGGAAGCTTGGGAAAAAACACGTCTCTCACAACAAATACAAGCAAGACAGGACCTGACCCGAGAGTCTTGGAGCATTTTTCTTTCATGCATTCTTTAAATGACAGCTTGTAGAAAGTAAAAACAGTGTGTGTGTGTAGTATGTGGCCTACATTATTTTAGATTTGCCAAAAACTTAACAAATCTCAATCATGAAGGTTGAACTTGATTCTGCATGACTGCAGCTGATAAGTGTGTCTGTCTGTGTTTGTAAGGATATAACCAGCAGTTCCTGGTACCTTATCGCACACATTCTAATATATGATCAGGGTAATTGAACATGTAATTAAAGAACCACCTGCAGTGAGGTTTCATATCATATTGTGTAAAGAAAGAGCACAAAGTTCACTTCTGCAAACACTGAGGTAATAAGTCATGTTTTAGCCTTGACTCACAACATTTCCTGTCGGTGGTTCGGAGGTCGGTCCTTTTGGACTCTGCTGCTGCAGATGCAGGTTGGGCAGCCATGGCCGGTCTGGTCCGGGTCCTGTTGTGCTCACACACACACACACACACACACACACACACACAGAGGAGAAAACGGCTGCATCACTAACACATATCTGAGCCACAGTCGTAAACTGATTAAATGAGCAGATAAGTTGATTATTAAGGAGGCAAATAAATACAGTGACATTGTTGAAGGTTGCACAGATTTTTTGGCGCCAATAATATAATATAAGCCACAGTTCTGTACAGTATTTACTCTACTGTCCTAAAGCCATTTAAAGGTGTCTGATGGCATGAAGGGCATGAGCACTTGGACACCAACGAGCTATTTATAAAGTTTTATCGTCTCCAAGTTGTAAAATGAAAAGGTCCCGTCGAAAGAATATGAGGTTTAAAATGGCAGCAGTGGTTTATCCTGTGACATCTATGAGGATACTTTAACGTCACCGGCAACCTTGGTCTGAGTTGCTTCTGCAACGCTCAGAAAGGACGGCCCGTTAAAGACACACGGAGAGCACAAATGACAGCAAAAGGCAGCGAAAGGGTTTTTTTCATCATTTTTCTTATCCTACCGCGAACAAACGGCTTCTTTGAGGATTTTATTTCTTCTTTTTTACGATGCTGTCATCTGTCCGCGGTCGTTCCGAACCGGCTGGAGTTGTCGGATGTTGTCTAAGCCCCGCCCCCTGCTTCTCGTGCCGGAAGAACACCAGCGATTGGTACCGGATCCGCATTACCAAAATAAGTAAAATATTTTAAAAATGTATATTTCGCTATTATTCAGACAAACAAAGTAGAACGAAAAAAAATTTAGCGGTTTAAATGAAGATATTAATATTTTATTACAGAAAAAATGGACGCTTTCTCCCGCTGAATGCACCGCTTATACAATATTTGCGTCGTTTATTTTTCTAGCCAGAAGGGGGCGCCGTTTCGAAACGATTCTGAGCAGTCTTGCATATTGGCAATAACTGGTATCTTTCTGACGTATTTGTTTCATTTCAGGTTTTCAATACAGAACTAATACAGAAAAAAATCATTACAAATATTTAACTAAGAAATTTAGAATTATTTCTTTCGTGGTAGCAAATAAATATAAGTAACTGAACAAGAATGTACTGTGACCATGTACCATAGTGGACCAGTTAAATGTTTTGCTAAGCTTTGTTTTATTTTATGTCATAAAACAAAACAATCGAGCACAAAAAAGGAAAGAAATTGCATCTTTGGGATCACAAATAGAAATTTCCAGGACACTATCTAAGATGTAATTGAGGTAATTTGTTTAAAAGACATATTCAAGGAAAACATACATGCATTCCAAAATGGAGTGGCATTCCCTTTTAATTCTACACTTTATTTCATACAGAAAATATGCCACATAACTCAATGCGATCACAATTTATTTTATTCTCTTGAAATAAGCTAACTTCACAGTGTCTAACTATTACATGTTAACATTAAACCAAAACCTTTTGTTTGCAAGATATGTGCTTATATTGGAAAATAATGTTCTTCATACTGTACAAGGTAATCTGGAGCTGGAGTTTTTGCCCATTTTCCTAGCTGGATCTCTAGGAGGGTAAAGTGGATGCGTAGCCAGAGCAGGTACAGAAGACAGAATGGGCTTGTCCGTCAAGCATCCGCGGCTCTATAAATTCTAGAAATCCCTTTAAACAAAGTATTGCCTCGTCCACACGGTGGATGAAGAGCACATCCACACCATCTGCTTCCAGGAGGTGCACGTTCTCGTTTGTCCGTTAGGTAGCCCTTTAAAACTCAGGAAGTACTGGTAAACAAACTGAAGATCCCTGATCAGCTCAGACTCTCTGAAAAGTTTGGCGTGGGGGCAAATAAAGGGATCTGGCTCTTAGATGATATGAAAAAAGAAGGACTTTTCACCATCACAGTTGTTGACTGTTGTCCACAGCATATCCTGAATGCCCTACACACATTGAATAGTTTCCGTTAGCTAGACCCAAGTTTAGTAGCACTAAAAAAAAAATAAAAATCACAGGACATTCATACATCTTTACATGTAAGAAGGCCATGCTTTGAGATCACACAGTACAAATAAAGGTTCTAACCAATGCCCACGATTGGTTTGTGTGTAATATTAACTTAGCAGCTAATATTACAATCATAGGATGAATGTCTGATAAGAGACGGCAAGAATGATGACCAGGACATGTAGCAAAGGGATGTTTAATGATTTCTTTGGACAATGAAATGCACATGTCCATAGTTGATGAAGTACAAATAATAAAATAAGAAAATTAACAACTAAGTGCTTTGTCAGCATTCCCACTTTAACTTCATTTCTCCAACAGAAAAAAAGAAAATTAAATTAAAAAAAAGAAAATTAATAAAATAAAGGTGTCCAGAGTGCTTTGCAAGGACTGCCCAGTAGGGGGGAGAGCCAGCTCTTACATAAAAAAATAACTACACACGAGTCAATCTACACTTGTGCATGAGGATTTGCTCACGTACCCTTGGCCCCTTTCTATCCGAGAAAACCGAGACATGGAAAATGTTCTACTCCAATAATCAAAGTGGTGAGAGTCCAGACAGAGACAGTCATCCTGAAGCGGTGCGATTAAAAAAAGAACGAAAGAAAAAACTGCTGACAATGCTGACCCCTGATCTGATGATCACATTTTCCTTTTTTAAAAATAACTTTAAATAAAAACCTTATCAAATGCAAGTGAAAGGTTGATCACTGCCATGTTGGCACCGTATAAATTTCCTTGCAGCACCATTGTTGTAATTACAGAAGTCAAGACGCGTTCACTTCATTTTAGATACGTCTTCCAAAACACGCCGCATAACATTAAAACAATAACAACAGATGTACCACAGGTGTTCATTCTTCAAGACTGGGTGGGAGTGACGGGAACATCACTACGCACCAGAGAACTCTCTGCTCATTACTGAACACATATCTGATCATATGCCAATGGCTCGGAACGTTTGGTTCGTAATTGTACGCTTAGGTAATAAATAATCCATAGTGGTTTCAACAAGTTTGAGTCTTTGACCTGAGTTTTGAGTCATTTCAAAGGCAGTCAGTCAAAATCAACAATCATCCTTCATGGCGAGAAAGTCTGGAAACGCTAATTGAATTGTCAAAAACGGTGTACCACCTGCGTCATTGGCTCCAAAATTACTTCTCTATTGCTGTGTTTTCTGTGTCCTGCCCAGTAGCGAGCACACCCCCACCCTATCGCACAGTCTGCTGTATGGGAATGCAACGTCAAACACAGGACGCTGGTCCTGTTGGTCCTCTACATCTCACCAGGATGCAGTGAAAGCGCAGAATGACTGGGAAGAAAAAGGAGGGCGAGCTTGATCTGGGATGAATGGAAAGTGCACTGATCAAGTCGACGTGGGCTGCAAAATGCATACGTTTCATACATTCCTCTGTAGCCTGCTGGCTCGGCAATCGCTCTCACATCGTGTCACAAACACGAGTCGACGTAAGACTTAAGGATGGGCCTCCACAGGCAGGCTGTGTAGTGTGCATTTGTGAAAAAGGAGTGGAGAGGTGGAGTGAATGATTGCATCAAGTGCTAATATATTATGACAATACGTGTACTCAATCTATAAAAAACTACCTCGGTACTGAACACTGACCTCTGTCTAACAAATAATCTGGTATACAACATTTACAAAATGAACATTGTAGTAGTGAGATATCTCTAATATATATGCTACTGCCTTCTTCTGGTTCTCTGATTAACACCGTGTGTGTTAAACCTTACCGTTCAGCTTACACACCATGCCCGATACGAACAGAGAACAGGAAGACTCCGTGGACAACGAGTACACCTACACATGTGTCCTGAGTGTGTGAATGGTAGCTCAGTTCATAAACCAGGCAGCCAACTTGCCAGTAGACTAACCAGTAACAGGTGTTTTAGGAGAATAAACGTCCAGGACTCTTCAACTCGGGTACTGAAAGTCCACGTCCAAGCACATTTAAGACAGTCCTGAATATTTTAGGAGATGATTATTAGAATCTCAATAATAGTAACAATAATGGTAATAGTAAGAGTATTAAACATCTGTCAGGATGATTTCATCCCATGGCAGGTGAGTGAAGATCTGTGTGTGTTGCCCTGTGATCTCCACGCTTCTGTCGTCAGCTGTGCTGGGATGAGGGCTCGGCCTCTGTGCATCCGTTGTAGTCTGTGTTCAGATCAGTTTGTGGTGGTGTTGACGAGAGTCTGAAGGAGCTGTTCCTCCGTGACAGCCGCTGCTCCGTCCTCAGAGTCGGGTCTGGGCCTCGGGGACGTAGATTTCGATGCTGTCGGCGCTCTCCGTGGCGGAGTTCTGCCGTACTGACGCCGCTCGCTTGGCCGCCATCAACCTTTTCCTGGCCTCCTGCCGCTGCTTGTCCACAGCCGAGTCCACGCTCCTGTCCTTCCCCGTCGAAAGCCTGGGCTTTGACGACTTCTTTGGCACGGATGATGGAAGCTGCTTGTTTTCATCCTGCAGATAAGACGAAAGCGGCGCTACAGTCAGCTAAAGGTGTACAACTAGCCCCTCTCTGTTACACAAATAGAGGTTATTATAGCTAATATTCAGAATGAAAGCTCTGCTCAACATATGGGCAGCAGCTGAACACTAAAATGGAGGTCAATATTGGTCATGTTTTATCCAAGAATAAATCTGTCATACGTGAAATTGAAATTAAGCAGATGGGAGCTGACAAAGTAAAAAGAAAGATTAATATTAGGTCATAAATAAATTGTTGTTCATGACTCACTAGAGAAAACAGAAGGTTATAATATTCAGCTGAAATCTTTTAGTCAAGATTACATTCCCAAAGACGTTGCAGTCAAATCTCCCGACAAACTTTACCTTCTTCTGTGGTTTCTCACAAAGTTGCCAGTTATTGGCTTTGAGGTGGTAAAGCTCATCAAACTTCATGCTGATGTCTTCTATAGAGAGCTGCAGCAGATCCCAGAACCCTGCCAGGTCCTGCGCTGTTGGTCGTGGGTTAGCGTTTATGTTCTAGAGAGAAAGCGTGCGAGAGAACTCCATGACCAGCTCGACACTTGACTTGAAACCTCCAGCAGATGTTGATTTGCACCCCGAGAGTGTTTGAAAGGAGAAGATGAGGGTAAAACTGAATCGTTGACCAACAAACACTCACCAAGTTCTCGTTACAGAGGCCTCGGAACTGCTCAAACTTCTGGGAGATAAGAAGCTGAGCACTTCCCACTGCACTGCGGATCGTTCCCAACACTAAAAAAGAAGCAAGTGTTAGCAGAAAATGACAAAAACAAGCTGAGCAGATTGTGTATCTTTGAAGGAACAGCATGGAGACGTCGCAGGATAGCGAGGAAATAAATGTTTACGTCATCTTATTCTGCCTCAGTAAAATAGTTGCTCAGATGTGATATAGATAAACCCTAAAAATATCAAAAGACTGCTCAGATATTCTCTGCCCAACATTTGCATATAAATGGAAATTTATCATTCAGGTCCACAGAGAGGAAGAGGAGTGACGAAGGCTGTGTAATATGACTGCTTCTCTCTCATTCATATTTAAGGGACCGTGGAGATAAATCAGCTTAAAAGCCTTCGTGGTATTCTGAGCTAGGAAAGAAGTAAAACACTCAGTGTGTGCTCTGCTTTGGCTCTGTCACAGCTCAGATGGAGACGACTCAAACACCGATGAGCAGCAGGAGTTGCTCTTTCTACTTGTCCTGGTCACCAGAGGAGATCTGACCTCTCCAGCTGTGTCACCTACCCTCCTCGGACAGCTTGTTGTCTTTGGTCTCCTGCTCCATCTGTTGGCACCATCCCTCCATGCGTGCCGTTTCCGCCCGAAGAAGCTTCAGGAACCAGTTTCCATCTCGGGGACAGGCTGGCGTGATCTGAACGCCGTCTCCGTGAGCGCTGCAGTTTCCGGTGTCCAGGCTGGGATCGGGCGGAGGGAGCGAGGAGGGATCTAAAGCTGGGTCCAGAGTCTCTGCTGGACAGGTTGATATCCTGGAGGCTGCACAAGTGTTTTTAACTGGCTGCTGCTCCATGGGTTTCTCCGGTTTGCTGGGATCAGTGTTACTGAAGGTCGGCCTGTTGCAGTTTGTGGTGGTTTTGTCTGTGGCTGTGCTATCCTGGGTCTCCTTCAGCTCCGTCTCGGTATTCTGTCTTGAGGCCATGCTGTTATCCCGACTCAGCCTGCAAAGATGAGCAAACAACCGTTTCTGACAGACGTCCTAAACGCGACGACGTAAACAATCTGGCACAAACACCATCTTCAGAGGTATCAGGCAGAGGACGTTTGCTGTCCAACGAATGTGATTAGAGCAAATGACAGAGGGCTGGAAATGTTTAGGAGGCCTGTCCCCATCAGGAGACGACAGGGCTGCTGCGCTGCTCCCAGGATGGCTGTGGATACACTGTTTACAATCTTAACATCCAACAGGAGGGTTTTTTAAGATCAATGGTATGGTCTATCCATGGCGATTTGAAGATAAAGGAAAGGTAGATTTATTCCAACTGTAATTTCTGTAAGTAAATACGCATTTTTCCCTTGCATCCAGTGTGCCTGTCACTAATTAAATCAAGCCCTCTCCAGGAAGCAGACGCCATTTCCCCCCTGTGGGAAGGCTTTCAATCTTACCACCCTACCATCAACGGCGTATAAAAAGAAGCTAGTTTTACTTTTGAGGTATAACGAGGTTTAAAACAGGTTAATAGGAACTAGTAATAATTGAATATAACATTCTTCATTCTTTTTCAAAATTACATTAGCACATTAAAAATGAAGTACATTAAAGACTTACGGCCTTCCGTTTTCCACTTGAACTCCAATGGACTGAAACTTCAGCGGTGCAGTTAAAGGTTGTGCTTCCTCTTTCAACACTGGCAAAACACAATCCACCTAAACCAGAAGTAAAATACAAATCAGTTCACTACAAAACCCCCCAACGATGAATAATTAAAGAGGAGTGGGAAAGTACCTGAACTCCTATGGACGACAGCTTCCTCCTGGGGGCGGTGGGGGGCTGATCTAGAGTCACACCGCGGCTGCTGCTGTCATTTTGGGGCAGGGTGGAGGTGGTGGCTGTGGTGACAGTGATGGTGGGAGGCAGGTCACGAGGTGCTGGAACAGGGGGTACGGAGGCTGCAGCGGGCGGAGGAGTGACTAGAGGAGCAGGGGCTGGTGAAGGCTTGGACCCCTGAGCCAGAGCGCCTGTGCGGATGCTACAGAGGCTGTCGGAGGAGTTGCTGCGGCCTGACTGGCTGTTGGCCTCGCTCCCTCGGTCCTGCTGGTCAAGGTACGTGTCTTGGGCCGACTCGGTGCTGCTCTGCGCGGTGATCGAGATGAGGGGCTTGGACGTACCACGAGGTGGGACTGGAGGGGGAGCCTTTCTGCTGCTGACTGCAGTTGAAAACAGAGGAGAGAGAGAAAAAAAGAGACAGATGTAAACTGAGGTCAGCATGACAAACCAGCTGGCATGTAGAAGGTTGTCTGTCAACGTGGTAACAAACCCATAAAACTAAACACAAACGTGGACTTCGCCCTAATTGCTTCCTCTATCGGACTGTGCTAAAAGCTACATTTGCATTTCCTGTTCACTCAGAGCTCCACTGACATCATTCTGTCTCTGGGGACTTTCTTCATCGTGACACACCTTCAGTTATGATTCTCAGGGGACAGTCAACCAGGACACCAGGAAGCATGAACCACAGGCCTTAAGCACACCCTCCACCTGCCTACTCCTATTTTTTTCTGCCTCGTCAAATCAATAGCGCCGTTCTGCAGTTGTTTTTTCGTCAGATGTAGTCAATAGCTAGCTCTTCCACACCTAAATCTGTTGTTTACAGAAGGAATTGTTCCAGACTGGGCGAATCGTCTGGCTGCCTTCCTTTTTGCTGTTTATTTCCTTGGATTCTTGGCTCTCCTTGATAAGGAAACAGTAGGATATTCAGTTATTTTTGCCACCAACTATTTTCAGATATGCTTTGAGCATGTTTGCTGCCAAAATTTCAGAATTTTAAAAGGGAGTTAATGAAAATATGTGCCAAAAAATAAAAACAATCCAAGTGCTCGAGACAGCATATGATGAAAATGCTGTGTAAACGTTCAAGGTGACTACCAAGATCAACCATTTCAGCTAAACAAAATTAAAAACCCTTCATACAAGCTGAAAGGATGAGTAAGATAAGCAGCCAGCACAGACAGTCTGACTCAGGGGGGAGGAATGTAACTGCTGCCTCTCTTTCTGCCTTCGTTCTAAATGCAGGTTTCTGGTGAATGACATGAAGTTAAATACATTATTACAGCATGAAAAACAACAACCGGGGGCCTTCTGAGGGAACGGCTGGATAAATTGACAGTAAAAACTGCCAAGCAAACAGCCTACAAATTTCTGACACACATGATGGATGACACACTTATCTGGAACAGGCTGAATAAGGAAGCTTTTCAAGGATAACCACTTGATTTTTCCCCCTCTCCAGTAGCGGTTTCTTTTCACATAGCAACACAACAGCCTATAATTGTGAGGGCTCTGCCACTGACTCACAGTGCCAGCAAAGCCCTCATTAAACCCCACCAACATACACAAACCGGGCCACAGAATACACTCCACATGGTTCAGGAGGTGAGCCTTGACCTGTAGTGACATTATCAGCCAACAACTGAACATTTATTCCCTGACAATGGGACACTTAGTGTGGCGCTCCTAGCGCAGATGCACATTCCCCGAGTTCATTAGCTTCTGTGTCCCAACACACAAGCTGTGTCAAGAAGGTTTGAGGGCTTTCCGCAGTTTGGTATAGAATGTTGTTATTCGAGATACGTGAAACACACTGCAGTCATTGTTAACTGGGCTAACTGGAGATTAGCTGCACAGAGAGCAGAGTACAATAACGACCGGCTCTGTATCCTTAACCGGTGGGCACGGTTCCAGGCTGTGATTAGGAGACAGATAAGCTGCCCAGGCACTGGGTTTCTGTGGCAGGGCGAGCTAATAAACCTCAGCTGTAACCGTTTATTTCACCGCACGAGCATCGCTCAGAATTGACGACTGTTCAGCTAAGATGATGTGGAGAATGTGGCTGGCGTGCTAGGACGGAAGCATTCTTCCGAGGCAGCGCCATAAGACGTCAGACAGGAGGTAACGACCTTCTGACTCACGACAGCAGATACTGTAACAGGCTCGCTCGTAGTGTAAACTAGAACGACTAACTTAAACAGTGCTGGTCTCTGCTGCCAGCAACTCCACTTTGTTGACAAAAGAGCATTTTGTACTTGGAAATTTCAAAAATCTCCCCATGACCAGGGCCAGTCTTGTGCGTTTACACGGACAGAAACACTGCTGAGGCAACATTTTACATAAAAACGAAAAACCCTCGGATGTGTGTCGATAACATGTCACAGTTCTGTCCTGTGGTTCTGCTTCGGCCGCTGATTCCATTTGCGCATCCATAACCTCCAATAATGAGTGTGACCAGACTGGGCTGCAGGTTAGGAGATGTTGACACAACTTGGTGAGGGAGAACTGGAGCGGCATTATCATAAACACACGCGTTATCGCAACAAACACCTCTTTGTTTCCCATTCTGCTGCAACATTTCATATTTACTAAGTAAATCCAAAAGATGTTATCTGTCCTGCGTACGCAGCGGAGTCGTATCTGTCTGAACCTGAATGGGGCTTCTGGGAAGTAAGTGATGATGTAAACCTTTACTGAAAGCATGGAAATGTGAAAGAATAGACTTTTAAACTGGGCAAAGGAACAAATCTGTCTGACGCTGACTTGACTCCGAAGTTCGCCCATCCAGCCGAGAGGTGACCTCATCAACGACGGTCAGAGGAAGAATGTGTAATACCATGAAGGGAGGATGACTCACAGCCCATCCATGGCAACACACACACACGCACACACACACACACACACCATGCAGATGTTAGAAACAATGAACACACCTGGTGGTTAAAATAAACCTCCTCTTATCCTGGAGGATTATCAAAGCCTCTTTCCCCAAAAGAAGCTGGATTATCTGAACAAACCAACGTGTAAAGTTCAGGTGAGGTTATTGGGAGTGAGATTCCTGCTTGGGTGTTTTTTTGAGTGTCCACAAAAACCTATTTTTGTGTCCAAACTAAAGCGCCAACCAGGTGAGATTTCACCTGCTTATGTCTTCAGGTCCAGCAGCGACTGGCTAAGGTGTAAAAATATACCTAAGCCACTTATTGTTTTCTTCAGAATGATGCGTTTACGGACCACTCAATTAAGAGCAACTGAACCTGAAAAATGAGTCAATCCACACAAGGATACAAACCTTACATTCAGCAGAGGAATTAAATGTTGACATAAGTTTGTATGTGAACCGGCTGGTTAACCTAAAGGCGACCACACTTCCTCCATCAGTCACATGTTATTTGTAGAATAGGAGTAGCTGAAGAGAGTAATTGCGTAATGTCAACCCAATTCACATATTTTCGCCTTAAATCCACTCAAAATGGACTGTAAACCCAATTTTTACATGTGACAATCATTCATATGTCTATAAAAACGCTCCACTGAACTCTCATCAAGGTTTGGTTTTAATCTTTGACCGTAAAAGCCAACGTTAGGCCGGATAAGTGTAAGGAAATAGGTGAAAGGATCGATCAGCCTGAGGTTTTAGGTACCGGGGTATGGATGCTGCTCCCGTTAGCTTCAGCGTTCACGTTTATTGTTAACGCGTAAATAATCGCGTTAGCCGCAGGCAGCGCAGGCGACACCGACGAGGTAACAAAGAGACGCCTTTACCGGGGCTCTCTACCTCCTTTTCTCCACCCTAACACAAGCGGCCACATCTACCTGCTTCGCCGGCTTGCCAACAACTGGCAGGGTTTTTATCCTCTTTCTCCATCCACGTTAGCTAGCTAACCTACCGCACCATTGGCGTTAGCAGCGGGTTAGCTTGCCGCGGCCAGCGAGCGGAAAACCGTAAACAGTCTCGACATACGTCAGGAAAAAGCAGAGAAACCTTACTGTGCCGACAGTGACTGAAAATATCCTTATTTTCTGCTCATTCATGAGAGACAGACGAGATGCAGACGGTCTACGGTGTCCTGCCGTACGCGACGCTGTGAAGAAAAGATTTGTAGTACACGCCCTTGACGACGAGGATTGGAGTCCACGTTGTCTCGTGAACCGCTGTCTGGACGCGATTGGCTGTTTCGGATCATCGATGTTATCAAACCTACACCTGATTGGTCGATTCTGCTGCGCTACGTTGTTTGTGATTCCCTACGTCTCGTTTGGCTGGTGACGCCGCGGGAAACGCAGTCAAATCTTGACCTAAATCGCATTCATTGTCCGTCTATTGTTGACAAAAGTTCGGTTCCTGCTTCTTTATAGAAAAAAAAAAAAGAAATATTTTCAGTACTCTGTGGTGATTAAAATGGGTAACTACAAAAATAACCCTCTTGGGGAAACGCTGACGTTATATATACATCCCATGATGATATATTTGCAACTGGCTGTTGATAAGCAACCATAATCTCCAGCAGGGAGATTGTAAAGCACTTTAATAAAGATAATCTTTTATTTTTATGGTAATAACGACAAGCAACGTGCTGAATAATGCACTTAAACACGCAGATCTAATGATCGTATAGTGTGCATTTTTGTAATGGATTCACTGAACTATTGTTACTGCTGTTATTGTTTTGTCTTTGTTCTCCCTCTTCCTGTCATCCACAGAGCAAAAAGTACTAGACATTTTTGTTTTTGTTTTAAATCAGAAAACATTCTGCAGTATTCATCATTTAATTACAATAATTGGGCCGATTTTCTGCCGATGTCACATTAAAATCTTTACCGTCTACAGTAGATATTTCTACATTCACAAGATTAATAAACAAATCTCTCCAGAAAACATGCATTTTGAAGGTTTTCTCGAAATCACCACATTGCTTTTAAACCAAAGTTGATACAAAAATGCATCCCTGCTTTAGCTTTTGTACAATTATACAATTTTGTACAATTGATTTATAACATTTACATTCCCCTATTGTTGACTATACATGGTGATGGAGTCCTGTAAAATCCAGAGAAACTTTGACCTTTGGTCTTCAAAAGGTCATAGGTCAAAGAGCTTTGATCATCAAGCAACCTACTATATTATAATCTGGTATTACTGTGCTCTCCAAGTGCTTTTCTAGATTTCCTAATACTTTCAATGTTTAAACATTATTTATGGACGTGGCCTGCAAACTCATTAGGTCAAGACTCATTTACTTTGCAAGTTTAAGAAACACACATTTTATAATCATTGTTTATTTTAGAATCTGAAAAAATGTTCAAGGATGCAAAAATAATTGAAAAAAATAAAGCCATTTTGTCTTTACTGGTACTTACTGGTATTGGAGGTGTAGCCTGCAGAGATGGGTGGCAGTGAGTCTGAGTCCACAGACGCTGTGTCCTCGTCCTGGGAGCACCCCGCCTGGATGGCCCGCAGGTAGCTGTGGCTGCGAGACCGGAAGCATGTCGGTGCAGGCAGGTCCAAAGCCTCCACCGCCTGCGATTCCCCCTCGCAGTACGGTACAGAGGACCCGAAGCCCTGCCTACATACCTGGAAAAATGTGTGCACTCACATGCTGATGGCAGAAGGCGAAACATGCTTCATGAGGCCTAACGCTAAGAGCGGAAACAAGGAAATCAATGCAATACATCAAATTTATAATAGTGCTCAAAAATCTTCAAGCTACATCTCAGCCTTCTTATGGCAGCGGTTCACCCACTGTGGCCTGACAAAGGAAAGGAGACAAAGAGCTATTTTTGGTTCTCAGTTTCAGCTAAAACTGTTTTCTTTGTATTTTAATCCCTACAGCTGGAGTTGCTGCTGCTGTTTCAAAAGAGAATAAAGCCATCTCTCTGTGTGCACAATGACAGTAGAGCCTCCTGATAAAAGGATGTTTGCACAAAGTCAGCATATGTGCTGATTAAAATATACTCTGAGTTTCGCCTTGTTTTATTCCGCTGTGACATTCAGCAAACACGCTTCTTTCAGCCAGAAGTTGACTCAGACTCTAAATAGTGTTAACAGACTTCATTATATACACTTAAATATCCCGTCAAGGTGGCTCTGAACCTATTCTACAAAGCTCCGCTAGAGTCCTTCATTCAAAAGAGTTCAGCACTACACAGAAATAAGTTTTAAGGCCCCGGCCTGGCGGAAATAAACCATCTGACAAGTAAGTTTTAACACATTTGATTAACAGACCTACCTGAGCGCCTCTGCCCAGCGTGCTGGAGCAGTGGCTGAAATCATTCCTGCGGTGCGGCGGGGCCTCCAACGGACTCACCAGACAGTCCAAGTTATCAAGGCTCCGGTTTGTCGACAGCTCTTTCAGGGACGGCAGAGAGCTGCGGACACAGAGGCGAAAATCGGCCCGTCAGGAGGTTTAAACTGGAATAAATGAAGCCTGTGTTTAATTAATGATGTTAAATTAAGCTCTGAAAAGGATCCCCGTGGATTTTTGAAATAAAACACTGCAAAAATGTGTAGTGATAGGATAAAAAAGCAAATGCGGCATGAGTTTGCAAAAACAAATGTTTCTTTATATTATCTTTAATCTAATCTTTTTCAAAGGAAGGAGCAATCATTGAATGTTTTAATTCTCTTCTTCACCTGTTTTTGCAAATGAACCTGGTTGATCTGTGAAGTTTTGATTTGAGGTTTCCTCTGTTGTGGTATTGTGTGACGGTGTGTGTGTGTGTGTGTGTGTGTGTGTGTGCACCAAGCAGCAGGGTGGGGTGGAGTGACTCGTGGAAGATTTGCATGTCATGGAGTCAGAACTGGAAGCAGCAGGTACGGGCGTGGTGTGCCAACACACCACTGAGGGCACCTGCATGGTAAATCAATGGGACGTGGCGACGGAGAAGGAAAAATACTGGGGGCGGGCGGGGGGTTACTGGGAATCAGGGTAGTGGTGGCCAGGCATGTGAGGAGGGTGGGGTCAGGGGAACACCGTCTGCCTGGGGAAGGCACTGACCTCAGATGCTGCATAGAGCATGCACTCTGCAGAGGCGACCACAGATAATCCTCCCGCATGAGAGCGTATGAACGATGCCTGGCGGTGTGGATGGAGGGGTGGAAAAGATGGCAAAGATTTATCTCCTACTGGTTTATACTGATGACATCATCCTTGTAGCCCCTTTAAACAGGACCACTGCGAACACACTGTAGCTCTAACTTTGGCTGCTGTCTGTCTAGTTTTTGTGATGAGATGCTGCCACCTGCTGACTGTCTTTGAGGATATAAGGAAAATACTTGTTTCCATAATCTTAGCAACAGAAGCCCAGCCCATCCTGGAGTATCTTGGAGAAGCTCACAAACACAAATGAGCATGATGATCTTAGTCGGAGGACTTTTTATTCCAAGACACTCACTTGCGTGGAGGAGGAGGAGGCTGCTGCTCACTCAAGGAGCGCTGGGTGGCCTTAAGGTAGCTGTGGCGCCGGGCAGCAGATTTGGGGGAAGGTTTGGGGCTTCCCTCTGAGTCCTCGCTGTCTTCTACATCTCCCATCGCTTTCACATAGCTACCACTGCGCATCCTTCGACAGGGGATCTCAGTCCCTTTGGCTCTTCCACGACCTAGGGTTGCCCAGTCCCCCACTGGAACCTGGAGAAGAAAAAAAAAAAACCACCACACTAGAACCATGCATAAATCTCTTTAAACCAATTTAAAGAAAATGGTAGCTTCTGCTCTAAAAGAAAATGTGGTTGTGTTAAATGTCTTCAGTTGTGAGTAAAAACTGAGAATTAACTGATGCGATCAAATTAGGAAATAAAACTTTCCTGCTCTTGAAGTGATCAATCAAAAAAGCCCAAGAGAAATGACCAAAAATTGATGAAAACCTAAAAAGATGATGATGAAGATGAATACTCACTGGCCCTCCTACCTGAAGGAACTGCTGTGCCAGGTCTTGGTGGCATGACTTTGATTTCAGAAGGGTCCTGTTGACCGTAGCCGAGCCCTTCTGCAACACTTGCCTGGCCTGGTGAAGTGTGAGCGTGGACCAGGTGCCTCTTTTCACCATGGTATCGTCCTTGCTGCCCCTGCTTCTTGCCTCCTCTTCCCTGGAGCAGATCTGCGTGGCGGGGCAGGCCAGAAACTTGAGGTCGCTGCTGCTTTTCGAGGCCTTGAGAGTAGGATGTGCAGAAATGGTGTTGTAGCCCTGTGGAATATGTCTGGCCTGGCTGTCCGACACCGCTCTGCCCAGAGTCATCATGCTCAGCGGGTTGCGGTAACCTACAGCTATAGTACCGGCTTTGGTGGCGTCATCCAGGGCGTCATCGGAGCTCCAGAGTCCGAGTGCGTTAGGCCTTGGTGTTTGCCTCGTGCCTTCGGTTTTAGCCCTGTCTTTACTCTTACTCCTGCGGGATGGTCTCCCGCCGTCGTCTCCGGCTCCGGCGGAGCGTCCATTCAAGTTACCTTTGACTGCAGAGTTTTCCAAAGAGTGAGACTTGGCAAACAGCTTCTGCACAGAGTGCATCAGGTGGCGTATGCGCCCCGGGCTCTCGCTGCGCTGCTTCGACATTCGCCCCCTGTGAAACTGCAGCGTACTGAAGCCGTCGCGCTGCAAAGGCAGGTGCCTCTCAATCTGATCCAGAAGGTTAGAGGGCAGACGGTTGATCTTGGCTGCTGCTGCGGACGAGATGGTGGCAGAACCGCTGGTGATCATAGGAGCGCCAGCGAGGCCCAGACCCAGGCCCATACCCATACCCAACGATAAGGAGCTGGGAAGCGTTCCCATCCTGCTGCTCTGGCCAATGCCTGCGACGCCAGCCATGCAGGGCAGGGAGCAGTCGCCCGGTTCCGCCTGGGAGGTGAAGTGCAGGCGAGGGAACGTGCTGCTGTTGGTCATTTGGCTGGAGGGCAGCAGGCAGTCAGGGGTCAGGGAGGTGGGACTGGTGGGAGTGCACTGGTGTAGATGGGGATCCAGGGTGCCATAGTGGTTAAAGGTGGGGCTCAGCAGAAAGGGGCTATGTGGGTCAGAAGACAGGGGACAGAGAGGCCTCTGCGGACATCCCGTTGGTTCACAGGAGTCAGACAGGTGGCGGCTGCGGTTGGCTCCTAAGCCTTTCATGGTGGCTGCGGTTCAGTCTCTAGTACAGATCAGAATGTCTCTAATGGCTGCAAGGCCTCGTCCTAAAACGCAGAGAAGAAAAAGAGTCGGTAAAACGAATCACTGACAAATCAAAACCAAACAAATTATAGATGCTGTGCTGCATTTACACATTAGTGTAATTTGAATGGAAGATCGAATAAGCAGCTGCAGATTTAACTAGATAAATGATATTACAGCGTATTTGAGAGGATATTACACAAAGGCCACCAGGTGGTGCAAAAGAGCTCAAGGGACACAAGGTTAATGAGAACGTCTGCAGTCTCTCTGCTCCACACACAGAAGGCAATCAAAGCTCAAGGAAAGAGGGATTCTAAAAGAACACAAAGATCCAGGCTGAAATCCGAAACTCCTTTAGTCATGCAAAAGCAGGAATACAGAAAGGAAAAATAAACATATACATAAAACTCAAATTATTTAATGGCTTTTGTACATTATTTATATATAATAGATTATATCCAAATCACATCTGAATGAAAATATCCAAAATCAAAGAAAGAAATCTGCAAGGAATAGGAACACTGCCGTGGAGCCGATGTTTTCTAAACAGAAATACAACCCAATTTTCTTGACAATGTCATGCACAACAATTGTGATTATTATTCACAGAAACCTCCAGTCATGTTTTTTTAGCAGCTGCTGTTCATGTTTTCTCTGCCGTGGAGGCAAACAAGATGCGCTGGCTTGAAGAAGCAAATCAAATACACTCCCTGGTTCAGTGACGCTCAGAAATTCACTGTGAATAAGGAGCAATGTTGCATCAAGGTTCTGAAAAATGAAGAATTCACTTGACTAAAATCCACGCAGCTTTAAATTCCCTGTGACAGCTGCTGCCTGCATCACGGCAGAGGGACTAAATCTTCCTTCTGCTCTTCCACACAGCAGACATGAAACGAAGCTAGGGCCCAAGGTGGCAGTTAGCAGTGCACATTTTTATATTGCTGTGCTGCTTTACCAGTTCTGGCATCTCTTTGACCTCTCCTGACCTCTCCGCTGTGAGCTGACTCAGCGTTCCTGGACGGCTACAGCAGCGCCGACAACCACAGCGTCGTTTCACAAGGTGATGCAAATCATCCGCCCGTGCTGCCCGTTGCCCCACGTGCTCACGTCTTGCGTGTAACGCCTGGTCTGCTGACCATCCCCACACACACCCACACTCACGCGCCAGCCTACCGACCGCCCACCACGTCCCCGGAGTCCCGTCGAGTGTCGTGCATCACACGAGGCAGGAGAAGGTAGAGCTGCTGCGGAGGCCATGCAGCTCCGTCACAGACGGAGTGCATCAGCCTGTCTGTGTGGCGTAGGCCGGCAGCCTTCTGCATAATTACAAGGTGAGTGAATCACCGTGAGTGATGATAACGAGCACGTTCAAAAACACAGACACATCAGAGACAGGCAATAAATCTGCAGTGGGAAAATCTCCTATATTTAGCAGAACAGACTAAACGAAACTAAACCACGAGGTTAACAAAACCTTGGCTGTAGTAATAAACTTGCATGTTTTGAACATATTTGACCAATAATCGATCTTTTTATCAACATACATGCTCGGCAAGATACAATGTAACATTTTTCAAAGTGTGGATATTACAGAACCATCAACACTTTCACGTAGCAAAATACAAATGTAAACAGTTGAAGTTGAGTCAAAACCTATTTAATTCTTTTTTGGTATCCTAAGATGGCCTAAACAATCCTGATTCACTAAAGTAACTAATAAATGTCGATACACTCCGCCCACTGATTCACAGAACAAACTGTTTTCTGAAACAGACATTTTTGCTCACCTCCCTCTTACAGCGTGCTGGTCCTGCTATAGTGGCTATTTCTGCAGGCTGTGTGTACCCGGCGTGTTTATCTGGGCTCCGACACAGCTTTCAGAAGATATTGTGTTAGGGAAATGCAGCCAGATGACAAAGAATAAACATGGACAAATGTTGTCAGAAATGTGGCTTTTGAATCTTTTTTTGACTGGGAAACTTCTGAGGACACTGATGCTTTTGTCTAAAGCTAATATCGATTTAAAATCATAATAAAATAGGATTTAAAATGTCAAAATGTTCCCCGGGGAATGGCAAAAATGGCAAAATGCCTTATGGCAAAAACAATTTAGCGCTTTATTATTTTGTCATGTTAAATCCTTTTAAGCTTTTGTAATACTGAAAATCTCTGCCAACAACTAGGACATCAGCGGGAAAACGTGCAGGTTTACAGGTTTGGAAGTGCTGAAAACACACTCTACCACAGAGGTGTGAGAGATGAGGAAGTAAAGGGCGGATCACTGTCCCGCCGGGGTTTGACGTTCTATTGACAGGAGCTCCAGCTCCATCCACACAGGCTCCTCTAACAAGCACAACTGAGAGTTCCTGGCTGTGTGCGTCCCACAGAGGTCCTGTAATAAATGTCTCCTTGGCGGTGCACTTCCCATCCAGCCTCTGGTGATGAACAGGAGGCGGCGGGAGGCGGCGGGTGGGGAGAGGAGAATCGATCTGGGTCCAGCTCCTTGTTCTCAGGGTGACCATACAGCTGCTGCATATTGGCTTTTTCATTCTCCTTCAATAATCACCTTTGATTCTCACCGCTTCTCCTGGTCAGCCGCCATATTTCATACATCATTTACAGTACAATCACAGGGCGCCATCAGCCTTGAGAGTGGAATGCCTCGCTCTAACACTCGCGGCAGCATCCGTTATCACAACTGCTCGGCGAGAATTTTCACCGCATCGTTATGTCACGAGAGCTTTACCTCGTGGCAGCTCTGTTTATTCTTATGAGAGTTCGATTCATTTGATCGAGGAATAATTGACATTTTATATGATTTCATTGCCTTGGGCAGGAACACAGATCTTTAGGGATGTTTGGAAAGTCTGTTGAGCATGTTAATGCGTTCAAACTACAGAACAGATAGTCGAGAAGAATCACATTACGGTGCAAAGTCGATGGACCGATGGTTTCCTCTATCATATTAGCAAAGAAATACAGTCATGAATAAGTGCAGCCGCGGGGGCGCCGAGGGAGCACTGCATCAGCAAGCTTTCCAAACCCTGAAAGCATCTTCATTTGAACGCGGCTCTCAAAATGTTGGCATCTGTTGAAATATTCAGAGAGACGAGCCTTGGACGTTCATAGGATTCTCATCAGTGTTTTGCTCGTTACCGGGATCCCTGCGCAGGCTCTCTTCTTCGCTCCTGCACACACTCAAGTGTAATTAGACGGAGAGGACGCGCGGTTCCCCTGGGCCATTAACCGTCTTCGCTGGAGTGCCGCTGGGTCCCTTTTGCAGGTTTTCGTTGGTGCCAGCCTAAGTGGCGCTGCCTGACCGCAGCCAGGCGAAACACAGTCGCCATGGCGCCAAACAAAGAGTTAACATTTACTGGTATCAATGGGAAAAGAGGCTGCAAATCCCTGTGTTTGTTTATTGGATTGCCTGGCAGTAATATGCATGTAGAAATTACTACATTACATGCAAATAAGATTAGACTCCAAATAAGATAAAACGCCTCAGGTTGGATCCTAGTTTTAAAAGGAAATGACACGGTTTGGAATGCACACATGGGGTTTTTTTTAACCCTCCTACAGCAGAATGGCAGCAGTTAGCCGTGGGGTGGTTGGTGTGGAGCTGTGAACCCCCCAGAGGAATATAAAAATAAGGGCTTTTTATTGGTCTTAGGCAAAGCAAGCCAATAAGCTGCTGCTGCTGCTGCTGCTGTTGTGTCACACACCCCCAGCACGCACATCCCAGTGTCTAACCTGTTAAAACACACAGCCCGTATATTCAGCACAGCCTCTGGGGCCCCTGGGGAATTATGGCATGCTCGTGGTTAGTAGCTGCCAGTGTGAATCCTCCACCGCTGCTCGCTGAAATTGCCATTAAGGCTCCAACTGTCTTGGGGGGGTTTGGGCTCAGAGGCGTCTGCTTCGGAGAGAGACAGGACCAATGCTGACTACCAGACACAAAAGGAAGGATCGCAGCCCATTTCGAAAGTATCGGGGTCAGTTCTGCTCAGGGTAGATTAAATCTGATTGTGGGTCGCGTGCGCTTATCTTTTTAAAATGCTGTCTAGCCCCCAGAGACTGACTTTGTCCAATATGCAGGAGAACAGCGATGGTAACATGCAAATGCAACCCCTCGTCGCATACATGCAGAAGATTCCTTTCTCTTGGTGGCACAATCGGAAGTTATTTGAATATTCTACTCAATTATTCAACTATAAAGAGTAACATATTGCTGCATCAGGGGTTGTCACATTACCATAAAGTATACCAGCCTGAGCATCGTGTTCCTGCCCGGAGTGTCATTCTAAATGGATTTCTCAGGGATGGGCTCGCTAAAACCCACCGGGAGGCAAGATCAGGGGACGCGAAGCATCTCGAGCTCCTCAAATTGGCCCCGGCACCGCAAACAAAATGAAATTAATATTCTGTTTTGCTCTCATTTATATGACAGGATTAAAGCTTTGGGATTTAGGATTCGATGTAATGCACCCGACCGGGTGGTGATCCAAAAGGGGGGGCAACCGTGGTCACTGGGACAGAAAGAGGGGGGAGGAGGAGGAGCCAGACTCATGTAGCAGCAGCAGAGGCTGATGTGAGGATTACACAAAGTCGTATTAAATGTGCACAGGACCCCTCATCCCCCCCACCCAAACAAATTTGCTGTAAAATGGTCTAATTATAATGAACCTCAAAGCTTGTTTAACCAACAAGGAGAATAAGAGGATCAGAGGAGACCAAAGGAATCACATTTGCTGCACAGTTTTCATTCCCAAAACTCCTGCAGGGTTGCAGAATCCTGCGCCTTTTTGGCTGGTCAGCCTTGCCGTACCCTCCTGTAAGAGGTTGGCCAACCCCGTCAGACAACACCTTTCCCTTGGAACCGCCAGGTAGACAAATGCTGTCACCAAGGCAACGTGGCTCCAACCGGTATGACGGAAAACCCTGCTGGATTGCGGCTCTTGGAGGACTGGGTTTGCCAACCCTGCTGGAAAGAATCCAGTCAGATGTCTGCGAGCCTCTGGAGCCTTGGTCGCTGGTTTATTACTTTTAGACACAGATTTCGTTTAGTGGCCAGTTTGCACCACAGTAGGAGAGAGTCTGTTCAAACAGATCCATTGAAACAACACCGGCCAACATTTAGATTCACGTCTAAGCTCCGGCTCTCCAGCCTGTAGCTCCTAAGCATCCTACTCCCTTCCTGTTATCTGGGGGGAAAATGTCTTCCAACCCGGAATTTGTCCGATGGGAGGTCGGACTGAAAGAACCACCTGCCGTCATCTTCCGTGAACGCTAAGCTGCTATCATGCATGGCCTGTAGACATCAGTTAGGAGCAAACCTTCGCCGGGATGATGTGTAGGCAGTCCACGTCTGCTAACTGTACAGTAGCTCCGTCCTGGGAGAGCACATTTGCTGCTGCCATCTCTCTGTCACGCACCGAGGCCCTGACACCCAGCGACAGGAAGCAGAGGACAAGCGGGCCACCAGGCATCAGCCAGGACCAGACGTGACGGCCCGTTTTTGGATCAACATGCTTCTGGGCTAATTTATGTGGGACTCTGCTGCATCCCTGCAGCTGAGGCACGTTAAGCCTCTAGAGCGCCAATGCAGAACCTGTCAGGGATTTAGACTTTAGATTTCAAACACATAGCAGCTGAACTACGCAGATTCTGCGTCTCGTCCTTCGTCCCTGCAGCAGGCGTCCATGACGACGCGGGGCCGGATCACAAGTAGGTCCTCCCTGACATCATTACAAGGTCAGAAAACAGGAGAACAAGAGAGCCAATTTCAAAATAGAGAGAAGACAGAAAAAAGAGTCAAAATGTGAATTATTATTTGTCTGTTCTTAAGTAAAAGAGGACAACCATATTCATTTAACCTTTACGTTTGGCTTCTAGACCTGACAAAAGCTGAAGAGACACGTTTCCCTCGTCTCATCGCGCTGTGAAAGAGCAGCAGAAGGCCAGCGAGACGCTCCGTCCCTCTGGGACTGTTTAACAGCTAGGACAGGAGGCCGAGTCGGACCATCTCCTGGGTGATCCTGTCTCCCCGAGTCTGCTGCTGGGCAGATTCAGGGCTGTCAGTCGGGGACAGGTAGGCAGGCTGCAGATGCGCACAATAAACCCGCCTTATCACAAAAACGTTTGAACGCTTGACAGCACCACTCAGCTGACTGTCCGAGGGCTTCTGATTCTTGACCAGATTAATACGCTAACAGCGACCTTTATGGGCCAGCGAAAGGTTATAAAGTTAGTTTTAGAACCGAGGAACAAGGTTTAAATCCACACTTGGCTTCCTCCAGGAAAGCTCTATCTTTGCTTCCAAACAAATAGAACGACTTATTTCGCAAAAAATTCCTCTAAAAACTCTCCAAATGTGCATTTAAACCTCGTCCGGGAATTTAGTTTATATATAATTTAACCATCTGTGGGCACGTCTATCCTCATTCATTGTGCTGGTTCAATATTTATAATAGTGGGATCTTTTTTTTTAGGCTGTCCTGGATCAGTAATAGTTTTTTTACATCTCCCGTCCCTGATTCAGACCCATCAAACTTTATCAAGATCCACCCACAACATTTAATGGATTCTTCCTTGACCTAATCTCTATCCGGAATTAATTCAAATTCAATTAGCTGCACTCAGTCAATCCTATTAAAAATCAGACACAAACAGTCCAATAGCTGGTTGATGTTCTCTGTGCAGCATTTAGCAGCTAAAAAGCTGATAATTGCTCCTGCAGCTGGCAGAGACCATGTCAACAACAGCCTGACTCGGAGAACCACACACACACACTCACACACACCACTATAAGACTACAAATGTTATTACTGAGGTGAAAGTGTGAGCCTTGACCTCGGCGGTGGAGGTTCATCCTGTAGGCAAAGCAGCTCGTAATCAGCAGCCTGACCCACAAACTGCATTTGTGCCACGGCTGCTTTCTTGGCCATGAAGGCGTGTAAGTGGAGGTGGAGAGAGCCGGGGCGGGTGTGACCGAGGACGCGTTTCCCTGCGTTTTCCCTGCAGGAAGGACACTCATTTAGCAGATTGATAGGACACTTTACTGCCCTGCACCTTCCTTCCTTTCTTTCTTCCTTCCTTTCTTCTTTCCTTGCCGTCTCCTCATCTCCTCCCTCTATTTTATACCCATTTTTTCATTATCTCCTCCCACTCTTCACTGCAGCTTTGCCACACACACACACACACACACACACACAGCCTGTAAATTCACATGCTGTCTTCTCTCTCTGCCTGTTCTCTCACATACAATCCTCTCTGGAACTTGTGATTGCTTCGCAGAAGCTCTCCTAACCTACTGAGTCTCCCTAACACTGCGACTTATTGTTCAGATGCAGGATTTTACTTTTTGTCGATTATTTTCGCTCATCTAATGTGGCGCTTTTCTCCTCGTTGCAGCTCTGGTCCTCCTGACCAACACTGCACTTTAACGTGCTCCTGAAACCAAAACTAACCAACGACAACCAACAAACTGCAACTATATCTACATATCTGAACAAAAATCAGAGGCTTCTGCAAGAAATACAACCAAAAATATTTTTGCAACCCAAAATATAGATACACCGAGACAATAATGGAACAAAAATGGTAAAACAAAAGCATTTTACGTGAGGTTTTACTGCAGACACGCACGTCAGAGAATATTTGAAGTAGGAAATGAGCGATCATCTGGAAACCTACTACCTCATGCATAAATAAAGTCCCCCTCGCATGTGCTCAAGCACGACACAAACGCCGGAGTCTTATCAGACCAGCTCAAAGCTCTGCTGACACCGAGATGATCACTTATTCATGTATGAAGCAGGCCATAAATTGCAGGTGACATATGGATTTTTTCCCCCTGGAGAGAAGCGACGGGGAGATGAATGCATGGTCGCAGTCAATGCCAGCGAGCTCATTGCTTCGGTGACCTCAGAGAGGGCAAGGTCAATGAGCGATCAGTGTTTTTGGCCCTGGAGAAAAGCTGTAATACAGCATCAACACGGCCTCCTCTTCTGCTCTTCCTCCTTGCAGTTCAGCGTCTGAGTCAACAGCTGCTCTCACACTGGATTCCCAGCAATAAAACACTCGTTTGATTCCATGTTGTTTATTCTGCCTGATACCAAATCAGGTGCGATAAAGCCCCGGCAAAAAATTCGTTTTCATTCTTTCATCGTCAGAGTTTCTTCCCTAACTGAATCGAACACTGATGGATGTTGTTCCTGCCGAGGGATCATTAATAGTGCGGTGATCATCATCGATTTGCCCCAGGTAATCATCATTTTTTATATTTTAGACATCCGCTGGTTTAATGCAGCATCACAAATAGCTTTCTGATTAAAAAGAACAACGCTCCCGGGAGCCACCAACATGGAGGCTCTTCCCACAAGACTACACGGCGTACCAGGGAAACATTTCTTTGCATTTTCACAGCCAAAAAACCTAAAATTCCAGTTACCGAGCCCAAAAAATTACCAATATTTGGTGTCTTTTTTGTGCCAACAGAGCAACAGTGATATACGACTTACAAGCGACAGTGAGGAAGATCCACCACAAATAGATCTGTCTGATTAATAGATGGAATTAAATAAAGCTAACCTAATAAGCCAATAAGCTAACCTCAGCTTAATAAAAGTTTAAAAAAACAACATCCAATAAAACATCTGTTACCCAAAAATGGCAATGGAAGAGGAGAAGGTTGGATTTTTAATTCATGATGTGCTACGTGTCCCTCGTCTAAGGGAAAGCTGGGCTGAGAAAGGTCAGGACCCTGGACAGCTCCCCCCCACGACCCCCCCCCGACCCCCTCGACCAATCAGCACATGGAAAACCGCCTGTTATTGTGGCGACTTAGCATTAAATCAAAAGTAAAGATCTCAGCGGAGGCTAAACCTCGGCTATGACACATGCTTCATTCTCACCATCTGCATCTCATTTGCGCCTTTGAGTTAACAGGTCAAAGGTCAGGTTGTTATGGCCTCTGAAGGATGAAACGGGAGATTTCGCTTTTGCTTTAATCTGACTTTAATCTGGCTTTTTAAAAACACACTAGAGTGAAGTCGTTTAAAGGTCATGAGATCAGAATAGTGTGCAGTGTGAGAATATTGTGACATCAGGAAGTGAATTAGGAGCCATCAGCAGTCCAATGGCTGCCCAGTTGATCACTTCTGTAAAGTTTGTCCCGACTCGTTTCTCCCTCAAAGTCTCCTCACTGACTTGAATTATTCACAGCAGCGGAGATAAGGAGTTGTGTGAAAGAAGCTGAAGGAACGGTTAATCAGAGCATCCCACCAGCTGATAATGCCTCAGAGTTAAGACGATTTGAGGGTTTTTTTTTTAATTATTATAGCTTTGCTGCTCGCTGTGACTAGACAGGGTCTAAGAGGTGGCTTTACGAACTGCTAATGCTAACGCTAGCAAGGCCACCAATCTAAAAAAAAAGCTATACGTTGGCACAATCTTAAAATATCAAAACTCACGTCAAAACCGTAGCTTGTGTGTAATATCTGCTCTGTTATCAATTATTGATGTATGGCTCTTTTGTGAGTAAAATAAAGACGGTCCAGGAGAGAAAAAAGAGGTAAAATGAGAATAAGTGCGTCAGAGGCCTGAAGCCATTACGTTTTTACTCTGAGTGCACAAGTCACCTCAACTTGCTCAAGGCCTCCTGGAAATGCACCAACAAGGTTTTTGTGTATCTGAGAGTACAGGGAGGGGGGGTTTGAGGCAGGAGGACATCTGTCTTCAGACTGGACCACCGCGTCATGACGCACAGACTGCTTTAGGAGCTAAAGCTGCTCGTTTTTAGGCTCCGGCTTCCTGCAAAGTGCCCGTCGTGATCGCCAGACGCCATATAAATAAAGCCGTGCGTGCTTGCGCGGACGTTCCTCTGTCCGGGCCTGATGGGCAGCGGTGCCATCTTTCTCAGTAATGGCAGCTGTGTGTGCAGCCTCGCATGTTCTGCAGTTAGAGTCAAAGCTCACAGAGGCAGAAGTCCGTTTTTATCCAAACGTGGCCCCAGCGCCTCAGCTTGGCTGTCCTCTACCTCCGTGTGCAGTCTTGTACCATTATTATGTCATTAGGGAGGGGTCTGTTTGAGGCAGGGCTCAGCTTGAACCCCCTGCTGTTAGCTGGCTCCTACAGAGCAGCAGGTATAATAGCTGCTCTAATTGGGGGCGGGACCGTTAATTATGGCATCCAACACGATGCGCTTTAAATGTATAATTCAGGAGTCTGACGGTGTTTGCTTAAGTCACTGTGACAACAGGCAGCAAATCTCAGAACAAGAGAGCTGCAGCGTGCGTGCGTGCGTGCGTGTGCCCGCCGACACGCTCTTATCGCCGACTCTGCATTAACGCATCCTCGTGTTCCGCTTCCCTTTCATCTCATTGTCTTCCTCACCCTCCCTTCACAAGAGAGGGGGAAAAAAAAAGGTGCTGACTGAAGAAGGATGACGCAGAAAACAGAAGCGCTCTGAACATCTAAATTAAAAACGATCGGTATCGTTTGAATCGGTTGCAGCTGCTACTACAGAGCGAGAAGCACGCTTGAATTACAGTTACAGTTGCTCCAGTTCTCCATTTAAATTGTTTTTTTCGACGTGCTTTGGAGCCCCCGCAAACACTCCAGGAGCAGCAACTATGCCAACAGGCAGTAAATTACCAGCATGTATTCAACAGATTATAGCAATAATAATTATTAACCATGTCAGCGAAGGCATTTAAACACAACCTAATGTTACTAAAATCGCACTAATTAGGCAGTAAGCTCACGACTATGAAGGTGGAGGATATAAATCCTCATAAGTTAACCGAATCAGGAGAGTCTGAGAGTCCTACAGACCCAGTCAGGAGGAACCTCCGTTACTTCCTGTTTGAGCCTGAGAAGAAGCCCCTGGTGACCAGGAACAGCCGGCCGTTCTCCAGTAAACCCAGTCAGACTCCAGGCCCCAGCCGGTCATGGGTCAGGTGGCGGACTGATGGATGAGGATGAAACGAGGCGTCCAGCAAGACCTGCACAGTGGCGAGAGATCTGTCAGCCGTCAGGTCTGCGTCGTGCTGCCAATCTACCCAGGAAGCGGAACCTGGCGGCCCAGTTTCACCAGTACGCACCCGCTGGTTCTGTTTGAAACTACAGCTCCAAAATGGGCACATTTTGAACCCTGGGTATGAATTAGACACCAGAATACTTAGGGTAATGAAAAGGGTCGTAACCGGCCCCGCGGGCAGTTCGGAGCCTTGTCAACAGTATTACACACGTCTCCTTTCTAACGATGATCAAGCAGGAAATCTGTTGTTTTGTTTTTTTCTGTAATATCGCCAGCGGCTACCGAGCAATTTAGAAGCAGGCCAGAGTGGCGCTGTCATATCATTCATGCTGAGTGCAGAACATCCTGACGGCGCTGCGAGCGTGGCTGCGGAGCCCTGTTACGTAACGCGGCAGAACGCATCCACAATAGTTTGTGTTTGGAGTGCACTTTGTCATTGTTGCGCTATAAAAGACACGAAAAGGCACATTCATATTGTTCGTTACTCTAATAAAAATGACTAATACGTCTGAGTCATGCGTGCGTCTTTTGCTTACTGCTTTTATCACCAATGGCACCGCGTCAAGCAGCATTAACTAAAAGCTTTTAAGCCCTTCCAGGTCCTAATTAGCATAAGCGCCGGATGACGGAGGGTCTTTAGGAGGCCCAGATAACCTCCTGAAATCACCAGCCTTGAACTTCACCTCTGGAGAGGAGGAAGCGGCGGGCTGACGGTAGGTGCTGGGGGCCCGCTTCCACCAGCCCGCCTGGAAATCTCATCCACTTCACAGGAGTCACGTCTTCACTTAGATAATGAACCGTGGCTCGCAGCCAGGGCGATATTCAATTTTAGATGAACTGCATATCTTCAGTCAGAGGGGACAATCCCCCTTTCAGCAGCATGAACCCACGTGCGGGCGAAAAGCTCATTACTGTCTATATTCATGATGAGGACTTACGCAATGTGTGTGATGCGTGTGCACACACCCCGAGAGTCAGGAAGGTTACCTCCGCGGCCTCTTTCTGCGCCTGCCGTTCATTCTGCCTGAACACACACAAATGTCCGGAGCCATCTCTCCCCGCTCGACATGTATAGTACATTAATAAAAACACGGGCGAAGGTGCAGTCGAGCGTTGTCGAACAGCAAAAAACGCTCGTGCGGGTGGCCTTCTCCTGCCACGCCAGGCCGGGGTGGCGCTCAGAAATGCAGCTGTCGCAGGGCTGCTTGTTTGCCCGTCCGGGACATTATTTCCTCGCAGAGTTTAGCTATAAATAGGCTGGCATTTAAAGATTTAAAGAGCGTTTCGTAAGACCGTCAGCTAGAGCTGCACCAAGTCAGACGGAAACCAATTTAAAAACCTCTATGAATGGAAAAAATACGGCTTAGACGCATGCACGGCGGCAATCGACTGAAATTAAAGTAATTAAAATTGGTGCCTCTTACGTGGCAGGTCGTGGTTGTGTGCCGATACCTTCTCCTCTCCTCCCTTTTCCTCATCTCTCCATCGCTCCTCTCTCCACTCCTCTTTTCTCCTCATGTTGTGCCATCAGACATCCCAGGAGGTTGAAGCTGACTGTCAAACTACGCAACCACCATGGCTAGCTAGCAGAGCTACTCAAACTTCAGACATTTTCAACACGCGACTAGTTCTTATGCTGATTTTTTACATTTTTACCTGGTTACTCCTATGATTAGATTAGTGGCGTGCGTACTGGGAATGTTCCATCACACCCAAAGCTGCCAAAGCATCGTGAACACGGTGCCGTGAGTCCTCCTCCAAGGCTAACATCGTCTGGAGTGTTTGTAGATCAAACAGTCGGAAAAAAACGTCCAAAACGACTTTTCTATGCATGTCGGACACAGATTCTCTGGAGCTACACAGACTGATCTGCTTGGAAACATATTAAAGGGGTTTATGTTTATGTATGGAGACGAGGCCACAGATACACAGGTATTCACACATGCACGCACGCACACACTCACGCATGCAAACTGCAAACAGGGAATGGGGGTCACCGAGCGTTTTTGCCCTTGGATGCTCCTGCACGCTTTCCCGTGTTGGAGTCCATCTCCTTGCTGTCACCCTGCAGCGGCGCCATCTCCTCATTATCCCGTGTCATGTGACAGCATCTCTGAATCAGTTGGCCCCAAGGAAAGAAGGAAAAAAAAAAAAAAGAAAAAAGCTCCTCACAACTGCCGCTAAACTCCGACGGCAAAAACAAAGTCCTTGTCCCTCTACGGATTACATAAGAAATTCCAGAGATGTCAATCACGCACTAATAAGCTCCGTCCTCCAGAGACGACTCCTCTGTCAAAAAATAGCTGCAGCGTGTGAAGCAGCATTTGTCAGGCAGAGGCGAACGCACGCGCGGCCATTCATTTAATCCTGCAGTCATTTGGATGTGATCCCTGTCAGATTGATACCCTTTCTTCTCATCCTCTCTGTGTGTCACAGACGGATCTACTCAGGCAAAGATCTGTTTAGTCAGAACACGTCTGGGACGCGTCCCAGCACCTTTGATGCTGTTAAATGAAGCTCGTGGAAGTTAGGTTCTGAGGTTCTGCAGGAGACGTTCGGACAGGTCAGACCAGAGTGCAAATAATTTGCTAGGAATTAAAAGATTTTAAAGGTTGGGGTTTCTATTTGAAATCATTTCATGCTTCAGGGAGGAAAAACAAATAAATTCAGTTGGCTTAGCGTGCTAAAAAAAGGAATTATTTTGTAGGCTTTGGTTAAAGTCGATGCTGGCAACGTTTAAACAACACCGGGCACTTCAGGGTTGAACCTCTTCCCTCTTGACATTTGTCTTGTTTTCTTTTCCCTTCAGCAGATCTTTGAAGCTAATTGTGCATTTTGAGTGTATTGGGATAATTCAAGGCTGAATTATCCTTTTTATTATTGTTTTTTTTTCCGTCAGCAGCCTGAGTCTGATCCGACGCCTGTGTGTGTGATGCAGATCTGAGGTCAGAAGGTTTGACTATATTTAGCAGCTGCTTTCGGGCACAGCTATCGTCCATCCGACCAAAGCTGTTGGTGGCTAACGTGAGTCTGTCTGTAGAACATCAACCACCATCAATGTCACCGACAAAGTCAGCAAGGGCTTAAATCCGGATGCCACGGCAGAAATCTTCCACGCAATACAAAAAAAAAAAAAGAATGAATGAATGAATGAATGAATGGCCGTAGCTGCTGCCGGGGCTGCGATCAAAGGCAGCGGTGAGGCTCCAGAGTCGCCATCATTAAATTGAAGCATAGCTGCTGCGTTTCCACGTGTTCCCTCTCCGGATCTCTGTCTGCTCTGCTGACTTGCAGCTCCAGGGAGAAACAGCACACATGACCATGTTGCAGTCGATGCAAATGGCCTGTTTTCCAGCTGTCTCGCAGAAATATTAATCACGGTGTTTATAATTGGCTTTGACATCACACAATCAATGGGCTCATCATGAATCATTAAGCATTTCATTAAACCGCCACAAACAAATGATCACACTCCTCTGAAAAGTTCTGGCTCCTGGCGCGCGGTGTAAATCTTGTTTAACTACTCCACAACAACACACTCTAGTCCCTGGTGATGCTAATGCCATTGACGGAGATGCTCGTGTCACTAAATCAAGGCGGCAAAGAGCTGTTTTTAAATCGCGGTTGCTGTCTGGAACCGAGGTCGCCCTGACTCATTATTTGCAAATTAATGGAATATTTTAAAAATTAAAACAATTAGGTTTTACAACAAGGTGGAGTAGGAAAAATAGCTGGTCGCTAACTTCCAGTAACTGCTAATGAACCTTACTTTTACGGAGAATCTTAAAACATGAGCAATTCCGGATTGGTTTAGTCCAATTTGGAGATTATCCAGCGCTGTGGGCCATTAAAGCCACGTTTGAGCTGGGCTGAGTTTGGAAATCTAACTTTGGCCCAAACTACCGGACCTATGATCACGATATTATCCCGCACAAATGTATCGACACTGGTTTATACATCAGCTCCCCCCAGCACGCATCCTGTAATAGCATTTATCGTTTGTTCACCGGTGTTACACTCTGCATTTCGGCTTTTATGGAGGAGAGAGAAACTCCGTGTTTGCGGCTGTCAGTTCTCATTCTCAGGGGTCGATATCTGGCTGCGGGACGACGCCTCCCTGGTGTTTGTCAGACAGCGAGACGACTCACTCGCGCCGCTCAGGGACGCGGGGTTACACGAGTACCCGCTCATCTCAGGCCGGTCCGGGAGGACGCAGGAACAGGTGATCACATCAGATCACCTGTAGGGTCCTGAAGTGTGTTCTGGGCTTCAACTCTGGTTTCCCTCAATGGAACCAAACACTTGCATAATGGATAAAAGTTGGGAAAAGTGGGATTTATGCAGTTTACAGTCGGCGCTAACACACTTTAACTCATTAAAGTGCTTAGTAATGCAGAAGAAAACAAAAAGTCGCCTTCATGCACCCTTGGGATAGAGAGCAACCGTACGGTAATAGTGGAAAAAAATCCTCCCGCGATTAGCATACCAAACGCTGCTCACATGCATAATTAAGAAGCTCCTTTTTTTTCAAGGATACATCGCTCAGAACCAGGGATCAGCGTTTTACACTGAAAAACGCCTCATGACTGGGAAGGGATTCAAAAGGTGACGAGTCAGAGGGCTTTGATCTCAGAACAAAGCGGGTCTGGAGACCGTGACCTCAGCCCCTGTCCGCATCGACGCTCCGCAGCCGTTACGTCAAAAATGAAGGTTTTTTTCTCTCTTTTTTTGTTAATTTATAACTGCAGCTGTTCTGCTATGAATATGTAAATATGGCGCCGAGTTTCACGACCCTGTTTGACTCTGCTCTTACACAACGTCCATAACAATGATGGTGACTCACGGCTCTTCGAGGTCTTCAGAGGCAGAAAAGATGCTTCATCATTAGATGAGAAAAACTCAAGTGACAGGATGTAGAGAAGCGTACGATACATCATCCAATGCCACACAGACGATGAAAATAGAAAAATAAAAGGGTTGTTTGCTCAGAAACAGGAAAGAAGCCACTGCTGCTGGGTCCAGAAGGTCTGATGTTGGACCTCCTGCAATCCACAAAACCAAGATGGCGAAGCGGAGAAAAGACAGAGTTTAACGAGACCCGAGATGGCTCGTTCTGTTTCCAGTGACGATCCCCTCGTTTGAAGTGGACCAAGCCGCTCTGGTGCGAAGGTACCTTTAATTAGCGCCTGGCCACCGCAGCACCAACGCCAACTGGAGCCTTTGCTGGCAACTTCCACAGTTTATCAGCCAGCGGAGTGTGAACGAAGCTGAGGCATAAATATTGAATTATAAGCAGTACTTCCTTTTAGTGTGATTTACAACATTTGAAGGCAAACATGTCCTTAGACCGAGTAGAACAACAGCACAGTTAGCTAAAATAAGCGGCTGAGGAGACTAACGGGAACATTATTGCCAGAGGCTGCGTCATTCAAATCGTGGCGTGACGATCAAAGATAGGCCAAAAGCAGCGATTAATCACTCGCACCACCTCCTCGTGATACCAGCTGACATTTACTCTGGTGTACGGCCAGGTTGGCTCCACATTTAAGAATTCGGCGTGATAAATGAGCCTGCCCTGCTCTGTTTACCCCCAGGAGCAGCTCACATGGCTAATTTCAAAACCAGACCCTTGAAACATTCCCAACTTTACTCAGTAATACGTGTTAAAACATACCCTTTATCAGGGTCTACGTTAACTAAGGTGTCATCAAATACTCCAGACGAGGGTGAAAATCAGCCTCGAGCGGTAGCGTCTGGGTGCTGACTGGGTGGCGACAAGACCATTATACAAAAATAAAAAAATAAAAAAACACCCACAGCTAAATTCCAGGGTAAAAAATGATGAGAAGTGAAAAATAAAAGTGATTGAAAGATATATCTGGCAGCTCCAAAGACAAAATCAGACAAAAAAATGAGCGATGAGGTGGAGTCGCTGCTTGGCAGACGCGTCAGGCTTGATGTATGGACCTCTTATCTACCGGGAGCCAAGGCATTATCAAAAACACAGAGGCAACATGTCAATATGTCTTACTGAGAGGAACAAAACTGGTGGCTGGAAGCCACGCTTGCGTGAGAGACCCCTGTGGCGTGCGTTGCACGGAGCAGGTGCGTGTGGGGAGGCCTTCCGTTCTGATTGGGCGGCGGGCTGCACAGCAGGACTCAGCCGATGCCGCGGCGGCGCGACAAAGCTGAGCATTGTCTCCCGCTTTACGTCAGAGCACTTCGGTAAAACTCAAAATAAAGCGCTCGTTGTCACAGCTTTGGAGGTTTCCTGCGTTCCGAAGCGTCAGAGCGCTGGAAAAGATGATGCCGAGGCTGGAAATGGAATATGGAACTAGCAGGTGTTAGCGAGAGGTGGCGCTGCGCTGCCTTGATGACCGAATTGAACGAAGGCCAGAAGAGATGACATAGCAGCAGGAAGGTAGAGGAGAGTTTATCCTCTGACCTCAGTGGGGAACGAAGGACAAAAGGCCCCAACTGCACAGAAAAAGGATCCGCTCAGCTCTTTTTCATGCTTATATGTTCACCCCTTCCTTCTAGTCACTGCCAGCATGATCCTCGCTTCAACTTATCGCTTTAAACACTCACCGAGCTTTAAATTGAGAAAGCAGCTTCGCCAAATGCCAAGTCACTTTGTGCGCTACCAGAAAGCTTTTGGTTGCTTTTATTATTTGTCTTTGGTTGCCGTCGGCGATGTGTTTTACTCTGAAATGTCACAGAGCAAAAAAAAAAAAAAAGTCAGGGTCATCGTAGGAAGAGTTTATGCCCGAAGAGGGGGTCAAATACGCTGACCCAAAGTCTGAAATTTAGGGTTTCTTTCTACTGTCAGACTTGTTTCTGGGTTATATGGTTTTCCACGCGCGAGGCTTCACAGTGCCACAACGTGCACGCCGGAACTGCTGAGAACAATGTGCGATAATGCGCTGCTTGAGTTTACAAAGGTCGTATCGCTAAATCTCCACATTTAATCGGTGTGCGGTGTGCAAATGGCAAAAAAAAAAAGCATTTAAATGCTTTTCTTCTCTCTAAGGCAGACGCTTTTCTGCAAGCTGTGACGCTCATTGAAGTTCTGCGGCACAAGAAAGACATCTCCTGCGGCTGAAACACGACATTGTTCCCTCTGAAAGTCGCCTACATTCCAGGCATCCTTGAGAGGAGAAGGAGCTGGCAGCCTCACATCGGCCGTCCAGGGACAATGCGGCAGGCAGGCAGAAGGCAGGCAGAAAGCAGGCAGAAAGCAGGCCCACTATGGCACCGTTACCGCAGGTTCAGCTGAAGGAGAGGCGCCCGCACCCATACTAATGAGGAAGCACGCGTACGCAGGAGGACAGGAAACAATCAAACGCTAGCAGAGAGCAAATCGCCTCACGGAGAGCCAAGTGTTCCAGAGATGTGTGTGTAGGTTCTCAGTCATCCAGGTCATCGTCATCCCAGAATAGACTGTGTGTTCATCTGGACTTTAAGTTTTATTTGGAGAACGTTTCGCCTTCTATCCAAAAGGCTTCATCAGTTCTGTCCCGATGCGGCGGACGCCAAAGGCGACGTCACCTGAGCGCTTCCGTCCTCATCAAAGTGCTGTCGTTCTCTTTCATGTACCGTCAGACCGAAGCCTAATCCTGTTCGGAGACTGGAGACAGCGCATATCTTCGCAATAAAACACGAGTAAACACAAGGATAATAATAATATCCTGGGATTTTTTTAAACAAATATTTGGTGCAAGCTGTCAGATGCGATTGAATCTGAGCGGAAGTGGGACAGACCTCGAGGATTCCTCCGTTCTGGGTGAGCAAAGATGAACGTTTGACAAGAACGAAAATCACCACGGTGAGGAGCAATCTTCTGTTCCAGACACAAATGAAAGGAGAAGAACAGAGGAACAGAGGGGAAAATGAAGCGATAGGATTGACCCTCGCGAGCTGGCCCAGCTCTGCAGACGTAATTTATCGCCGCCCACTCCAGATTAATAAATACTGAGATTGAATTGTGGTAAATGACGGATACTTTCCACGCAGGCGGTAAATCAGAGACTATTACGGCTGTCTGTCCTCTCCTGACGCTCCACTGTGGATCTTTCTCTACTAATGTGTTCAAAAGAAGGCAAATCCGCAGTGCCGTGCGTGCATTCGGGCCGGATTCTTTAGGGAAAGGCTGGAAAAGTCCCAGTAAGCCAGGATTTGCCCTCCAGCCTCCTGCGAGGCTGCGTCTGCGCCCGCCTGCCAGTCTTCAGGAGGAGGCTCTCGTCCGCTTTGAATTATGCAACAGCGGCGTTTACAGTGGAAAAATGCTGCCAGCAGACTCAAACAAGGACGTGTAACTGCAGCGGGGAGAGGACGGAGGCCAGCCCGGCCCGGCCCGGCCCGGCCTGGCCCGGCCCCACCACAGCTGCCTAATGGGAACTCACACCAGACAGCTCAGGGTGACCTGGCGATGGGCTAAAGATCCACACGGAGCGAAACCTCTGGAAGGCTCCTCCAGCAGATGTTTACTTCAGATTAGGAGCACAGGAGTCATGCAGAGAGGAAGAAAAGGAGTCCTTTTACTTTACCTGTTTCTAACTCTGCTGCCGTGACCAAGCGAAACAGGTTTCCCTGATGTCGGCGTTATTAGCCGTCATAAATCGATCGGTTACTCCAGCAGCTGCTTCTAAATGAGGCTGCTGGCTCCTGGGCTTCCTTCCTAAACCTCTGTTGACGTCGCGCAGGAATAAGAACGACCGTTCCAATGAGTCTGAGCACACAGGAACGACACAAGCGACCATGTGACCCTGCGAGTCTGAGACGAGGGCGACGCATCTACTCGGGCAGATTTCTACCTCCCAGATTAAAGAGCAGATACTAAAAAAAACCCCTGATGATGAATAAATAGAGCAGCGCACCTCGTGTCAAGTGGTGAACCGTTCTATTTGGCCTCAAGGTCGCGAGGGTGAGCGATCACGAGCGCGTTTGTGTTGAGCAGTCCTGGGGGACGTGTTGCATCTATCAGTGGGAAAAGAGGACAGGCTTCAAATTGCCTCAGCGCTCAGGATGACACAGTGCACTATCACTCCTTCCAGCTACAGTCCAACTGTGTGTGTGTGTGTGTGTGTGTGTGTGTGTGTGTGGGAAGGGGAGATGCGGGTGTCACAAGGTTGAATGTTGTTCCTGACTCGCTCTGGCCCTGACAGTGCAGGGGTTGTGTGGGTGCGCTTGTGAGTCTTCTCTGGCCAAACACGGTTGCACGTTACTAAAATCATAGAATAGGACGAGCAGATGAACACAGAAACTCACTCACTCACTCCACGATTTAGCTAAAACCCGCAAATTAGCGGAAATTTACACCCTGACCCTCACCCTAGCTCTGGAACCAACAAAAACAAACAACCGGGATCCGTTTCTGTGGTAACATATTAAAGGTTGTTGTTGTTCCAGAGGAGCTGGTCCTTTCAAAATAAAGGCTTTCATGAGCACATCAGAACCCAACGACAACACCACGACCGCGGCGGAAGAACTGTGAAATTCTGAATCCTGGTATTTACCAAGTATCCACAGTCATTTTGTGGGCTTGGATTTGGTCATTCATTAAACATAGCTGCCTGAAACCTTTCAAGTGTGAGGAAGGGAGTCAGCATCGCGGCTAGGTGCTAATCCCCATATGGTGCTGGGGGCCGGCGGTGCGGCGCTCCCTGGTTCTCCGCTCTGGTTCTCAGGGAATGAGAGTGGTGGCAGAAGGCAACCACCCCCGGTGTTAATCTTCCTTCTCTGTTCTCTGATTTCCTGTCACACACACACACACACGCGCGCCTGAGCGCTTTAGCTAACCCAAGCAAAAGCCGGCAAATAACACATGTGGATTTAATAACTACATAATCAATTTGACGTGCCATTAATGAGACAGAATGTGGCTGCAGGCTGTTGGGGGCAGGTATAGATCTTTTTTCTGTTTACCTGCTCGGACAACAACACACATGAATGGAAGTCATTCCATGACTTCCTCCAGTTCTCGCTTCCCATTTCTCCGATAGGCAAAACTGGGCCTGGAGCTTCACTTTTGACATATTCACAGAGGTGTAATTAAAGCCCAAACGTGAGCTCCGGCAGCCGTGGAGCTCTGTCCCTGTCCACAAAGGTATTTTTATGCACACACAACCACCCACAGACCAAAGCACTGCCCCACAACTCCCAGCAGAGGTTCAAGAATTCCTCTTTGTAGTCATGAAACAAAATATCCCAGAGCTTTAAAAATCTCCCTGAGTTATTTCTTCTTCTCTCACTCCACCGACGGCTCTCGGCCACGTCAACCAGCTGTTTCATCTCCATTTTAATGGCCTTTTTTATCGTGTTGAATTGCAATGGGAAAATTGACTTTAACTCTGCCTTTCGTTTAGACCAATTATAGAGCTAAACATCCATTAAAAATAAAAAAAAGACCCATTTTCATTCAACAACAACTGTTTCTGGGATCTTCTCGACGTCGGACACATGAGACACCATTAATCACCAGGGGACGCGGGCTCGTTAATTGCGGAGTGTTGATTAATGGTCCCCGGTGAGGAACAGCTTAACATGCAAATGTGTCACACGCGTGCAGCCCGGGCGAGCGTTTATCCTTTAAAGACACACGCAGAGAGATAACAAGGCGCTCGCCGAGGAGCTACTGGAAAGCAGTTGTTTCTATTTTTGGACCATTATACAAGAAGCGGAAAATGTGAGATGTTACCACTTTGATGCGACAAGGAGGGTAAAGAAATTAGCCGAGGACGGGGGAGGCGAAGAGCCGCGACGGCCGATGGACGGCCTCCCCGGTGTGGTACTTGTGCCGTGTCAGAGCAGAAGAAAAGGAATCTCCTCGCTAGCGCCAGTCTTTGATACTGTCCGGGACAGGAGAGATTTCAGAGCAACAGCAAAGGTCACCGACTCGGCAGCGTCAAAGGAGCCAGACGTTCATCACCTTCACACACACCGCCGGCTCCTGGACCGAGAGGAGCATCTCCAAGGTCATCAAACCCGGCCCCGGGACCAGGCGCTGTCCTCGGGGACCCAAGCGCGCCGTCCCTCTCTCCGCCCGCGTCCTCTTAGGGTTGCAGTGTTGAGAGGGCGGCGAGGAGACAACAGCTGATCAGATGGAGCGCCCAGACACTCGGTGGCTAAGGAGGAAGTGTGTGTGCGGGAGTTCATAGCACCTTTCTTCTGCGTTTGCCGCGTGCAAACTTTGTTCCCATGGTGACACGGAGCAACAACACTTCCAAAACAAGGATCCACTCGGGCGCATAAATCTGCCGTCTCCGGCCATTTAAACACTCGTTTAGTTGAGGACCAGAGAGAAACATCTTCTCCTAGAGAGAAGATGTCACCGGTTGTGACGGGTCATCGGTCCATCACACACACCCAACACACACACCGATGGAGGTCTGATTCCGTCTTTGACTTCCATCTAATCCATTCCAGAAGCTCCCAGTGAGTCAGTAAAACCCCCAAAAACAGGCTTCTCCGCCCCGGCACCACCGGAGGGGTCCAGGCCTGGCGGAGGGTCTCCGGGAGCCTCTTCCGGGGCCGCGTTTGCACGGCTCACAACTTTATGTGGAATTCTCCTGCTGTTCAAACAGCTCCAGCGCAGGTTCGAGAAGCGCTCGTCTTCCTCTGCCAGCAGCAGACGCTCCTGCAGTTCCTCTGTCTCCCCTCGACGCAGATTTGTGGTCCCATTGAGCTGCGGATGAATTATTAAGCAGCCTTCCCGCGGCTAAATGGGCTTTTAATTGTAGATTCTCTTGTTGGACACCGACGGGAGACGCAGGCCTGGATACAACCTGGCCGTCCATCACAGCCCGTCGTCAAGGCAGCCTCTCTTAGGAGACGAGGACGGGTTCACGTCTGCGTGGGGGACTGGCTGAATGACGGTGCAAAGCCCAGAATAATAGAGCATTTTGTTGGTGTTTTTCAGGCCAGGATCCGGTAAAATCTCTGCCTCTCAGGGCCGGAAGGATGGCAGAAGAGACGGAGAGAAGAAAGGAGGAGGAGAGCGGCGCCGCGTTTGCGGACGTTCAACCAAAATTCCCCCAATGGGGCCAAAATCTGTCAGAAACAGGAACATTTTTGGACCTTTTCTGAGCCAGAGGATGACAGCAGGAACAAGTTTGACCGACGAGCACGCGCAGACCGTTTCCACCAGGGAAAATCTGCGTGGAGTCGTCCAGAGTTGGCCATTCATGGATGAACCAGACTGAGCCGACAGCGCAGAGTGACCCTTCCGAAACACTCGAACCCCCAACAGGAAGTCCACGGGGGGGGCCGACCGATGCAACAAAGCAGCCCGACGGGCTCCAGTCCGCCTCTCCGCGCACGCACGCATCCCCGCAACGCCCCGAAAAGCACCGAGACGCTCACCTTCTGCATCCCGGCTGACGCAGGGAGAGTTCTCCAGCTCCGGGCGGCTGCAGAACCGCTGTCCCTCCGCCGCGGCTCCGTCTGGAAGGTAAACAAGAGCAGAAAGATGGGCTTTATCCTCCTCCTCCTCCTCCGGCCGCGCGCATCGCTGGCTGCTGGAGCAGTTCACCGCTTCACGGACGCGTCCATCGCGCAGGCGAACACGCAGTTTTGGAGGCTGCCGGGGAGGATGCTGCTGCTGCTGCTGCTGCTGCTGCTGCTGATGCTGATGCTGATGCTGCGGCAGCCTTCGTTCCGTGGAGACGCGGGATGAGAGAGGCGGTGGGGGTGGGGGTGGGGGCAGCGGACGACCCACGACAAACACTCAAAAATACACTCATCGGGGCCCAAAGCGCCGTCTCACGAGCAAACGGTGGTCGGTGAATCATTCTGCGCACCGAGAGGCAGCGTGCGTGAGGGAGCGTGCGTGCGTGCGTTTTATCCCGCAGAGTGATGCTCTTTGATGATTCAGACGGACTTTAAAGGGGAAACTCATTGGAAATAACTGTGGCCCCCCGAATCCGCATTCTCGGGACAACAAAGTCGGGCAACGTGTTTGCAAACTAACGTCAAGTGTGTGTGTGTGTGTGTGTGTGTGTGTGTGTGTGTGTGTGTGTGTGTGAAAACGCCGACCTGTTAAAATATCTGTTACAGGTGAATAAAAATGATTTTAAACGTGTTCAACTTTGATCTGTGCTACGTTATTTATTTCTCTTCCGTTCTTCTATTCATCATTTTCTATCATAGAAACTGTTAAATGTACTAAAAATTTAATTTCAACTCAAAGATTAACAGGAATATGGGGGTTTATTTAAAAAAAAAACCTTACGTGGAAGATATGCGTCGTCTTTTACAGTCTCTATTCCTCCTGTTTCCACACTTATTCAACACAATTAAACACTATTACACAGATTTTGTCGTCCCAGAGTAATGTTACAGCTGGCATGTCTATTAGAAAAAAAAGAGCTGCGTTTTTTGTGAAGGACACGGACAGATTATCAACTTGAGTGTGATTTAAAGCGGCGGATACAGTAAATATCATTTAAGGGATTTAACTGTGCACATACACAGTTTTCCGTTTTTCATATTGTTTTTGCCTATAATGTGTGTGAGATAAGTGGACCGTGTTTAATTAACTCAGCACCAGTAGCTCAGAAAACAAACATATTACCGACAGTGGGATTATGGGATGTCTCAAGACGACTGGATGATTTATGCAGCCATTAAATGTGTTTCTCCTTAAACAAACTGCTTCCACACTCCACGTTTCCTCTTGGAAACGCTTCATTTAGTCCAAATGTGGAATACCAAATGGAAGCAAACAGCAAAGGGCTGCTCTCCTTTCTCAGCAGAAAAGCACCAAGATGAAGTTTTCCAATGCTTTTTTTTTTTTCTTCACAAAATCGTGACACTTTGTTGGCAGAGAGGGTGAAAATAGTGGGATAGCGTTTGTCTCTGACCTCCCCGTGGGTACTCAGGCTAGTGAGTAGTGGATGATAAAGTGAGTGTTTTGGAGGAGGTAGAAAGCTGTTCCACAGTCAGCTGCCAAGCTCTGCTGCAAGCTTCAGATCGCTGCGATCTGTCATTGACAATCTGTTTCTACAACCGTTCCTACACAGTCCACGACAAACAGCTCCATATTTCTGATCATTCTGTGTGTAATTCAGCCAACCACTATCGGAGCTACAAATACAGAGGATTTATTCAAATATCCCCCTCAGATTGAAAAAAATACCCAGATGCTGTTGATATCCGTCCACTACCTGACTGCTCAGTCAGCCAGCATCCCCACCGAGGGTAGAGCATGAAATCAAACCCCAGCCAAAGAGGAAATTTGTTTTGTTTTTGTTGTTGTTGTTGTTTATTAAAGACCTTAAACGTAACCTTCTACCTATGGCCCAAAACAACTGAATCATTTAAACTCTAAACTCCAGCTGGAGGCCGGGGCAACACACCCGCAGTACCCGTCTTCGCCGCTGGGTGACGGGCTTAACGCAAAGTTCTGTTGTGGGAAAATAAAAGCCTGATTTCTCCCCTGAAATACTCACTTATCTGCAAATAGAGCAATAAATGCCATGATTTTTTTTCCTCAATACATCAAAACTAATAGAATTTGTATATTTTCTTCACCTATAGATGCAAAAGCATGCCGTGTCCTCTGCCAGAAATAACTGGCTCTTCCTGTGGAGGCTTGGCATTAAAAGTCAGACAGCTCGTGCCCCCGAGATATCACAGCAATTATGCATCTCTGTAGGAGCAACCTATTTGGGGAAGGTCCTCCTAAAACCAAGCGAGGAGAGCCACAGTGGCCCTGCCTCTTCTCCTGCTCCTGACTGGACAGTTTAATCGGGCACACGGCCCCCGCTGTGACCCTGTGGCTCCATCTAAGCGGTGGCGACGTCGGAGCTGTTCTACCAGTGCTGCCATTTGGATGTGTTCACACGCCTGCAGAGGCTTCAGCCCCACTGTGCAAGACTCACTCTCCATGTTAGTCAGTTAGCAGATCCGTGCCACTCGCTCACGGCTCAGCCAGACAGGAATCTGCTTTTCCCTTCATGCTCGGGACACAGTCTCTCTCTGATTCGAACACCATGAACTTGTTCATTAGGTAACTAATCATCTTTCTCATCAGGTTTTGTGGCTTTTACAGAATCAGATTTCTCTTTTTCTTGCAGTAGAAAAGCAACCAGTATTTCAGATTCGCCCGTTCCTCAGCTCACTGTTTCCCCTCTATGTCTTTCCTATGGGGAAGAATATTACTTAAGAAGCGATAAAGAAGAATGTTTATGCAGGGAGCCGTTCTGAGATAGGAATAAATCTGATTTAGGGCCAATTTACTGGCCCATTTAAGAGCCCTCTCTGCCAGGCAGGCCGAGCCGAGCCATCACAATTCAGAAGAAACATGTGAAAATATCCCTGATGTGAGTCCACACATGACAAACAAGCGGGCAGTGGAACGAGCAGGGGCAGCAGACGAGAGGCCGCAGTAGGTGGGCGAGTAACATTTCGTTACATATATCCATGCAGAGTAATCAATGAGCACTCACCGGTGGAGGGAAGAGGGACGGAGCAGCGAGTGGGAGCGCCTGCGGGCCTGAGGAAGGAGAAAACACACTGAACAAAGGGGAGGAAAGCAGGATGAGCAAATGGAGAACTAACTGTGGGAGATTAAATGAGACAGATTGTTGGGCACAGACAAGAAGAAGGCTGGTGGAGTTTAAAAGTTGCCTTTGAGGGGTTTTCGTGATGTGAAGCGTGACAAAATTCTCCAGTTTCATTTCTTTACAGCAAAGAGATGGGACTAAATTAATGGAACGACCTGAAAATATTGATGATTTAAGGCTGTGAGAGCCTTGCTTGTTTTTATATGATAATCACCATGAAAGCTCTCCACTCCCCCCTGAGCGCCCAAACCCACGTCCATCAGCCTTTTTTTAGAAAGAACCGGTGGTGCTCATGCAATATTCAGGGGGCGCGTCTGCAATAAATGTTTGTATGCTGCAATCGTGGGTGAGGTTTGGTCAAACTGGCTTCTATTTAAAGAAAAATAAAACCCTCTCGCCAACAATCCAACAATCCAGGCAGCAGTGCAGCTGGTGATTGTGTGATTCTTTGTTTACTGGCAACACAACTAATCTAATAGATAACCTGTGGTGAGTAAAACCTCTGTTCTAACAGAGAGTTTGATCTATGAGGGATTAAAGATTCAGAGGGACTGAAGATGGTTCCAGCTGACCACTGACTAATTGGACTGTGGGAGCTCTGATGTGCAACAGATTAATGACCGTGTGCTGGTCGTCTTCAGGCAGGAATTTCAGACAACCAGATCATGAAACACGTGGGTCTGTGGCTCCTCTTTCCAGTCCAATAAAACACCTCTGCCATACCGATACAACCTTTTCCTGTGTGTTATTTTAAACAAAAGCTGACAATTAGCAACCATCAATCAAGTGGAAAAGAAAACAACACCCTTGCAAAAAACAAGGCTATCCATTACCCAGCAGAGGGAAGTCATCCATCACACGTGTTTTATATAAACGGCCAAATAATAAAAATGAAGCTTTTATCAAGTTAGGAAAAGAAACGCGCCTCAGCCCGGACGCGGCGTTAGAGCGCCCTCTGTCGGATCTATGCATCGGTACACGAATACGCAATTTACGTAAGGATATTATCGTTTTTATTTAAAACAAATAGAGATAACTTGTACATATGTAAGTATTGTTACTGATGTAATAGTATTTTATGAAGACGTGGGTTTTCGCATGTGTTTTGTTTTTATGTGGATAAAAGAAGAATTCAGACTGAAAGACTGTAGCGGATCTAATATCGGTTTTTGTTTTCGGGTGGGTGGAATGCGGAAATATTAGAAAATCTTCCGTTAACGCTAAAATTATAAAGTGTTTTTAAAAAGAACTAAAGTCAGTTTGGACAGCGGCGCCGCTGCGGTGGGCGGGGCTGACCCGGCGGGGGGCGGGGCTGACCCCGCGGGAGGGGCGGGGCCGACGAGGGGTCAGAGTTGAATTCATATTGCCTTTTGTGCCAAGCGGGAGAGTGGAGTCCGATCGAATAACGGCGTCTTTTCCCTCTTCCCCGGATCCTTTCAAAACTCCCTCCCGAACCTCTCCCCTTCTACCCTACCCACCCCCTGAACGCTCTTCAAGGGACGGTTCGGGTAAGACTCCCCGAAATGGCTTTGTTTTGCCCCGCTTTGCTGTAGAGTGAAGGACGGGATAACGGTCTTCCTCCGTGCGCTCCGTAGGCCGCGGGATCAGGCTAATTCCTGAGTTGGCGGTCGCTCGCTCGCTATCTGGATGGAAAATTACCGAGGCGATTTTGCTCCGGTTTTCGAGCTAGCTGGTTCTTAGCTATCGGTTGTAATCGGCCTTTTACCGAAGGACTGGCCTTTGGTTGAGTAACGTTTACTTTTGGCCTGTAGGTTACGATTACGGTTCAAATGATGCGACGCCAAATTAGCCTCCGATCTCGAACGCGTGTTCGGATCGATGCCTTCGAATACACAACCAGCGACCATTATGCTAACATGTGCTGCTTCTGAGGCTCCCATCGACGCGTACCCGACGTATATTTACCTTAATCTAAACAATGCGTGTAGGCAGCGTGACTTTTGATACCCAGGCTAAAGCGATAAGCTACGCCGCCATCGCCGGGAAGTAGTCGTGGCCCCGGCGCTAACAGTGGCTCATTGTGCTAGCGTGAATAAGTGGAGCGGGGCCAGTATAACGTGAATTACTGGCCTGAAACGTCCCATTCTTTGGAAATAGATAGTGAACGTTCGTATCGTACATTAGAAGCCCAGACCGACAGGGTCGCAACCACCTAATTGTGTTGCTTTTTGAGCTAAACATGTGCTTTCAGTGTGTCCTCGCTACTCGCCTGTCTCGGTGACACGTTTTGGCTTCTTGTTTCGTTTCTTTCACCCAGTTGCAGACCTCCAGCGAGAAACCAAAGCCGCGATTTTTGGGCCACTTTAGCGTGTGGAATCAGGCGCAGAAATGGACTCCAGTCTGGTGGAAGGAGGGCTGAATGTCACCCTAACGATCAGGCTACTCATGCACGGAAAGGTGGGTTTCCTCCACACCTCCGAGGTGCTGAAGGTTTGCTTCGGGTTTGTTTCCTCTAATTTCACCTTCGGTCTTTTGCAGGAGGTTGGAAGCATCATCGGCAAGGTGAGCTGCTGCTGTTCGCTGACGCCAACATCTTCCTCAGGTTGTCTTGTTAAGCATTTCTGCTTCTTTACAGAAAGGAGAGTCTGTAAAGAAGATGAGAGAGGAGGTAGGAGCAGTTGTCCCTGTTTCATGATCAATCAGGTTGGATGTGGCGTTGACCCATCGGTCACATGACCGCGGTTGCTGCCAATGTGGTCTTTTTTTATGCAGAGTGGCGCTCGCATCAACATCTCAGAGGGGAACTGTCCGGAGAGGATCATAACTCTGGCAGGGCCAACCACCTCCATATTCAAGGCCTTCTCCATGATCATTGAGAAACTAGAGGAGGTCGGATTTGCCGCTCCTGTTTTTATGCAAGTTACAAAATAAAACCACTAAAATTGTCACTTACGCTTTTCGTTCTTGGGTCCAGGACATAAGCACCTCGATGACCAACAGTACGGCCACCAGCAAACCGCCGGTCACCATTCGCCTCGTCGTGCCTGCCAGTCAGTGTGGCTCACTCATCGGCAAAGGTGGCTGCAAAATCAAGGAGATCAGAGAGGTCAGTGGGGTCGCGCCGGCGGGGAAAGGGTTCCGATCTCTGAGGTGTAACCCCGCGGCCGTGTCTTTGCAGTCAGCAGGAGCTCAGGTACAAGTAGCAGGGGACATGTTGCCCAACTCAACAGAGCGTGCCATCACCATTGCAGGGACCCCTCAGTCCATCATCGAGTGTGTCAAGCAGATCTGTGTCGTCATGCTCGAGGTGTGGCCTCGCTCGGCTCCAGCGCCGCTTCAGCACTGCTGCAAATGTGCAGCCTCTCACCTTTTCCCCTCTTTTTTTTAACGTAGTCTCCACCAAAGGGAGTGACCATCCCGTACCGACCCAAACCCTCAGGCTCCCCTGTGATCTTTGCAGGGGGACAGGTAAAGTGTCCCCATCTTGGTCCAGAAGCGGTTCTGGGCAGTTTTCCGTCTCCATTATTGCGGCACAGCGAGGACACAAGCCTGACGGAGATGAAACTACAGTCTGTGTGTGTGTGTGTGAGACTCGGGCTGACCTTCTTAAGCGTCGCTCTCTCCTTGCAGGCATACGCTGTCCAAGGGCAGCACGCCATTCCACAGCCTGATGTAAGTGAAGGGCCCTCTGTAAGTGATCCAATATATTTGAAACTTCGGTCCTGGGGAGCCATGCCACCTCCTTATTCCATCCCTCTAACTCTTATTTGCCAGCCGCCACTGCCTGTCACACATCTCCTTTTAACACATCCAAGCAATACACACACCTAGTTCACATTTACCTAGATCTATTTTACTTTTTCATGTCCCATCTCATATTTTCCTCTCCCATCAGTTGTAAAAGGGAACGATTTTCCAAATTCCAGTTGGGAATCTTCCCCCTCCCCCCTCACCGTGATTGTCTTTATGTCCTTTCCGTCCACGTTTCAACAGCTCACCAAGCTCCACCAGCTGGCCATGCAGCAGAGCCCCTTCCCCATAGCACACAGCAACCAGGGCTTCCAGGGTAGGTGGCCGCAGACCCCCGCGGGTCGTTGGCGTAGCTCTGAATGTTTTCTAACGCGCTCCTAAGTCCTCGTTTGTGCGGAACCGGGCTGCCCGAGGAGGTCCGGGCCCTCCCGGTGCTTTCCTAGCTCAGGTTCCCAACACTGACTGGTTTCTGTGGTCCCCTCAGCCGGGATGGACGCCTCCGCGCAGACCGGCTCTCACGAGCTGACCATTCCAAACGATGTAAGTCTCCGGGAGTTCCCCCTCCGGCCTGCTTGCCCCGTTGCCGTGCCGACCGTCTGTTTCCCTCCCCCAGCTCATCGGCTGCATCATTGGCCGCCAGGGAGCAAAGATCAACGAGATCCGTCAGATGTCAGGGGCTCAGATCAAGATTCGCCAACCCCGTGGAGGGATCCACCGACAGACAGGTCACCATCACCGGCTCCCACGCCAGCATCAGCCTGGCCGAGTACCTGATCAACGCCCGGTAAGACCAGCCCCACCGGCCCCGACCCAAAGGTGCAGCCGGCCGTGACATTCACCTTCCGCTCGGTTTGCTCCTCCTCAGACTGTCTTCTGAAGCTACCGGACTCGCAGCCAACTGACGCAGAGGTTCTTCATCAGCACCTATTGTAACCACCACCACCACCACCGACACCCAACAACACCCCCCACTTTTTATCAAGAGGTCCCTTATTGAACTTAATGCAAAAACGGTGTACTAGAAACTCACCCTTTTCTCCTCGGCTTTGTTTATAAAACCTGCTCGGTCATCGCCGTGGTATTGGTATTTTATTTATTTATTGGTTTTAAATTCCCTTTGCATATAGTTTTTAAAGACCTCCTGTTTTATTTTTGCTCTTTACTGTACATCTGTATGATCTTCTTGATATAGGTAAAGAAAAAAAAAAAGTTTTAGAAAAATCTGAAAAGACAAATGTTTTCTTATGTCAGATTTTTCTTAGAAAATGTAAAAATGAAAAAAAAAAAACCAACCCAACCCATTGACATTATAGGTGGACTGTTTTCCCTTTCTTTTTAAATATCTATTTATTTTTATTTAATGCACAGCTTGTGAGTACAGTAGACGTCGATGAAATTTGCCGTCTTCGGCGTGACGCTGAGGAGGAAGACTGTGGGTGTGGGACGAAGACGGACGCTGGCCGAGCCTTTGGGGCCGGAGGTGGAGCGCGAGGACACGGAGATTCACTTTGTCTCAACTTTTTCATTTGTTTTCGGAAAAAAAAAGCCTGTTTTGTGTCATTCCTGTGTTTCCATCTGTTTTATTTCTCATTCAGGTTCTTTTGAGCTTTGGAGTGTATTGGATTCTGATTTTGGCGGGGGGGGGCTCTGGACACCCCGGGAGGGGCTTAAAGGAGAGCCACACATTTTAATTTCCCTGAAATGACTAAGACCATAATATTATTGACAATAACACTGAAATGTTTGTTTTGAATAGAGAATATTTTTTTTAACTGCAGGGTTGGGGAATGCTGCAAAGGGCACAACTACGAGACTTATCGGTCTTTATAAGTATATGATAAACTAGAAGGAGGAATATAGAATTAACACTCCTTTCCTGCTATCCTTTTTTGCCTGGGTCAGATTTTATTTTTTATTATTCTTTGCAGGATGAAGAAACTCACGATTTTGTGCACGTTTTCAAACTTGTAGATCTGGGTGCAATTAAATTGTTGAAGAATTGAAATGCAGAAATAAAAAAGATGTGAAATGCTTACAAAGGTGTCCCGGGGAATGATTTTACTCACGAGAACGAGTTGTTGATCCGCTGATTTTACTGGCTCCTTTCGACTCGCTGGACTTTGACGGCTTCCCCACACTCCCGGCTTCGGTCTCGTCTGCGGATTGATTAAATTCAGGTCAAACGTTTAGAAATATTCAGAAAAGTTCCTTCTCTTTTAACAGTAGCTTTGTAAACACCACCCTGCTGGAACCAAAAATAGGCTCAGAACCTGGAGAGTCCTGGGGAGTCCTGAAGCAGGAACACCAGGTTTTTGGAGATTTGGTGTCCCCACCTGGTGATTCTTCACTTCCACCTTCTCCCTTAGGGACGGATATTTCCATATTTCAATTCTGTCGAGACCTCTCAAAGAAAAGACTACACTTTTTAACCAATACATCATTTATTGTTGCTCATAATATTTTGCTTTAGATATAACTCCTATTTTACAGGTACAATGTGCAATGCTGTAGAAAACCAAAACATTCACACCCAAAGGATACTTAACATTTCTACTCGTAACCACCATGGAGAAGTGCACTATTCCTTATCTGGCTACTTTTGCAGTCACCTTAAAGGGTAAAAGAAACGGTTGAGGTGTTTTTATTGTTGTTATTATCATTCTTATTTCACCACTTGCTTCATTCCTCTATAAAGTACTCTTTTATTATTAAGCCTTTATTTAGTTTTTCGATGCAACCGAACTGCCTCAGGTGAAAAATGATTAGCAGTTAAAAACATTGGACTAAAAATGTGAGTGTGACTTAAAAAAAGTGAGTTCTGAGCACCTCTTTTCTGCTTGAGATGAGCAGCTCGAGGCTACACTAGGTGGTGTTAGCCCGGTGTTCACCACAGGCGCTTTTCCCCATTGGTTTGGGCTGGAAAAAGGGTGTTTGAGCATCCCCAAATCAGCATCCAACCGTGCCTGATCCATCGTTGGGTTCCATGTCGTGCTCAGCGGAGCCAGGACATGTTAGAGGTCACCTCTGCGTAAACACACGATGTTTATAACAACTGAAACCACTAACGTGGCCGATCCAATTAGCCTAAACCAGAATTTGGAGGTACAGTCAGGTGGTGGTGGTGGTGGGGTGGGGGGGCAAAAAGTGCTTTGTGTACCGAAATATCTCCTTTCGGCTAAATTGATGAGCTTTAAAACAAACCTCAATTAGTTTTTTTTTCTTATATTTGAAACTCAGTAGATGTCAGGTTAAAAAAATAATATATGACCTACTGAGAATCCTCATTATGAATTATAATCGATGTCTTAACGGAATTTTAATCCTCTTTAGTCGCTTGTTTTTCTTTTTTTTGTTTTGTTTTTTTTGTTTTTTTTTTTTTACTTAAGTGCTAACATTAATAAGACAAAAAAGACTTTTAGGAATAAAAAAAGTGTAAACTTTCACAAAATATAAAACCGACACATTCAGACCTTAAATTATAAACATGTAGTCATGCACTTGTTCACAGGGCTGCATACCGTTTAGTCTTACCATTTTATCTTACAAATAAAATAAAGTTAAATATTTTTCATGTGGTACGTCATGGGTATTTACATTATTATTTATTAGTATTTAATGCATTAGTGTGTGTGTGGAGGGTCACGGAGACGCTCCGAAAGTGAGGATTAGTGTTTGTTAAAGGACGGCGGCTGTGGTACCTTGTGCATCGGTGGAAGGGTTTTTGCTGAACTGGTGCTGCGGCGAAGGCTACCGCAGTACTACTCTGCCTACAAAATGAACCCTGTTGAACTTAAAACGACCTTTAATCCAAAGCCGCAAGCTGCCAGAGTGCCCCGCATCGGGGTGCGGCGGTGTCTTAACGCCCCCTGGACGAGGTCAACGGTCTGAGCGTGGAAGCGGAGACTCCCCGTGACAACAGTGATGTGCCGCTCTGACGGGCGAGTGTGTGTCTGTGATGGCTGCTCACGGACGGGCGATTGCGGGAGGTCTCATCCAGCGTCCGGGTATCTACAGGGGCCCGGAGTGGGGCGGCTGTGCGGACCCTGGATACAGCTGCGACGGCGGGGCCCAGGCCCCTGCGCTCGGAGGACGGCTGGGTTCTCCGCTGCCGGACTGGTCCAGCTCGGCGCTGTCGCAGTCGGAGTCGTCACACAGGGCGCGATTCTGTTGAGAGACATGGAAACGGACTGATGGCCTGAGGAAAACGCCGGAAGGGATGCTCTGGGACACCCGCGGAGACGCTTTACCTCGCTGGGATTCTGCCCGGCGTCCAGCTGAGCTTTAGCCTGGCCCGGCGCTCCGTCTCTCTCCGACAGGCCGTCGGAAGCCTGCGCCGGGTCGGTGTTGTCCGCCGGGATCTCGGAACCCTGAGACAGGAGGTCGTCGCTGCGGTCGTCCAGTCTGTCGTCGGTGTTGGTGCTGACCACGTCGGGCGTGCCGCTGTGCGAATGGTCGGTGGTGTGGCCCTCCTCGCCGTCCGACACCGACAGGTTCTCCGAGCTGAAGGTGGAGACCGACTGGCACTTGGTGATGCTGGTCGGACGTCTGGGGGAAGACACAGTCCCGCGTTCTCAATCGGCGACCGAGGGAAGACGGGATGCCGAAGCGCAACGAGCTATTCACCGTCGCCGCGGCAACTCCACCTCGCTGTCCACTTCACCCTCCTCCTCTTCCGATGACACTCCGCGTCTCTGAGGGGAAAACAGACGGAGCGGACGCATAAGAACCGTGACGGTGTTCCCAGAAGGAGAGTGCGACCCTCGCCAGCCGACCTGCTTCCGCGTGATGGCGGCCCTGTACAGGATGGCTGAGGGGGTGAGGTGCTGGCTCCCGATACCCCCCGAACAACCCCGTGGCAGCCGGACCGCCCCGGCCCCCTCCTCCTTGTCCTCGCCGTCCAGCAGCAGGCGCGGCGATCCCAGAGAGGCTCGCCTGGCGGCCGCGCCTCTCCCGCAGGGGAGTCCGGGCTGCTGGAGAAGGGGAAGGAGGCGGCGTCCTCGCTGGGCGTGTCGCTGCGCGGCGGCGTCTCGGTGAGGTCGTCCAGGCCGGCCGCCCCGGCCTCCGACCCCCCTAAGCCCGCAGAGGCGCTGAGGCTGCCTCCCCTCTCGAAGCCGCCCGCGGAGGGCTGGCCCTTGTCCTGGGCGTCGGCCTTCAGCGTAGTGCAGATGAGGTCGGGGCTGGAGGAGGACAGCTGCCGCTGCGGCTGCTCGTGGCCGAGGCCCCGCAGGCCGCCGACGGCTCCAGCAGCTGCTGGGAGGGGTTGGTCGTGGGGCCGTTGGTCTGCGCGCTGGAGTCCCTGTTAGGGGAGGACTGGGTGGCCTTGAGTCCGGCCAGGTCCCCGCTGCTGCCCTTCCCCGCTTTGCGGTGGCGGGTTTTCACCCTCCGGGAGCGGCTGGGGGAGGTGGAGCTTCTGTTGGGGCACGCCGGAATGGTGATTTGCATCACGGAAGAATCCATTTTGGGAATGATTACCTCAGATTTGAGGAGGTCTGGCCTGGGGAAGCAGAGGGGATTCGTCAACGAGCACAAGCCTGATAAATATTCATCGCTTCACTTCGGCTTCATTCGGAAAAGGAGAAGAAGAAGCTGCCGACTGTGAGCAGAAGTATGACAGATGCTGCTTCTACTTCGACCGGTAAAATGAAATAAAGTCAGATTGCAACTTGACTGGCTAACATTTCCAATCCCTCACCGACAAGCTCATTTTCCACTCTCGTCTGACGTAAACAGTCGGAACGGTTTCTGCGAGTCTTCCGGCTGCTTTCAGGGGACTCGGAATCGCACCTCCTACCTCTTTCCTGAAGGGAGCTTCTGGGGAACGTTTCTCTTCTTGATGAGCTTGTCCATGGTGTTGGTGGAGCTGCTCTGCCTGGAGCTGTGATGCTTGAACAGACCCGGGTACTTTTTATCCAGGGACTGCTCCCTCCTGGAACCGGGACAACATCAGCGTGTCGGCTTCTACCGCTGCGGTTCCACCCGTTGGTGGGCTTCTTCCTACCTCTGCAACTCTTTCTCCTTCAGCTCCAGCTGCAGCATGACAGCACTCAGCTCCATGTACAGGTTGTTAGCTCTCTCCAGCTTCCTCTCGTAGTGCTCGCGGATATCTAAAGCATGCCTGACAGGAGAGGAAACACACTCTAAACCAGGGCTCCACGGACCACACGTGAGACCTCATGTGAAGGTGCGACGTTCTGAAAAGGTTTCTGTAAAAAAAAGAAGCAGCGAGACCTGAGCTCCTCTCTGCGCCTGTTGATCAGTTCTTCGTCAAGCCGGTGGAGACAAGTACCCTCCGATTTGATCTTCTCAAAGTGCCGTTTCACCTCTTCTCGCCATTCAGCCTGAGAGAGAACGTTCTGTTCAAACACCTTTAAACGGCGGCTCTTTTATTTCGACAGCGGGGACTGAAGCAGAGCTGCAGGGAGGAGGTGAATTTCAGACGAGAGGTTCAACCCCCTGCTTCCTCTCCCAGTGTGTGTTTGAATCGGTTTCTTAACATTTAAATAGAAGCTCGTTCGGAAGCCAAACCTGAGACTTGAAGTAGGTCTCCTGGGGGGTGGACAGCACGTCCGCAGACGCAATATCCAGATGAAGGAGGATCTGGCGGAAGGAGGGCCTGTTCCTAGGCTTACAGTTCCTGCAAACCCACAACAGGTGCTCGTATGACCCATCGGAAAACTCCGACATCCAGCCTCAGCCTGCGCTTCCGGTCCTGCCCGCCTGTTTTCTACCTCTGGCTGTCCTGTGCACCTGTTTGGTGGACATTACCAGCACTGCCTGAGCAGGATCTTGAAGCCGTCGGGGCAGCTCTCGGGGACCGGCAGCTGGAGGCTGTTGTTCCCCACCCCCCAGATGATGGCAGAGGAGTCCACGTCTTTGTAGGGGATCTCTCCCGTCAGCATCTCCCACAGCACCACTCCGAAGGACCTGAAGGCAACGCGGGGCGTTATTTATTCAGGGCGTTTGGATGAGATCATGATATGATTAATTAATCAAGAAAAATAAAAGGAGGACTACCCAAAAACAGTTCCAGCACAGTGAAGGCATCACACAGCACCAGTACAGATGTGTTTGGATACACTCGTGTGTGTGTGTGTGTGTGTGTGTGTGTGTGTGTGTGTGTGTGTGAGACATACCAGATGTCCACCTTTTCTGAGACAGGCTCATTACGAATGACCTCGGGGGCCATCCAGGCCACGGTCCCCGCAAACGACATCTTGGTACTCTTGTCGCTGAGCTCCTTCGACGTCCCGAAGTCGGAGATCTTCACCAAGTCGTCGTGGGTGATCAGCATACTGAAAAAACAGGACGCGGTTTCACCCAACACCCGGGCACAACATCATATTCGCAACCGCCCCCCCCCCCGATAGATCCACCTACTTAGGTGACTTGAGGTCGCGATGGATGATTTTGTGAAGGTGGAGGTAGTTCATGCCACCCGCTATGCCCATGGACCAGTCAACCAGGAGGGAGGGGGTGATCTTACGGCCCGCCCTCAGCACCTCGTACAGCTGGCCTTGAGCGCAGTATTCCATGAGGATGCAGTAACAGGGAGCCTGCGTGCACACGCCCCTGGCAGGAAGCACCAGACAGTTACAAACCCAACATCAGCCCAGGGGAGCAGACAGAAGGTAAGGTTCTTCCAGCACGATGGCGGTTCGGAGGGAGATTCCGCTTCCCCTTACTTGAAAGTGATGATGTTGGGGTGCTTGAGCTTGCGGAGGTGTTTGATCTCAGTCTCCTTGATGTCTCGCACTTTCTTCACGGCCACCTCCTCCCCGTGGAACTTGCCCAGGAAGACGGCCCCCTGCGCTCCGCTGCCCACCCACTGCAAGTCGGAGATTTCCTCAAAAGGAACCTCCCAGGACTCTGGACGCACAACGAGGAACAGAGCAGACGGGTCAGCGAGCGCCGCCTTCTCCGTTAACGTGAACACAACGCGAATGATGTGTTCAGGCTCCAGCCCCCCGGAGTCGGGAAGGTTTGCTGAGCAAACGTTGGGTTGGTGCTACATATTAAAACCAGCTGAGAGGACACGACTGGAGCCGACCGGGCGGCGGCGTCTTCAAACAAACGGCAATATTGACAAGCGAGCCAGGGGATCATAACATTCCCGTCCAGAGATAAGGGATAAATTGAGGGGGAAATCCACAGCGCACTCGCGGTCCAATCAGCCGTCTGTCAGACTGACTCGCGTTAAACGACAGTCAGCACACAGTCACTACAGAGTGAAAGAGACAGGCGGATCAATTCTTCATGAGGTCCGCTGAAGTTTCCAGCCCTCTGGAGTTTGACCGCTGCCGTGCCGGGCGCACGCATACGCCGGCGCCGGGAGAGGGTGTAAAGGGATCTGCCACCAGTGGGATAAGGAGCGTTTGGGCAGAGGGGAAGGAAAGGCACCGTTGAGCGGGAGAAAAGGAAGCAGAAATCATAGTGGAGGAAGGGTTTACGGACACTTATTCTAATTTCCAGTAGTCCAACCTCTCTCATGTGTAACTGGGGCTAATTTAGCAGAGACAGGCATCAGCTTCTGTGATGGGTTAGATAATCGCTCCCACATTCACACGCTGTCCAGGCTCCAGTCAGCAAGCTGGTGGAGACTGTTTCACCGGCTGATCCGGCGATCGATGGTGCCGCCGGTGTGCTGCTGTCACCTACCTTCGTTACTGTGTTTGTGTTCGGTGGAGTAGGCCTTTCCGATCATGGTCCAAACTGGTTTCAGGCAGCCAAACAGTCCCTCCAAAAAACCTCCGCTTCCCGACTGCAGCCGAATGTTCTCGGCCTGGCTCCGGACGGCGCCGGCCTCCGGGCTGTGCCGGCCTCGGCTCCCCCGCCGCACTGGCAGGCCTCATGTTCATGCAGCTTTAGCACGCTGTTGTCAAAGTGGGCGGAGGGTCCGTCGCTGGGAGTGGGGCTGCTGCCCCCCGGCACCGCCTGTCCGCCCGTGTCGATGGAGAGCACGTTACGAAGGACGCACTGGGTGGGGGTCAGGTCCGTTTCGGGGGTGCAGGCAGGGGTGTCTCCATCGAGCCGTCGATAGAGGGGTTCAGAGATGGGGGTGCTGAAGCCTGACAGGGAGGGGGAAGGGGCGCGGGGCTCATGGATACAGGTCCCACTCATCAGGGGCTTCCCCAACGCAGCAGGTTGGGGTGGAGGAACAGTGGAGTGATGAGAGGAAAACCTGGCGGAGGACAAGAGTCACCGTTAGTTAGGCTGACCTTTTTAATGCATAACAACACACCAGCGTTTCAAGCATTAATTAAGGTTGTACAGTTATAAAGGACTCCTCCACCTAAAGACCAGGCCCACCCGTCGACACCATCTCCGCTAAAGGTCTCGTTTCTTCTTGTTTCAGCACCGGAGAGCTCCACCGGGGACGAGGAGCTGTCCGCTGCTGAACCGGTGCTGAACCGGTGCTGAACCGGTGCTGAACCGGTGCTGAACCGGTGAGGAACCGGTGCTGAACCGGTGCTGAACCCCTCATCTCAGCAGGATTCTCACCAAAAACGGTCTTTTACTCACACAAAGCACAAGCAGCTGCACCAGTTCAACCACGAACGTCTCCAGATTCTTTCTGAATCGTGCAGCAGAGCCTCGTCTATGAATGGGCAACCAGCTGCCCCCCAAGACGCCCCCACCCAGAGGCGGGGGGCTTTATGAATGAACGGAGCACGGAGGTGCTGCGGTCCACGGCCCCGACGGCCCCCCCGTGTGCTCCCCGTGGCCGTGGACCCGCAGCATCTCTGCATGGGTGGCCTTGGAGGACTATCACCACTTGCATAACCACCTTTGCGTGGATCTGTGCGTAAGCCCGTGCGTGCATCCATACGCGCGTGGCAGTGGGTTGAGGATATATAGAGGAGAGGGAGAAGGAGCAGTGTGTGTGTGTGTGTGTGACACACACTGAGAGAGAGAGAGAGAGAAGCACATGTATCCGCGTATTAGCTCCATTTCTACCGCAGGACTGCATGAGAGTGAGCGCGGCGTGAGGGCAGATGAGAGCGTGAATAAACGGCAACAACCCACCGCCGGGCCTGTGCCCGAGCACCAGCGCACAGACGCGCACCAACGCAGGAAGATCAATCTTTAAATAACCGAGGATGCGCCGATGACTCTGGGCAGCATCACAGGCGACGCGCCAGCCTCCGTGCCAAGTCCAACTGTCGCAGCGCCTCCACATTTACCCACACATCCATCCTACCACGTCGTTTCTCCCCTCTGCACAAGCAGGGTTTTATAGTATCCGTCGACGACGGTTGGCTTCCTGGCTGCCTCGGCTCGTTGGTGCAGTGTGAGCGGCTTGGAGGCTGGCGCACCGTGGCCAGGCGTGCGGCGGATGGCCCATTTCTCCCCCGATCAACACCTAAACCGGGTAGTGTGACATTCCCATACCTTTCTCCCTGCTTGATGTCGCGTTGTCAAGTGAAGGGGTGGGTTCGGCGTTCTATTTATCCGAGATGAGGAGCAGCAAACCGTGCTTTTCCCGGGCTGCGCGCCCTATTTCCCAATATCCAGGAGTTTCACGTTACTGGGATGGATCCCAGCAGGCGAATTGTGTTATCAATAACCGGGGACCCATGCAACGTGAGGCGCGCTGGGTTTTTCGGGGGGAGGGAGCCGTCTCCTTCCCAGGGCTCTATTGACGTCACGGAACGGTGAGAAGGGCCGCCAGGGGGCGCCGTCGGCGCTCTCTGCATTGATACACAAAGAATTTGCTATCAGTTTCCGTCATCACATCAATCATTTCCATATCCAGTGCGTGTGGTTAAAGGCGCACCGACCGAGTCCACGTCGGAGCTTCCAACAGGAAGTCCGTTTGGATGAAGCCTCTTACGCTGCTGACCTGTCCTTGAGCAAGGCGCACGGATTCAGGCACGGCTTTGTGCAACCAACCGTCCGTTTGTGCGCCCCTGCAGAACAGGAAAGGGTCGTCTATCTCACAAAACCAAACAGTCACGCTCACGGGTCTCCAGAAGACCGGCAAAACTCTCGAAGGAACTTGCATATTGCTCAGAACGCTGCAGGACTTTAACCAATGAAATACACTTGATCAAGATGACGTCTGGATCATTAAATTAAATTACACTAAATTAGGGTTTTCTTACCTATAACCAAAAGTACTTGCATTTTAAACAAATTTCATCGCCAACATGAAGAATCTGGCCCATATTTTAAATCGGATGTGGTGTGACCACCGAGCCTGCAGGGGGCAGCAACGAATCTCCTGGCTCGGCATTTTAACGCGAAACTCATTAAGTTTGACCCTCCGACTCGCCGTAGTTGACGCGGCGCGACGGACTCAAATAAGAAATCTGTGTCTGTTATAAACGGGCCAACCTTGATTTTGCTGCATGGAAACAAGTCAAGTGACAGTATAAAGGACGCGATATAAGGTCTGGTGAATTTTACATCGCGATGCAAAAAAAAAAGGTTTTAGAAAAGTGTCAAAGTTAAATCAGGCGGGTGGCTAACCTTTAGCATTTGGCAACGAGGTGCCTCTAAAGCTTCACGTACTCCTGTTTTTGTCTCGCTCTTGTAGTAGAAACATGAAATCATCCTCTAACCTGTTTACCTGACTGGAGGATGGTCCTTTTCCACCTAGGATGTGTTCGCTGGCGCTGTTTCCCCCTCCGCTCCCCGGCGGACAGACCACTCTGTGCGAGGCCAACAACGAGCTGCTGTCAGGAGCCTCCGCTGAAGAGCATCTCACGCAGGTGGGACCCTGATCCACGAAGCACAGAGAGAACCTGTCAGGACTGATACGAGCTGGGTGTCCCAGGGGTTTCTGGTAGTTGCTGGTGTGATGGGCCAAGTGGACTTCCTGGGAAAGTGCAGGGATGTTGTTTAAAGACCTGGGTTTAGCTCCATGATGGTGTGTTTTCTGCAGGAGTCCAGTGCTTTGAGTTTGTACTTCCCTCGAGAGTCCCTGAAGCTCCACAGCCGCACGGAAAGCAGCAGCAAGGCGGCCTTTCTGGACCACTCCGAAACTCTGTGGATGAGGAGCGCAGCAGCGTGGTAAACGGACACGAATGCAGCAAGAATCACTCAAACCGATTACCTCTAGACCGTAAACCTGTTCTGTCCCTTTCAGGAGGGACGGAGGCTTCCCCGGCCTACTTAACGAGATTACCAACTCACACGCTGAGGGTGAGTAAGAAATTGTCCTCTGTTGTAATATCAATTGTGAATATTTTCCAACCAGACTGGTGTAATCGCTGATGTTATCACAGTGCCTAAATGGCTGTCGGTAACCTGCGGTTGCATCCTGGCGTTGCTTCAGAAGGTGTCATCGTTTCACGGTTCCCTCTTTCCCCACGTGACGGTAAAGTCATGCCCACTGAGTAAAAAATGTTGTTGACCATTATTATTATTATTAATCTGTTATTTCGTTTGATAGCTAAGCAGCGAGAACATGATTGCGGAGTTTTCTCAGGTGCTCAACTGGTAGGTTTCATCTTATTTTCCACTCTGAAGGTGGTCAACCACTGAAGACGTATCTGATAGCAGTTTTTAATGCTTTACTACACTCCTAACTGCTTCCATGCCTAACCCCGGTTTCCAGGTCTGACTGTGTGGTGCGAGCGTTCGCCTGGCACCCTCACACTGATAAATTTGCTGTAGCTCTGATGGACGACTCCATTAAAATCTACAACCCCAAAAGGTACATTTATATCAGCAGGGTGGTTTCAGAAACAGAGATTTATAGTTTGGCGCATTTAAAGGTGCGGTAATGTTTCCTAACGAGAGCTCTGGTCAGATCCCCCCCGCAGCCCTGATTCTGCTCTTAAATTTGTCTCTCTGTCCGTCAGCGCGACCACCCCCACGTTAAAGCACCGCCTCCAGAGGAATGTTGCCGCGGTGCAGTGGAAGCCCCTGTGTGCCTCCGCCCTCGCGGTTGCCTGTCAAAACTGTGTACTGGTGTGGCACGTGGACCCCTGCTCCCTCTCAACCCGGTACTCCTCCTTCAGCTCCACCCAAAAAGTAGAGTATTAGGCTCCCACGTGTCCCCTGACGGGTTTGGTGGTTTTTTTCTCAGGCCCTCGTCTGGCTGCGCTCAGGTTCTGTCCCATCCGGGTCACTCTCCTGTCACTTCCATCGCCTGGTCTCCGAGCGGATCTCTGCTTTTGTCGGCCTCACCGATGGACACTACGATGATGGTATCAACCAACGGCCCCACCCTCGACCTTTTGGCTCCAGGGTGCACGTGTGACCTTTGGGGATATCTCACAATCAACGTACCTTCAGAAATGCAGCGTTGGTGTGTTTCAGGTGTGGGATGTAGCTTCAGAAAGTTGTGTTCCGCTTCAGCGTGTCGGGGGAGGCGGCGTCAGCTTCCTGTCCTGGTCTCCTGATGGGAGCCATGTTCTGGCTTCTACGCCATCTGCCCTGTTTAGGTAGGACATCAGACTTTTCCTCTGGAGATTAGCAAGTAGTCAGGAAGTGCTAGAGGCTAGAGGTGGGCTTTTTAGACCTGAATGGATTATTGCTTATTTAAACCCAGGGTGTGGGAGACCAGGATGTGGACTTGTGAACGTTGGCCATGCCTGAAAGGTCGCTGCCAGGTGAAGTTTTCTCCGAATCAGCGCTTGCTAAGTTTAGCGGGGAAATATTACCAATTCCTCTTGGTTTCTGCCCTCCTCCTGTAGTCTGGCTGTTGGAGTCCAGATGGGAGCCGACTGCTCTTCTCTGTTCAGGGGGAAATGGTTATCTACGCTCTCACCTTCAGTGAAACTCCAGGTAATGTGCATTTTCTCAGTCTTTTTGATAGCTCCTCCAACCAGCTGATTACCTGTATGACTTTTTTTCATCAGGCCCACCTACGGGCACCTCAAAGGGGCCACAGGCAGCAGCGGTGGTGGCCGACCTGTCAGAGACGACCTTCAGCACCCCGGATGGTGACATCGTGTAAGAGCTGTAATTAAAATGATTAACTGGCTGAAATATAGCAACAGGTTAATGCTCTGAGGAGAAAATACATCATATTTTTTTAAACATCCATTTTTCCACCCACCAGTGTTGGAGGAGAGATCCAGTCCTTAGCCTGGGACCCAACAGGAGAGCGACTTGCCGTGCTTCTCAAAGGTCTTTTCCCACTTCTTGAACAAACACACACACTGTCATGGTACTATAATTCCTGGTTTTAATCATAAGCCTTCTTACTGCTTCAGGGGATCCGCTCGCCGCTGATCAGCCCGCCATCATCGCCGTGTTTAAGACGAGAAGCAGACCCATTTTTGAGCTGTTGCCGTGGTTTGTGCTCGACATTTTGCGGAACTTTAGCTGAGTAACTTTCCAGGGTAAGTTGTAACATTTGTTGTTTTCCTTCTCAGCGGATTTGTCCAGGGGGAGGCTGGTGCAGAACCAAGGCTGATGCAGTTCCATCCAAACTTCCAGCATGGAGCGCTGCTCACCGTGGTTGGGTTCACTTGCACTGTATAAAATCACCCTCTTCTTCTTTCCCACCTTTCCTTAAATATCTTCTCTGTTGCCAGTGTTGGTCCAGTGGGAAAATCACCCATGTGCCTTTCTACTTCCTGAGTGCCGGGGGGCCTCAGTGTGGCCTCAGCGGGAGTCCGCTGCAGCCTCGCCATCATGGCAGAGCCACAGAGCTGGCCAACCAGTCTCTCTTCACAGAACAACAGTCCTGAACAACTGCAGCTACAATTATTGTGTCCAAATATCTTGTTGCCCCGGTTTGGTTTTTCTGATTTCTAACTATGTGTTGAATAAATACTCTATTTTGATGAATTGTTGAATTTTTGCTTCAGAACTAAAACAATTTTAGACCCTCATTGAAAGAAAGTGCAGCAGTGAAAGATGTTAGCATTTATTATATCTGCTGTTGAGAACGCAAGACATTCATGGACTAGCATAACCATCCAAATGCACATTTACTATGCTAGCATCCGCTTAACGACAGCCCAAAAAAGAAATTTAGATTCAGCTTACCGCGACATGCTTCTTACGTTAGACGATAGGTTTAAAATGTTGGTTTCCTTTAGCAGATACAGAAAAAGAAGACTTGTATGAATGTACTTTTTTTCATTCCTAGCGAGGACGAGCGTGGACTCCGCTAACGCCGCCACGGTTTGTATTGTCACGTGACTGCATTGTAACGTCTGATTGGTGAAATAAAGTCATGTGAGTATCCGTCTGAGTCACGTGATAGATCTCGTAAAATAAATGTGTATAAAAGATTTAAAAGAAAAATAACGACTCTTTTCTGACCTAATGTGAGTATCGTTTCCTTTTGACAAATTTACTTAAATACTGTATGATGTAAAAAACCTAAATCTAGACTTAAAGCATATTTACCCTAAAAAAAAAGTCACAACAAATAAATGTTACCGAAATAAATGTTACCCCCTTACGACCTACTTTGGGAAATATCAGGCAATTGCACCAACAAAGTACACACGCACACTTCTGTTCAAAGAATTATGTCCCCACAATGCTTTTATTTAGATCTCAAACGTCAACTTCATTCTTTGGTTTTCCTTTCTTTTCAATTTACATCAATTAAAAGTGTAACCAAAATAAAAACAAAAAAAAAAAGAGATCATAATAAAATAAAAAAAAAATGTACACGCCCTCACGCACACAAGAACAATCCACCCTGGTTGTTTCAAAAACCCTCTGGTGAACCTTGGCTGTCTGGACTTTGGAGGCCTTTGAAGAACACACCACCCTCGTCTGTGACTGCACCCCTGCTCCAGGGTGGAGTGTGAGTGGGTTGTGTGAGGCTAGTGGGATTTAAGGGTTGAGGTGTGATTTTGTGGAAACAAAAGAGTCACAGAACTCATAGCACCTTCTGAAGAGAGAGCAACCCTAATGCAAAGATGGCCTTTTCCCCCAAATCGGACATAAAGCTTTTAATGTTTGTTTGGTTGGGTTTTTTTGTCATTTTTTTTACATAAGGTAGCTTTATATAATCTGGATGACTACAATAAACAAAGCAAAACTATTTTTTTCCTTAAAATTCGTGGACTTTTTGCAGGTGAACTAAATCTTCTGGTGAGATACAGGCCCTGGAATCATTCTTCCCGCAAAAAATTGAAATTTTTCAAACGCCGTTGCCATGCATATGGACACATGTACACTGGAAATTTATATACAACCGTTTGGTTGTACAGAAATACAGACTTTTACAACAACAGAACCGAGGATTTTATAATACACAGTTACGGTTTTGCTCCTGCTGATTGAAAAATGCCCTATCTGGGGAGAAGGAGGGAGGTGGAGCAGGACTGGGTCTGGGTTGGTGGTGGAAAGGGGCTTCGTCTTACTTACAGAACCAACCCGCCCTGTCCTACCTGAACTCTGCCTACTTCAGGTTCGACAATAAATAAGTGACATCAAGCCATGTTTCTGTTCTCTATCTCTTGTCCTCTTTGCCCCTCTTCCTCCTGGCTTGGACTCCTTCCTGTCAACGGCAGGCCATGGGAAACACGACTGGATCTCAGGAACTGGGGTCAACAGCGAATGTTGGTGTGACGTATAGATATTGCCGGTGCCCTTCAGCGCTAACACCCAGGGAATACAGCTGGGAGAGCGCTTCGTGATGAGACGAATCAAATTCTTTTAGCCTTCCTCATTGTGGAAGAAGGTGTTTTATGTTTTGTGGTTGAGTTCATTTCCTGTATGCTTTTTTAGGGGGTTGGGGCATCGAGATACTCCACTTTACAAAAAGCAGACTGCACCTACATCCACTCCAAACTCCTGATCTGCTCCTCCGATGTCCATAGGAGCAAAGTCCACGATGGGCAGGCGGGAGGTTTTCTGTGTTTTGTACTCAAAGACAGTCTTGCCCCACCGTCCTGTGTGTTTCTGTGGGAGAAGAGAAGAAAAAAGTCCCTTAGCAGCCAGGCTTTTAAACGGGTTCAGTCCGAGTCTACGCTGTATTTCATGTGGGGGATCCTTTCTAAATAGAATCAGCAGTTTTAAACAGGAAACAGGGCTGATGGTAACGCTGCTCTCACCTTGCAGCCGTCCTCCAACACGGCGTAGGTGAATCGGCTGTTCCCTTCTGCACGGATCTCCACCTCATTGGAGCCCTGCAGCAGCAAAGCCTTCTTCAGGTCGCCCGTCTTCTGGTCCATGTAGGCGATGCTGTTCTTGCAGTGGTATGTCAGGTTCTGGGACGCCTCAGTGGACAGAAGCCTCAAAAAGTTCAGCTGGACAGCGGCCACCAGACCAGCGGGACCGTCCTGGGCGTAGTCCAACTGCGCCGACAAAAGAGTCCATTCGTGTGACATTTTTCAAGGTGCGTCCGAGGGATTGTGTTGTCAGGGTGAACTCACGTGGAATCCGCCGTTCATGGTCTCTCCAAACCAGACGTGTTTGCGGTCTTTGCTCTTGCTGCTCCACCAGTTCTTCTTCGGTGCTTTGGCGATGCTTGGGTAGACGCAGGTCTCTCCGGTTTCCATGTTGCAGAAAACCTTGATGGCATCAGCGGTGCTGCCAAGGTTAGGGTCAACCCAGTAGTTACCTGGAGATAACGCAAACAGGTTAATGTTATACGGGTTAATATGGTTTTCCTTCAGTGAGACTTTGATTGTTCAACCAGTATAACATCTGTACACCTACAAAAGGGTCTCTTTAGCAGCTGGTCATCACATAATCCACCTGCTGCTGTTTCTCCAGAGACATTTACCGCTCAGAGCTCATTTTTTTCTCACTTACCACTCTTCCAGTTGGGGTGACACAGTTTCAGGTCTCTGCAAGTGCGAGCCGGGTTCTTCTGGGATCCGTCAGGGCTGAGCAAGTTCTCAATCTGTTTGTTGAGGGATTTCAGAGTGGAGTCGACCTCCACGTCGTGCTGCCTATGAGAGCTGGAAGCCTCATCAGCCCTCATGTACCTGAGGGGATCAGGGGACTTCTCAGTTTGACCCAGACCAGCAAAGGCAGAGATGTCGATTCCAGGGCCGGGAGGTCCGGGAGGGCCTGGAGGTCCAGCGTTACCAGGAGGACCCTGAGGGAGGACTTGGTGATCAGACACACAAAGCTGCAGAAATGCTAAGCTGAGATGGCAAAAGTCTGACAAGTGCTACACACAGCAGGACCAGTCTCTCCAGAACGTCCTCGAGGTCCAGGGGGGCCAATGGGGCCGGGCTGTCCATTAGTTCCATCTTTGCCAGAAACTCCAGCTGGTCCAGGTGGTCCCTGCAAAAGAAGAAAGTCAAAGACCGTACATCTGGAAATGTATAAGTCATTTCCTTAAAAATACTGACGACTAGGTCAGGTACACAAGTGCTTTATCCTCATCACCCCGATCACCTCCACGACCTTTGGCTTCTGCATGAAGATTATTTGTGTAGTGACATTTCCTTTTATTTTTCCCATCATGCTCGGCGCTTCGCTAATCTTCAGATATTAAAGTCCATTTCCAATCTCAGCAGGGGCAGACAAATCTTGTTCCCCATCTCCCGGCCACTTATTTCCTTGCAGAGAGTAATTACAAAATGTCTCAGCTGCTCATCTTATCAAAGCGGCGGTGTAATTAAAAAAGTGGCCTCTGCTGTCCCCGTTTCCATCAGATTGATTGGAGGATTTTAAAGAGGCTGACCTGTGCCCTTCATTACCGGCACATATCTGCAGCGTTACAGCTACCGGACTGAACTTCAATCAGAGCTTTCCTTCTCTTTCACTTTTTCGCACCTTGGGTCCTCCAGGTCCAGCCGGTCCTGAAGTTCCAGCATCTCCAGCGGGACCCTGTTGGAACGAGGGCAGATTAGCTTCTAGGACCAACACAAAGGAATGCAAATTTTTTAAAAGTGAATGTTAAAGAGACAGAGTATTAAGTCTAAAGTCCCTACAGGAGGTCCAGGAAGGCCCTGCAGTCCGGTGAATCCACGGTGGCCCTTCTGTCCCCTCTCTCCAGCCTCACCAGCCTCTCCCTTATCTCCACGGGGTCCTTGTGGTCCCTTGAATTAAAGTTTGACATAAATGTGTATCCTCTGATACCATCACTCCGGATGAATCTTGACTATGTTCACGCAGCCATACTCACAGCCATTCCTCTGGCACCGGCAAGTCCAGGGGGTCCGGCAGGTCCTTGGGCACCCTAGAGCAAAAAAGGACCATATTGTGGGTGCTTCCGTGTGACCTCCGTCTTATGGTCTCCGCCCTGATGCAGTACTCACGGCCTCGCCTCTGTCTCCCTGCTTTCCGAGGGGTCCGACGGGTCCGGGAGCACCAGGGGCACCCGGAGCTCCAGGGGCGCCAGCGGGGCCAGTGTTACCTCGCTCTCCCTGCAGATGAAAACAAGGCGATCATTGGTGACTGTGTTTTCTTAGCAGGAGAAGATTCAGGTGTGCATCTCTTACTTTGACTCCAGCAGCTCCGTCTCGACCTGGAGGTCCATCTGATCCAGCAGCACCCTGAGATACGAGATCATGGATTTCATTCAAGTGTGTCCCAGATGTACACCTGGGTTATTCTGATCGTTCATCAACTCCACCGTTGGTCATGTGCTGCTTGTGAACAAGTGTTTCAGTAGTGCTGACCTCTCTTCCAGGATCTCCAGAAGGTCCAGTAAGTCCAGGGGGTCCTACAGGCCCAGGGGGTCCACGGTCACCAGCAGAACCCGTTGAACCTTGTTTACCAGGTTCTCCCTAAAACCAAAGAAAACTTGTAAAAAAAATGTGAAAATGTGTTCTAGATGTTGATATAAGAGTTAAAGGAGTTATAGAAACTACAGACACATATTCACAAAATACACTGATGAAGCACTTACAGAAGGTCCAGGCAGTCCAGGGAAGCCTCTCTCTCCACGCTGACCTGGCAGACCAACAATTCCACGAGATCCAACCAGACCCTGAGGACCTGAGGGACCTTCGGAACCCTGCAGAGTTGGGATGTAAAGTCTGGTTTTACTAAACTGAAGCAGCGGGTGAATGAAAGTGTCGTCGGGGCAGCTCACAGGTTGTCCATCGTTTCCAGGCTCTCCCTTCTCTCCCTGCAGGCCTGGAGCTCCACGGAGCCCAGCGTCTCCCTGTCTCCCAGGAGGTCCAGCATCACCACGAGTTCCCTTTGGTCCATCTTTGCCAGCCGGACCAGCAGGACCAGCGGCACCGGGGTTACCCTATGATGTAAAAAGTTTGCTTTTATTTTAACGTTTGATGAAAGAACCCGTGGTTGGATTTGCTTCAGGAGACACTCACGTTAGGGCCAGGAGGTCCCACTCTGCCAGCAGCACCAGGGAAACCAGTAGAACCCTGTTCAAGAGAAAAAACAGTAACATAATCACCACCAGACTCTGGTCTATTATTCAATTCAATTAGTCAATCCAAGGGACTCACAGGAGCTCCCTGTGCACCACGTGCACCCTTAGGTCCAGAAACACCAGTAGGTCCCTGAACAAGAAAGAAAAACAACAATTACCCATCACATTAAACAGGTGGAGACGCATCACTCAGCTGCAGTCGAAGACCAAATACTGACCACAGGTCCAGGAGCACCGGATGGTCCCTGGGGTCCAGGAGCACCGCTTTCTCCTTTCTGTCCAGACTCACCGAGCTCACCCTTCACCCCAGGCTGACCATCTGCACCCTGGGTAATTTAAGGAATACCAGAATGTTCAAAAAGACTGACGATGAAGGCAAAACGACAAGAATGATCTTGAGTGATTCTGCTTACGGGAGGTCCAGCAAACCCAGCAGGACCTGGAGGTCCGATCTCACCACGGTCCCCCTGCAGGAGGACACAGTAATCAGTCAGAAGGCCAACAAGAGGGGAAAAAAGCCTTCCTAACTAGAAATGCGTTTTTAAATCTTTTAAACGTGGCTGTATGTTCTGCTGAGGCTTTAGTTTGAGTGAAGGGACAGAAGAACAAATCCTTACAGGATTGCCGCGAGCACCAGGGGCCCCGTTGGGACCTACGGGTCCACTTTCACCCTGGAAAAAGAGCAAATGGGTCAAAATAGGCAAAAGAAGAGTCAGACGACATAAACAACAAACGCATGAACAAAAATGTTATACTTGCCTTGGCGCCATTGGGTCCAGATGGACCCGGAGGACCAATAGGACCAGTTAATCCCTGAGAGAGAGGCAACGGTTGGAGAACAGATCTTTGGGTTGTGTGTGTGAAGAAAGAATAACAGATTCGTTGAGACTCACTCTGGAACCGTCCTTTCCAGGGGCTCCCTCGGGTCCCTTCTCTCCCAGATCACCCTGAAGCACACGGGCAAAGGTTAGAAGGTCACATTTACGTTGGAAATAACGTGTTACTCACTCTGTCTCCCTTGGCTCCTGGAATACCACCGGTTCCTCTTTCTCCGGGCATTCCCTGCAGGCCTGGGGGTCCCTGGGGACCAGCAGCTCCAGCTGGTCCAATGGCTCCCTGGATTTGATTTAGAAAACATCAAACAATAAAAAAAGTCTTTACCTATAGTGAAAATGGTACACAAAACTGCTCTGCTATGAGAACACAAAAACACAAACCTTGGGTCCGTCACTTCCAACTGTTCCAGGAAGTCCTCGAGGTCCTTGAAGACCCTGAGGACCAGCACCGCCTCTCTCACCAGGGAAACCACGCTCACCCTGGTCGGATATAATGATGTTCACCAAACATTTAAAAGCAAAAACTTTATCTCGGAAACATTGTTCTTTAAGGTTTTAAGGTTTAACTTCTTTAAACGTGGAAGGGAACTCACTCTGGGTCCGGCAGCGCCAGGAGCTCCTCCCTCACCAGGGAGACCCTGTACAGAGAAAAAAGAGGACGCTCAGCTGCCCTCATGTCACAGATGTAGATATAATAGACTGACACCAATGGAGGAACCGTGAAGCAAAACTAGTTTAGGAGAATTCGGTCTTGGAAAAAACGCTGTGACAGAGCAACCGTCTCTCAGGTTCGCACTCACCTGGTCTCCAGGTTTTCCAGCCTCTCCAGGAGAGCCAGATGGTCCAGGCAAGCCCTGTCCAACAATAATTTCAATCAGCTAAATAATCCCTTATAAACACAGAGTCCATCAGCAAGTTTTAGGCCTTCATTAGTACATTTGGACTATTATTACAAAAACATTGCTAATTATTATTGATTGCGGGTGCTTGAAAAGTCTGGTTTCCTCTAAAGTCACCTGGAATCCAGGAGGTCCAGTTTGTCCTTGCTCTCCTCTCTCTCCAGCGGGTCCCTGTATCAGACGGCAGATTAGTGACGCTCTAGAACTGAGCTGCCAACAGGTGAGATCAGAGTGAGACACTCACAGCGGGGCCAGGAGGTCCGGCGGCGCCGGTCTCGCCATCTTTACCAGGCAGACCCTGTTGAAAAAGGTGCATCGTCAGAGCCATTCATGGAGTTATGGAGATCAGCGGGCGGGTAGACAAAAGGGGTGCTCACTCTCAGACCCTGACGACCCACGAGACCTTTCTCTCCAGATTTTCCAGGTTCACCCTGGTGAGCAGAGATTGGTGTAGCTGAGAAACTGTCCGACCTGGAGTTACACCCACAATCTCAGCACGGGCCTTCGTCTGAAAACTCACATTGGCTCCTTTGGGTCCAGGGAAACCCATCACTCCTGGCTGTCCACGGGCCCCCAGAGGACCAGGTGGACCCGGGCGACCGTCATCACCAGCAGGACCCTGTCAGACATGAAGGAGGCAGCGTTTATGCTAACTCATCCTAACAGAAAAGACAACAGTCTGGGTAATAAAAAGAAAACTTCTAAATAATTCAACTTTCTACTTACAGTGGCTCCGACTTTTCCCTGAGGACCAGCATCGCCAGGGCGACCGGTGAGACCCTGTGGATGCGATTTAAACAAACGTGAGCGTCGCCAGAAGGTCGTTTTATGCATCATCAAACAGCTTCTGCTCTGGTGGGGAACAGAGTTGCACCACTCACTCTGGCTCCAGGGAGGCCGGGTTCTCCAGGGCGTCCGGGGTCTCCACCAGCACCTTTGGGCCCAGAAGCACCGGGGACACCGCGGTCGCCGGGGGCACCCTGGACACCGGGGCAGTGGAAGTGAGACAGGAGGAACCTGACATCAGCTGGTTTCAACGGTAACATCTTTGAACAGTTAGCATGTTGGGTGTCGGTTAGCTAACCTTAGCACCAGCGAGCCCATCCTGACCCGGGAAACCACGGTTACCAGGAGCCCCCTGCAAACAGAGACAGTCAATTTAATCTTCTCAGATTCACACAAACGTCCTCAGGTGTGTTTAGTAAAGTATCATCCAGGTGAATCCATTTCCTCGTCCTTTTGACGCAAATGTGAGAAAGCTACTTCTAATCTCAGATGGATGACGTACTCTCTCTCCAGGAGGTCCGAGTGGTCCGGCAGCTCCGGGTTCTCCTCGAGCACCTCTCTTTCCTTCTTCACCAGCAGGGCCAGGGGCACCTTGTGGACCAAGAGGGCCAAGCTCTCCCTTTGGTCCTGTCTCACCTTTGAGGCCGGGGAGACCAGGGTCACCCTAAAGACGAGCAGATGGTCATAACTATAGAGATGTGACGCAAACAAAAGCTTTCAGAGGTTTGGTTTGATCCAGATTGACTCACAGACTGTCCCTTTGGCCCCAGAGAACCTGTAGCTCCCTGTGGTCCAGGTGGTCCACGAGGTCCAGGGAATCCAGGAGCACCAGCAATACCAGGACCACCCTTTAAAGAAGGAAAAGGGTGAGCGTGTAGGATGGAAAAGAAGTGTGAGGCGATAAATAAGGACAGCAGCCCTACAGTGGATCCTTTAGCTCCAGGAATACCATCAGTCCCAGGGTTGCCCTGCACAGACGGAGAAGAGGAACCAAACTTTAATGTACACAGGTCACAATGCAAACAGCTCAGGGAGATAAAAACGGGGACGAACGAACCGATGCTCCAGCAGGTCCAGGAGATCCAGGACTACCAGCCTCTCCACGGGGTCCCTGTTGTCCTTCAGCGCCACGATTTCCAGTAGGTCCAGCTTCTCCCTGATGGGACCAGAAAAGCTTTCACTGGTGGCTAAGACAGACTTTGATGACTCTGATTTGAGTACAAGCAGGATGGCAGCGTGGATAACTTGTGTACAGAGTGATGATTGATGTCACGCGAGTCTTTCAACAACCAGAAAGAGTGCAGACCTTGGCTCCTGGAGATCCTGGGAAACCGGGAGCTCCAGCAGGACCAACAGGCCCCTGTAGACAAAGGAGAAACCTGCATGTCAGCCTTCAAATTTGAATCACAAAAGCTAATACAGTAAGTACAGTAAGAGACAGATCGATGAATTAGAGATGGTTTAGAAGGATCTGACACACACCGGCGGGCCAGCGGGACCAGGCAAGCCATCATTTCCACGAGCACCCTAAGGAACAAGCAGAAAAGGGGGTCAGGAGTGTTTTCGAGGTTTAAAATGTAGAAGGTGCAGAGAAATATTGGTGCTAAATGTTCACTCACTGCAGCTCCGGCGGCTCCAGGACGGCCCCTCTCACCAGGAAGACCACGAGGGCCCTGGGAGAGAGTGGGAAAAGATCAATGATCACATAAAACACAATATCTGGTGATGCTCCAGTATTGGACTGCTGCTCACCATCGGTCCAGGGGCACCGTTTTCTCCAGCAGAGCCAGTCTCTCCCTGACAGGAGACACAGAAAATGTAGACTATAGACAAATAAACCAAAAAAAATGAGGACAGCTGCTTCCCCGCTCCTTACTTTGGCTCCTGCAGCACCAGATTCTCCCTTAGCTCCATCCAAACCAGGGTGACCCTACAGAACACGTGACGGACCCGTCAGTTTTAATAATGCTCTCCAGATATATATATATTTCTATATACCTGGCATGAGCTGATTTAGTCTGGAAGACTTACTCTGTGTCCTTTAATTCCCGGAAGTCCGGGGGTCCCAGGGAATCCACGAGCTCCCTGTAATTTAAACACAAAATATCTTCCAGTTTCCCCCACCTGAGCTTCAGTGTCGTCCTGGCGTTTGCAACAGCCCTAATCGACCAACCTGAGGCCCTGCAGGTCCGCGTTCTCCAGCTTTTCCAGGTTTTCCAGCTTCCCCCTGCAGAGAAACAGGCGTTTGAACGAACGTTTCTGCCCCCGGAGACCAACAGTACGGCGCCATGAGGTGACCTATCAGCCCGGATCGACCATGGATCTGGGACTGGATTGTGGGGTCCCTGAACTGGATTGTGGGCTCCCTGAACTGGATTGTGGGGTCCCTGAACTGGATTGTCTGGGTCCCTGAACTGGATTGTAGGGTCCCTGAACTGGATTGTGTGGGTCTCTGAACTGGATTGTGGGGTCCCTGAACTGGATTGTGGGGTCCCTGAACTGGATTGTGGGGTCTCTGATTGCTATCTGAATGTTGTCAGGGACCTGCTGTCATGGTTCAGTCAGGGACCTCGCAGTGACTCTGATCTAAAATGTTTGTTTCTATGTTGAAAGATGCTGAGGTTGAGGATGCGACATCATCTTACATCACTTCCGGCTTTCCCAGGAGGTCCGGCTGGTCCACGAGGTCCCATGGGTCCCTGTTAGGAATATAAACATGATTATCGGCGCCAGGCGGCTAACAGAAAAAGGAAACTAATAAGACTAAAACCCTCGTTTTTGTCAAGTTTGTGTAGACTTGTGTACTTACAGCTGGACCTGGCTCTCCAGCCTCACCAGGACCGCCTTGGAAACCTTGTGGCCCCTACAGGTGCCAAGCGTTGTGAGTAATTATTGAAATATTTGTATTATTTCTGTGCCTCTCTAGAACTATTCATGAATATTAATAAAGATAACATTATTTTCTACTGTGAAGATGCACTTACAGGAGCTCCGGACGGTCCAGGGGGACCACGGGGGCCCATAGGACCCTGCAAAACAGATACACATCCTTCAATGTTTTCTTTTGTCTTTCTTGATAGACAAAACGTTCTTGGACAAAATTTTAAAATAATGTAAAAATGAGTCGGTTCTGCTCTGGGAAGTGGGTAGATTGCTGTTTCTCAGCTGTTTCTGTTTACTATCGCTGTAAAACTCTGATTTTGGCCTCAACAGAGGCCTCGCTGTTGTCTCTGGGCTGAAGTGACGCTTGTCATCCACAAGGTGGCAGCAAAAACCAAAATGTAAGAAAAACAACAACAGTAACCGACAAAATCAGCAGCAAAAGATTAAACTCACACACGCACGCACGCACGCACGCCTTACCATTGGTCCCTGCATCACACCCATCTGAACATTTCCGGACTTCTCATCAAACCCTCCGGCCATCTGAGCAGCAAAGTTCTGATGAAACACAGAGTGTGTGAGTGTGTGAGTTTGTGTCGTGCTGCTGCACAAAGCAGTGAATAAACAACATTTACAGTGAATTTATATAAACCTCATTTACTCAAAGGTGAAGACTAGCTAAAGGTCAGTCGTAAAAATCTTTATCTTTATCTTTTAATGTAAGTTTTAAGTGAATCCGACTCACTCCTCCAAGGCCGGGCGGTCCAGGTGGGCCGGGAGGTCCGGGGTTTCCAGGGGTGCCGGGCTCACCATCTCTTCCTCGAGGTCCAAGATTTCCCTAGGGAAAAAAAACCCAGAATCAATGTAACATTTATATTTATTCTACAATTGAATGACCATAATTTAAACAGATGGTCTCCATACTTGGCGTATTGCTTTAACAGGATTAACACTTTCCCCTGGTTGATATCAGTGTGTGATGTGGCTTCCTACCTTGTCGCCTTTAAGACCGGCCTCTCCGCGTGGTCCCTGCTCACCTGGGGGGCCCTGAAAACAGAAGATATTTAGTACCGTATGTTCACCAACATTGATGGCGGTGTTATCATACACCACATGAACAATTATCAGTGTGTTTTGCTTGGTTGGAGGCTTCGAATAAACAGGTGGAGGTATATTTACCATGGGCCCTGGTGGTCCTTTTGGTCCTACAACCTGCACAAAGGACGGAGGAATCAACATCGGTCAGGGGAAAGCTTTTTTTGCCCAAGTAGCTAAAATAAGAGGACATGCTAATGCTAATGTTGTTCTCATTGGAACAAACCCGCGACCTGACCCAGATCTCATGTGACAGTAATGGTTTCTGCTCACATCACCTCCTCTTGACCCCCAGTTGTGTCCACCTGACAGCGGCAATCGCAGCTCAGGGCTGCTAAGAGGATTTAATTGGGTTCATGTTGTCCGGGGAATGTGTTTTTTTTTCTTTCAAGTTATACAAAGTCGAGTGTTTTATGGGGCGGGGGGGGGGTTGGCACAGCAGTGTCACCATTTAATTCCCTAAAATGTTCAAAATAAAACTGCATACTTAAGGATTTAAGGGACCAAAATACTTGGTACTTACATCTACAATGTCCCCTGGTTCTCCTTTCTGGCCCTGAACACCAGAGACACAAGTAAACATTAATAACGGGACAGGAATCCGTTTGTGGCCAATGCTTGTCCTCCACGAGACTCACCTTTGCACCAGCTGCGCCTGGTGTCGCAGGTCAACAGCAGAAAACAGAGAAAACACAAGGATTAAAAATCAACTCAGACATCAACACTAGAGGAGACCCAGGAGGGAATCTACTGGTGCTAAAGTGAACCAAACCGACAGGCTGGGGGGGGGGAAAGAAAACATCTAATCCAAATGATTAAAAAAAGGAATGCTGGTGTAATTAGAAGAGGAGGAAACAGGCCTGGAACAGGAGCTCAAGGCTTCAGATCGATTGGTTCAGCAAATTGTTGAATCAGCAGCAGTGCTGATGTTGGACTGAGCTGAGGTTTAATGAGGCTAAATGTTCGTTAGCGTCTTAATATTGGAGATCCACTAAGCTGCCATGTGGTTAAATGGAAAAGCCAAACCAGCACCACCAGTACGGATGTTTGGTTCTATCATTTTCTCTTCCTTCTGCAGGCGGTGTGGTTTCCTTCGTTTGAGCTCAGTCTGAAATCAGACCTGGTGAAACGTGTTGGACTGGGCGCAGGTTCAGCTGACAACCAGCTCAGGATTCACCTCATTCCACACGAAAGCAGGAAGTAAGATGGTTCTGAGGCCAATCTCCATCTGAAACCCAGCCCCGAACAGCCCACTCTGAATGGGGAACCCAAAGAATTCGTTCCAAATATTGAATTTAATCCCGATGTTGGAGGTAAAAACCGAATCCCTGCGTCCTCCAGCCAGTTCCCCATTCCAAAGTGCTAGCAGAGAGCGAGAATGCAAGCAGGAAGAGTAATTTATTTATGGGTGTGTGAATAAATAAATTACAACCAATGGGGGCAGTGGCATCAGCGGGGCAGATGGGGCAGCACTCTTCAGATGTGATGATAGGGTTGGCACACTCTTTGACCTCCTCGCAGATTATCTCATCACACAGAACCGAGCCGCCGTCGCACACACAGATACGACACGGTTCGGGCTTCCACACATCCTTATCGCTGTGGGGCCGCCCGTCCTGGACGCAGCCGCCTGCACCCTCTGCGGCGGCCGGCGCGCGGCGGGAGGACAGAGAAAGAAGCGCAATGAGAAGACAGACAGGCGGTTGCCATTGAGATACGCAAAACAGAGAGAGGGATTGAGGGAGATGTTGGAAATGTTGTTTAATTATTACAAATTAAAAGGGATGTGAAGAGGGATGGAGACGAGAGCGACGCAAGTCAACCAGCATCAGAGAAAAATAACTAAAAATAACAAAATACCAGTTGGCACCAGCGAGGCCGAAAAATCCAGTGGTGCATCTATTTCGTTTCTGTTCTTTTAATAGTATTGATGAGCGTTTTTTGCAGCACCGACTGAAAGGTCAACAGGGGCCACAGTTGGCGCTTGTGTCTGAAGCCATCGCTGAGGTATTTCACATCCCGGCCTGAGTCTATTTGACCTGAAGGCCGGCTCGCCGGCCTCAATGAATGGAGCTCTCTTCAGGGGATACTGGGACCAATTGACAAGCTGCTGCCTTGAGTAAACACGGGCTCCATCTACATTTCTCCATCTGGACCCCACGGCTGCGTCGGGCGCCAAGGCAAACAAATTGGGGGAATTAAGAATGGGGGGATTTGTTTGATGGTGCAGAAGGTCCAGGCTTCCTAAACGATCGATTCAAAGTGATACTCAGCAGATGTTTGGTAAGAGGCATTATAGCGCCTAAGATTGTTTAAAAAAGGGGGGGGGGGGGTTTGTTTTTTTTTTAACACTTGTTATCTTGTTAGTGAACCAGGAACAATTACTAAAAATATCCTATCTGTCCATCATCTGTTGACCCCCTGCTGGGCAGCTTGTCCACCCCTACTGCTGCACTTTGAGCCCGCCGCCCAGGAGGTCAAGACCTCTGTGACCTCTTCACATCATAAATAACCCTGCGCTCATTCTGCAGAGCAAAGAGGTTATTTTCTGTCTTTAACCTGCGTCCGGTCATCGTTCTTTCAAAAATAATCACATCCTTTCAGGCTTTGATGCACTTTTTTTTTTTTTAGAAGCAGAATATCAAAGAAAGTAAAGAAGAAAAGCCTTTTTGTTTTAGTTTGGTGCGGGCGCGTCATTGGGGTTAGCAGTCAAACTTTAACACGTCATTTACCCAAAAAAGAAAGAGTGACTTTTGAAAGATGAAGAAAAACAGCGCAACTTACGGTCATCTTCCTCCTGACACCTGACCACGGACAGTAAAACCAGCTGGGACGCTACGAGGAGCAGAACAGTCCTTGAGTCCAGAGAGCTGAACATGTCTAAATGTCAGACATGCACAAGCTTGGGGGAGAAAGGAGAAGGCGGACGAGACCAGGCTCTCTGTCAGCGGTGTGTGAGGAGTGTGTGTTCCCAGGGACTTATGGCACCATGCAGTCAAACCCTCCAGAACCTAAGTGGAATCCAAAGCGGGGCCCCGGCTGGCACTTTGCACCCACCGCGTCAGGGCAAGCACCGGGGTTTTATGTCCGCCGGCCCCTGCACGGATGCTGGTATATTGGTGAAACAGCGGTCCTTCCCCCCGACCCCCCGTCAGGCTGAAACCCGAACCTCGCCTCCCTCCCCTCAATCCGGCAGCATCCACACGCCCGGGAATTCCTTTTTTTTTCTTCCTTTTTTTTTTTAACCCCATCCCGTGACCTGTCTGGGCCGGTGATGCACCTTCACTTTCACATTTTAATGGGGACATTAATATGATATTCAGACATTCAACGTGAACGTCTGGTGGTTATTTTAGATAAACCTTTAAATCTTTACAACCAAAAATCCATGTGAAAGTTCCTGGACTGGAGTTCCTGGATTCCCACAGTGACGAACCACCTGTTGCATCATGTGACCCCCCTTACAGGACCGTCAGCCTCGTCGCCCCGTCAGCTCTCGGATTAATCCTACAGATTCAAACAAGCAGAAAGTGTTGCACTCAGCGCTAAATCTGTCCCATTCCCATTTCTAAACTGGCTCCGAATAGGAAAACCACTGATGGTCGAGAGTGGCTCAGTGGGATTAGTCCGCCCGTACGTTGGCACGTTTCCACATAATCGCTTTTATTTGTCTGGAATTTTGAAATGCCGAGCCGCACGTGTGACCCAGGATCCGCGGAATCTTCGTTATCTGCTGCTCCTGAGAAAGGAGTCTTTATGGGGCGGAGAGGTGCAGCGATTCCAGGGCACGACCTTTGAGCGCGCCTCCATCATTCCACACGCGGGGAAGAAAAGGGAGTGAGCGCCTCAGCTGGTGTGAGGCCTGTGGCACCAAAAGGCCTCCGTTTAGACAAGGGTGCACTGCAGTCAAGTGGACCCGATGTGAGGTAATCTCACGGGTTTAGTGATTTTAAGGTGAACGCAACAGCGCAGCAATGCTAATGCTCAGGAAAACACGTCGGGAACCAACGATCTCTACTCTCTGGGGAATAAAGGGGCTGTATGGTGCTTTTCGGCTGCAGTTTGCTGAGTCAGATCGGGCCCCTGGTGAGAAAAATCCCAGTTGAAAAGGTTCCGAATCTGGGGAAGGAAACTTTGCACAACATGACCAGCCAGCGTTAGCGTAACGTTGACTGACTTTAGATTAAAAGAGCTGATCACCTGGAGAAACGACCCTTACAGATTCACACGCACGATTAGCAACCTAGCAAAAACAACGAGGACCACTTCTGTTTTCCAAAGGTCATTCAAGCAATACGGTCGAATAAAGCAGAATTTACAGCTGTGAAAATGTGTGAATGCCGAGCAGGAAAGCTGAGTTGAGCTGGTTTCTTTGCTCCCTCTCTCTCTCTCTCTCTCTCATTATGTATCTCTCTCTCTTTCTCTCTCTCTGGTCCCCTCTGCCGTCTCCCCTCACACACAATAGGCTTCTGTGTGCAGGGCCTTCGGTATGCTGTGAGATGGCAGGGCAGTGGGAGGCTGCGTGGTGAGGACGGGGGGTTGGTGGGTGAGGAAGGGTGTGGAGGTTAGGATGGAGGGAGGGAGGGAGGGAGGGAGGAGAGGGGGGCGAAAGGGAAGACGTAGCAGGGATGGATGGAGGGCGGAGGGGGGGTGACCTCCTATAACTGTAGCGGGTGCACAGAGGCTCCAGGGGTCTGCAGGGTGTCCAGGTTTCTGCCTGGTGACCAGAGCAGACGAGTGGCTGAGCTCCTCTGTGTACACACACCCTGGTAACAGGGAGGGAGTCAACACACACCTGCAGGAAGGACTGGCCTCCGCTCATATTTGACTGAATCTGGAAGACCTGCAGTTTGGCCTGGTGTCTTTCGCCTTCGTCTTATTTTCTTTGTTTATGCATCCTTGTAGCTTTTAATCTGCCAGATTTTATTCCTCAAATCACAAGCTGAGGCCTCTCTGTCTGACGTCAGACTTTGTAGCTCTTAGCTTAGCATTAGCATCCCCGTGCAAAGTACTGCATGTTAGCATAGCTGCTGTCAGAAGCAAACAAAACGTACTTAAGTGAAAAATGAAGCACTGCAAACAAGCAGTGACGACGATGGTGATCTAAACTGAGTAACTGGTAACTGTTGATTTACAGAAAAAAGGGGAATTTCTGTCACCCCAGGTCGTCCATGGATGATGGCCCCCGGGCGTTAACGTGGGGGCTGAACTAAACGATGCATTAAATGCTTTTTCACATCTTTTCTGGCCTTTTGCAAGGAAATGATTCAAGGAACTACGACACCTTTTTCTCCCCACTTCCAGAGCTGTGGGCCCAGGAGGCTCCATCCAGCCCTCCGGATCACCGAGGGCGAATCAAAGCACCAGAACCGGCGTGTTTCCTTTCCTGTGTAAAGGTGGAGGTGGTGGGGTGGGCTGGGGGGGGAAGAGGTTAAGTTTGTGCAGGCAGCGAGGGGGGGCTTTCTCAAACAAGATGGAAGATGAAGGGACAAAGGTGGCATTCATTGGCCCAGGAATGGAAAACATTTTGGGCTGAAAACAGAGACGCTACAACCGTCAGGGGCAGCTCAGGGAAGCCGTGAGTTAGCACGCACCGATTCAGAGAAATCAGACCTCGGCTCGTCTCGTCTGCATTATATTTATGCAACACAAATAATCATTGTTCTAATCAATGCCCTCAACAAGGTCATCAATTAGCCATAAAACCAAAAGAAAGCTCACGATGAAGGGCAAACGATTACCGTAACCTGCCTGATAAATGTGGAGGTTCTCGCACAGAAGCAGACATGAAGCACAGGAATCTGGCCTTTTTAGGATGAGAAGGTTTAAAACTCCTCTATTCATTCTGTTTGAGGCGAGGACCGGGGTCTCTGAGGAAGCGCGGGGCCCTGGAGTGACTGCGCCGCCTAGAGGGCAAAACGGGCGGAGGCGATGCGCGCAGTTGGCCGCCTGGGGGCGCCAAAGAGAAGCAGACGTCAGAGCGGAACTTTCCTTTCACAGAAAATACCCGAAAAACAGAGAAAAGTGGCAACATTTAACACATTAGACATTTTATTGCTCAGTTTAATTTAGTAAAAAATAGGATTACTGCAAGAAGTTGGCACAACAAAAATAGGAACCCCTCACTTTTCATCTAATTCATTTTTAGTTAATCTTGAAAATGTGATACAAATATAACAACAATGTGTTTAGTGTTATGAAATTTGTATTTTAAATCTGCGTTTGCCACTTGTACACTTTGTGGTAGCGTTCTGAGGAAAAAGCTTTGGCCTCATTTGTGGCTGAATATTAACCCCACTATCTGGTGGCTGCAGCTCCTCCCTGCAGACCAGCAGTCGGTGGAACAGCCCCCTGCTTTTAAAGCCGGGAGGACCTGGAGGTAACAGTGTCTCTCTAGATCAGCTCGTGGTGAAAAAATAAACTGGTTTTGAATTATTAAACACTCAGCCCTTCTCGTCACAATGCATTGCCTAAAAGGTCTGAGGAGAGCAAAGCAGGGACTTTTGCAGCTTGTAAAAATGCAGCGGTCTCCACCAGAAGTGGAGCCAAGGCGCTTTTGGCCAGGACGCAGACGCCTGTTCCTCTGCCCTGCTGGGCTGCGACATCAGCCAACACCCACAGAGGCCTCCATCACCAGACAGGCCCCGATGCGGACCGAAGACACTCAAAGTAGGTCACAAAGTGTCTCTGAACCTCGAAACATCCGTTCACCACAGACCACTAGTAAAATAAAACAGAAAATATGAATACAAGTTCAGGTTTTTTTCAAGTTGGTTGCGACAGGCTCCCTTGTCTACAGGGGTGTGTTTGCAGATGGCTGCACGTTGTTTGTTTTCACAGAAACAGGCCGGCGTCCAACATGGAGGACCAGCTCTTCTACGCCATCACCGAAGCCAGGAGATGATCACCCTCACCCAGTTCACCTCCGTGAGTGCCGACGCTCTGGATTCCTTCCCTCCTGAGTTTCTGTCCCCAAACGCCAACATCTGGTCTGCAGGCTTTGAGAAAAACTGGTCTGTTGACCTCTGACCCCCGACTGCGCGACTGCGTCCACGTGATGAGGCAATCGCTGCGCGCCTCCGTCGGGCCAGTCATGATGGACAAGGCTCTGTTTCGGAGGTGAGAAAGGTTCCATTCTCCAATTCGTGTGCTTCTACTGGCAGCAGCCCATCAGATTAACTGATTATGGGATTTCAGTCGCAGCCACAGTCCGCTACCTTCCTGCGACCTCATCCCCAGTTATTTTTCTTTCTCCTCAAAATGGAAGAATGGAGAAAATGTGAGAGTAAAAGTCAGAGAATTACACCCCGGCTGAATCGGCTCAGTCCGGGTTTCATTTATTTTCTTGGATCCATCCGATTATACTTTCCAGGCAGAGACCCCAGAGTTCAGGGTAAATATGGCACTGGAAATAGAGAGGCCGCCTTTTAGGAAATGACCAGTGTGATAAATAATGCAGGCTCCCGCCGCAGACCCTCCTGCGAGCATCACCTCGGCTGCACTGCAGAAATTTCCTCTCAGCTCAGCTGTGACGGCACACGTTTCTCAGAGGTTTAGAGGTGTGCGCTTATTACATCAAGTCTGAAAGTTCCTCACGCTCAGCAGAGGGAAGACGCTGACGGGTTCACAGTCAGGTTGATCTGATCCCGCTGTCCAACATGGTTGGGATTTCTTTGGTCGCGCTGCGTCAAAATCCGGGGACTCTTCGGTTCTTCACCTCTCCACCTCTCCCCCGTCGTCCTCTAGGTGTGTGGGTAACAACATCATGCTGCTGGCAAATGCTTTTAAGGGGAAATTCATCATCCCAAACTTTGCCGACTTCACCCAGCAGATGGATAAGATGTATGAGAGCGCGTACCAGGAGGAGGCGGGACAAGTAGGCCCCCCGCGCACCCACGGGTGATTTTTCCGCCGCTGCCGCGGTTTCCCTCACACTGAGACGCCCTCCTGGTCTTGTAGGTGGCGGATTTCATCCCTCAGCTGGCAAAGTTCAGCCCTGAGCTGTGGGGAGTTTCTCTGTGCACGGTGGACGGACAGAGGTACGAGCGCCGCTGCCGAAACCTCCGATCTGGAATCCCGCGGTTATCCTGTGACCTTTTCCCCTCTTTTTTCCCTGCAGACACTCTGCAGGCGACACCAAGGTTCCCTTCTGCCTGCAGTCGTGTGTGAAGCCGCTGGCGTACGCCGTGGCCCTGCACCACCTCGGCACCGAGCGCACGCACCAGTTTGTGGGCAAAGAACCCAGCGGGTTCCGGTTCAACAAACTGTCCCTCAACGACCAAGGTGAGGGTTCCAAAACCTGGGACGCAGCAGCGCTGCTGGGCCATCTGGTCTTCGGTCTCGCAGGTTTATTTCTCTTCCCTTCTCGTGCAGACAAACCGCACAACCCGATGGTGAACGCCGGGGCGATCGTCATCAGTTCTCTAATCAAGGTGAATCTAAGACATTAGATGTAACCTGCATCCATATTTACAACCCTCATAATGTGCCTGAGCAGTACACACACACACACACACACACACACACACACACACACACAGAAACACACAGTAAGAGCTGATGTGAAGGAAACGGCCGGGGGCGATACTCTGGACCTCTTATCATCCGTGGGTCAGGTTCAGTGGTGGCCGAGGTGCTCTGGGCCCACACGGAGGGGTGTGTGTGAATCCCACCAATTACAGCGGCCAGAAGGGAAGGTGTGTTTGCTCACTTGTGTGTGTGTGTGAAGGGGATCAGCGTTATTTGAACAAACCTTGTTTGTGTGTTTACACAAAATGTTTGCAGAAAATGAGATCAGACTGGATAAACATGAAAAAGCTTTGTTTGTCTTTTCAGTTTTTCCCACATTTGCGTCACTGTGGGGAAATCTGCTACGGACAAATTGCACAATTTCATGTTTTTTTCGTTGCACCCTGGATGCAATGACAATAAGGGACTTATCTATCTATCTATCTACACAACATGAAGCAACTTGTTGGCAGTGGGTCTCTGGAAAGAGGTTTGCTCTCAGATCTGCCCTTTCTCTCACTGCTGTTCACGTTTTTATTACAGAATCATTCAAAATGAATGTTTGATAACAGCAGGTTGGCTGGCCTGAACACGGGGTCACAGCAGGGGTCACGTCCTGAGGCAATCTAAAGAATCTCTTTCTTTTGCTTACAGCCAAACTTGAATAAAGCAGAGAGGTTCGACTTTGTGAGTAACTTATTTCTTTTGCCTCATTAGAGTCATTTCCATTTTTCCCATTTTCACTCCTGTTATTGTGTGTTGTTGTTTCAGGTGATGGAGTTCCTCAAAAGAATGGCCGGTATGGAGAACGTGGGCTTTAGCAATGCCACGTGAGTGACGTTTTTGAGGAAATCCTCCTACCTGGTCGTGTTCCAGGACTGCAACCTTAAGATCTGTTCACGTCCCCACAGCTTCCAGTCAGAGAGGGAAACCGGTGACAGGAATTACGCCATTGGTTACTACCTGAAAGAGAAAAAGGTGAGTTATTGTATGCATTGTTTATTCTTCAAGTGATCAGAGTTTCACTGGAAATGTATCTGTCATAACCTGAATCCCGGCAGTGCTTTCCTGAAAACACGGACATGACGGCAGCTCTGGACTTCTACTTCCAGGTAATATATGTATATATAATTTACTAACATAACCATCCAGGGGAGACTGGATCTCACACTGAGGAAAGATTAAAAGTTGGGTTTTGGAAAAAGTATTCATTTATGTAAGTACGAAAATTTACTGTAGCGTTTTCAGGTGCCCTTTGGATATTAAAAGTACATATTTGCATTAAAAACATTGAACATTCTGCCTTTTTTCTGCGAAGTCCTTCGCATCGCCGACAACCTTTAAATCCTCCTCGTGCTCACCTGCTTCATGCCCATCCAGCTGTGCTCCATCGAGGTGACCTGCGAGTCAGGCAGTGTCATGGCCGCCACGCTGGCCAACGGGGGCATCTGTCCAATCACGGGCGAGCGCGTGCTGAGCACCGAAGCCGTGCGGAACACCCTGAGCCTCATGCATTCCTGCGGCATGTACGACTTCTCCGGCGAGTTCGCCTTCCACGTGAGTGCGGCCGTCCCGGCTCCTCGGCTGAGCGCAGGCGTCCTCAGACCCGCTCCTCCCGCCTCCCCAGGTGGGCTTGCCCGCTAAATCTGGGGTTTCCGGTGCTGTTCTGCTGGTGGTGCCCAACGTCATGGGCGTCATGTGCTGGTCTCCGCCCTTGGATCGGAGCGGAAACAGCGTGCGAGGAATCCACTTCTGTCAGGTGACCGATCGCCACAGCTCCACGGGTTGATCTTGACGTGTGCCGCCTATTCATTCACCTTTGACGCACCAGGAGCTGGTGTCTCGCTTCAACTTTCACAATTACGACAACCTGAGACACTTCACGAAGAAATACGACCCCAGGAGAACGTCCCACTATGACCAGGTGAGTTGGGCCCCAGAGCCAGCGGCTCCAGTCAGGCTGATGGATCTTCTTCTCTTTGATCCACCAGAACAAGTCTTTGGTCAACCTGATGTTCGCAGCCCACAGTGGGGACGTGTCTTCTCTGCGGAGGTGAGTGGAGACACAGATGTTTTCTCTTTCCACAGACGCGTTGCCCCTCTCTCCTAATGGTCTCCACCCTCCTCCAGGTTTGCCCTCTCCTCTGTCAACATGGAGCAGCAGGATTACGACTCGCGCACGGCTCTCCACGTCGCTGCGGCAGAAGGTGACGCTCAATCATGCAGCCTTTCCCAAAAATCCCCTTTTAGTCTTCCAAGAACATCGTGTCTTCCAGGTCACGTGGAGGCCGTCATCTTCCTAACCAACACGTGTAAAGTCAATCCCAACATCAGAGACAGGTACAGCAACACGTTTAAGTACGGTAATAACAGTAATTCTTCCACCTTTCCAGACATTTTGATGTTGTTGTGTCTTTTTTTAGATGGGGAAACACACCTCTGGACGACGCCCTGCAGTTTGGCCACGAGGTGGTTGTTTCGGTGCTGAAGGAGTACCTGAGAGCGCTGGGGGAGGAGGCACCCAGCCAGGCGGAGAAGCAGCGGTCGGACGCTGGCGACGGCGTGGAGCGGTGTCGTTTCAACCGTCAGGAAAACGCGTGATGGAAACACGAGAGACCTGGGAGGAAAGGCAGAGGCGAGAGCATCACGTGTGCCTAATGGAGCAGGCAGTTCAGCACGCCGCTCCCGTGGTGAACTTTAACGAAACCCAAGCCAATTTTATTAAACTGCATATCTATATCTCTTTATATAGATATAGATATGCAGTTTAAATGCACTAACACATCGCGTCTTTCAGCACTGAATCTGCAGTTTCGCTGGCATCAGTTCAGGCTCAGTTCTGCTGTCATGCGTTTTATTGTTCTGACTCTGGTTGCATTAAAATCAGAAACACCAGCATTTTTCAAGTGTTTAGAAGTACATTTACTTGAGATACTCTGAACGCTGTGAAAGGAAGTTTGTTAACGTTGACATTCTGCCAGGACTGCTGTCAGGACCGTCCCAAAACACCTCGTTACAAAAGAGGACGCTGTCACCATCTGAAGTCCGTTCGTCATCATTTGAGTTTGCTCCGGCAGTGAAGCTGTAATTAACTATTTGAATGTTAGCTTGAGTGTAAATACTGTACATGTATCATTATTTTGTAAATAAAACAAATATAAGAGCGCAGTGAACGCAGTTATGAATGAGGCCTCTTTGTGTATAACAGAAAAAACTTGTTTAACTGACCAAATATTCTGTACTAACTAAGCTAAACTGATAATTAGCAAAAACGTCTTGTACATAACCAGCTTAGCAGAGAACTGAGTAAATGAGTTTGTGATCGATCACAACATCACCAAGCAATTATTAATCTGAGGCTTAATCTGAGGTAATCCATAAAGTATGCTAACACACACACATTTGTAATCCTGAATGACAAAAATAAAGTATGAAAATTGCATTGTTATAACCACAGAAAGTTAACCACCATCCGCTAATGAGCCGTGCATGACTCCCAGGAAGATATTGCTTTGTTATCAGGTTTCCCTGGTAAAGGATCCAAATCCATCGCCAACACAATCGCCGCCATCACCATCAGTTCATCCTGCTTTATTTCAGGCCCTCGGGCTCCTCCACGTCTGAGTGTGTGAGCAGCTCCCCGTCCCAAAGTGCAAAGGCGGGGCACAGAGGCCCCTTGAACGAGGCCCTGATGCTGTGGAGCACCGCCGGCTTCCCGGTGTCCACCAGCCCCAGAAGCCCAGCATCGTAGTCGAGCAGGATCCCCACGCGGTCGGGCTTGCCCACCAGCGTCACGGGCACGATCTTATTATTAGTCATGGCCGACCACTTGCGCTGAGCGTAGCCGAACACCCAGGAGGAGCTGTTGGTGCCCACACAGTCCTCCCGGGACGTCAGCGCCTCGGCCACACCCAGGCGGAACTCTTGAGACTTCTTGACCGTTACCTCCCAGTAGTGTCTTCCGCTGCTGATCTTCTCATCGCCCAACACAACGGCCCAGTCCCGGAAACGCTCGGGGTTGTCCTGAACCTGGCTGGGGTCCAGGCCAAGCACCCGATAAATGACCCCCGTGTTCTTCTTGAAGAGGTCAAGGCTGCTGTGGGCTGTTCGCTCGTCCAGTTTGAACTGGAGACCTATGGAGGACAAGAAGATTTGTTGTTTATTTACTCAGTGTGTTCTAGCAAAAACAATGCCGAGTTTCAGCAGGGACGCGTGCGTATCTCGGGAATCATCTCAAAATCAGTTTTCAAAACCCGACGAACTGTTTTTAGGCTTTAAACGTGTTCACCATAAGAGAGGATTACGCGTCAGTGTGTATTTTAATAGTTGCAGAGTTCGACGTTACCACTCCTCTGTACTACTGACCTCCCACCTGCAGCAGCAAGTTAAGTCTTTCTCTGAGCCCAAAAAAATCTATACACTCACTTTTCCCGGTAGAGGTGGTGACATAGCATCTCCTCGCCAAGAAGCAGACAGTCGGACACTGCCTGGATGAACAGGAGACCACCGTCCGTCTCGTTAGGTGGAGGAGTCGGCCAGCGTTCACGGACGTCGCCATGTTTTTTCTCTGTTTCTACTGTTGCTTTCCCCGCAGATACGGCGGCGACGCCGCGCTCTGCTGCCGCCCTCCGGTCGGGGGCGGTAACGCACCCTTCCGCAAAAACAACCCCACATCAGCACCGAGGACAGCAGCCAGAACGCTAAAAGAGAATAATAAATCCGTGCTAAAGGGGTCTCTGCAAAGGCTGTCGTCATTAATCCTTTAAATGATAATACATAACACAGTTCAATAAAAACTGTAGATTATAGAAACTAATCAGGTCACATGGCAATGGTCTGTTTATCAACCTTTCCTGAACTACCGTAATTTATTATTTCATCAGGGACATTTAGATGAACTGATACGTGAGAACTTTATTGGAAATTGTAAAGTGCTCATTTTCAAAAGGTTGCTCTCCAGGTGATTAGAAGAAGATTTGATTTTTTTTCCTTTTAAAATCTAGTAATATTTTGATCTTTGTCACAATCCGTGAATGAATTCACCAAACATCCGTAGTCGTGTTTTGTTTCTCATAAAATAAAAAAGGGACCTGAACCTGTCAAAGCTCTCCTACTGAGGCAGAAACACAAAAAAGGATCATTCGTCTGAGTCAGATGCACAAACAAATCATTCATTAGTGAAACATCTGTGGCAAATAATACATCTTTAAAGTCCTTTTAACAAAGATAAACGTTTTAGCAATTGAGGTGCAATTATTTACAACAACGAGCACTGACAAAAAAGAAAATTCAGTGAATAAAAGTAGTGGCCAGACACAACATTATGTTCTTAGACGATGAAATTGCACCATGGGAAATGTAGTTTTCACATTAGTGTCAATCTGAATGTCAAAATATCAGAGCTTCTGGTCTAATTTTAACTTTTGTTCCGATTAATGTCTCCGGTGGAGTCTTTAATTCACTGCAGTATGACAATCAATTGTTGGTGTTTCCCTTTAAGGTCTTACATGTTACACTAAAGGTCCCTAAAGGAGTATCCCTCCATCTCTCTCTCTCTCTCTCTCTCTCTCTCTCTCTCTCTCTCTCTCTCTCTCTTTCTCTCTCTCTCTCTCTCTCCCCTCTCTCTCTCTCTCTCTTTCTCTCTCTCTCTCTCTCTCTCTCCATCCCTCCTCTCTGTGAAACTCCATCAACTCACACTTGAGCAGCAGCTCTTTGCTCGGCTTCTGCTGTCCGACCGGACAGACGAGCTCCCGACTCGGCGCCGACCACGTCCACGACCGCCCGACTGGACCAAAGACTCAAAAACCAGTTCAAAGTCTGCGGATGGGAGAGGACGTGCAGACCTAAAGCACTCCACAAAAACGAGTCCAAGTGTGACAATGCTCTCGTTTCTCTCCGGCTGGGCTCTTGGTGCCGGAGAACGCAGCTTCGCTGACCCGAAGCCCGGAACGCGTCGCTGTCCGCGGACTCCGCTTCTCCCCTAACTGCTCCCCGTCCGTGAAATTCATTTTCTCCTCGCAGCTGCCCGACTTTTCATGTCGAGAGACCTCGAAATGCTTCTCCCCCAGCCGGCTTGAGTGATGGCGACGCAACGGCTCCAAGTCCGCGCGGAGATCTCAGCTTTGCGCCCGTCTGGACCGCAGCGGTGACCGGACTCCGAGGCTGCTTTTCAACCCCCCCGACTGACTGGCTGGCATTCAAACGCTTGCTGCAGCAGCAGAATGGATCTCAAAGTGGAACCCGAAGAGGTGGACGCGAGTCGACCTCCATCCGTTGAAGTTTTCGCGCACACCTCCACCCTGCACGGAATCGCCCACATTTTCACGTACGAGCGCGGCTGCGTCAAGCGCTGCCTCTGGCTCCTGGTCTGCCTGGGCTCGCTCGCCTTCCTGCTCTACGTGTGCGTGGACCGGATCCAGTTCTACCTGGAGTACCCGCACGTCACCAAAGTGGACGAGGTCACGACCCCGGTCATGACCTTCCCGGCGGTCACCTTCTGCAACCTGAACGCCTTCCGCTTCAGCCGGGTGACGCGCAATGACCTGTATCACGCAGGGGAGCTGCTGGCCCTGCTCAACCAGAGGTGAGAGCTCCAGAAAACACCCTGACTGAGGCCAAATGAAGTATTTAAAGACGTCTGTTGAATGTTTGAACAGTTTCGCGCTAACAGGTGGTAATGAATCACAACTGCGGGTATTTTCCCTCCTCAGGTCAAAATCTCACTCAAACAGTTTGACGGAGCTGCAGAATGCTTTAAAATGTTGCTTGTCTTCAAAAGTCCCAGCGTTCAGAGAGATATATTTCAAATCTAGAGCAGGAAAAGTCCTGGAAACCTTGTTTATAATTGTACACGTGTTGTCTTCTGTGGTGAACCTTTAAAGAAGCTCCCAGGATGCTGAAGTTAGCCTTAGCAAAGCAGCCTCACGTAGCAGAGTTCAATAAAGCGCTTTTTTTTTCCAGAAGAAAACCCCAAAGCAATCTGCCCGTCGGCTGCTCCATTAACAAGGTGACATTTTTAATAATACCGCAGTGGGAGACCACAGCCAGGGCGCATTCACAGCACCAGCGGATTCCCGGAGAAATTTCTCACCCCAAGACCAAAAAAAAAAAAAAAAAAAAAAAAAGCTTTTGCGACGCAGGCTGCTGGGGTGGAACCACGCGGGTCCAAATTGAATGCCCAGTTATCGATAAAGCTGCGGCACGTCCGAGCAGCCGGTGGCCTTTCGTTGTCCGTTATGGACGTTTGATTTTTGTTTGAGTTTCATATCAAACAAACCAGCACAAGCTCAAGGACACAGGTGGCTGTTTAAGATTGAAAAGGCACAAAATCCTGGCAGAAATGTTTGGGTTGCTGGTAAGCGCTAACCGGTCGCTCCTCGCCAACAGGTACGAGATCAAGGACATCCACATGGTGGAGGAGAGCGTCCTGGAGAGCCTGAAAGTCAAAGCGGATTTCCACAATTTCAAGCCTCGGCCCTTCAACATGCGGGAGTTCTACGACCGCACCGGCCACGACATCCACGACATGCTGCTGTCCTGCCACTTCCACGGCAGCGAGTGCAGGGCGGAGGACTTCAAAGTGGTAGGTTCCCCCGGTGGTTGCCGTGGTTACAGGATACCTGTGGCAACAACACGTGTCCGCCACCCCGAGGACGCCTGCGGCTTCTCCTCCGAACCAGGAACGTCTCCCTCGGCGCGTTACTGCGTTGGTCTGGCGTTCCCCATGCGTTTGCGGCGTCAGAGGCCTGACTGATTTGTTCCAGGCGATAAAGTTGTCGGTGAGGTTTCTTATTGGCCCTGCCTGTAAAAACGTCAGATCTGTGTCAGCGAGTCCCCGTTAAATGATGAATCGTCGTTCGGATCTTTTTATCCACTCAGCGGAATCCCGACGGCTCCGAGCAAACGTTTGCCTCCATCTTTTTGATCCGCCGCTTGTACGCTTCCCTGCTTCCAAACAAGGCCAGAGAGGGGAAAAAGAATGTACAAAGAGAGAAAAAAGGGTTATATTTGAAAACTGAGACACGGCAGCGACAGCGGTTCATCCTGGTTGTGACGCACCATCCGTAAAGCTGCGTTGGTGCAGCTGCAGCTGGCAGTTGGTGCTGCTGGATGTGATGTTGGGGGGGGGGCATCGATCATTCCGCTCAGCAGCCCCAGTAAATACACGGTATCCAGCAGGAGGCTGGTTCCCTCTGCAGCTCTTCATCCGACGGCTAGAGGAGGCGTTCAGGAAGAGAAACAGACAAAAACAGTCTGCATCTGGACAAACGTGCCGCGCCTGTGCGGGCTGAGCTTCCCCAGATCCTCTCCTGGTGTGTTTCCAGAGGTTCCTCCCCACAGTCCGAGCTCCGTGTGGACCCACAGGCCACGCTGTCTTGGATTGCCCCTCAGTGTGTGAGTGGTTGGATGTTGCGTGTGTGTCCTGCGATGGATGGTTCAACACAACACACATGCGGAATCAACACACAAGGAGGACTTTTGATGGCTCAGAATTCGCGGCTCACAGGAAGCGATCTGGCTGCAGCGCCGTGGCTGCAGAGGCAGAGGTGTTCCCCCCGGGGAGACTCCTTTCTCTCCTTCTCCTCTCTAATTCCCTTTGTATTCTACATTTCCGAAGAGCTCTGGAAAACTGGGAAAGGCGCTTCCTTTGAAGACGGCCTTTGATGCGCCGCATTGTTAAAGTTTCCATTGTTTCGTTGCAAAGTGCCTGATGAATAAGGAAGGAGGTATATCCCGACTGACGCTGCTTTGTGGAAAGATCAAAAGAACAAAAAAGAGAGGCGGTTAGGGAAATGTTTCAGGCCGCTCGTGTGAAATGAATTCCGAATTAGTTCACAACTATACAGAGATGCCTCTCATCCTCTTTTTTTTATTACCAAAGGAATTTTAAAAAAAAAAAAAACGCTGACTCAACAACCTGTGTGCCATTTTTAATGCATCCTACACCTTTAATGAGACCGAAAAACAACGAACAACCTCCTTGTTGTATTACTCCAGTAATCCGACCCCCCCGTCATGTCTGAGAGAGCCAGCACACATTTGTGGTGGGAGGCGGCCTCGCCTCCTCCTCAAAGGTTCCTGACCAGACTCGCTACACTCGCCTCCTCTCTCCCCAAACGATGATGAAGAGGAGACGTGATATTAGGATCTCAAACCTTCCAAAGACGCGGGCCCCCCAGTGCTGAACACGGAGTATTTAATGCTGACCGTCTCCTGACGGAGGGCCACGGCGGCCGCTTTACCCGGGTCAGCAGGTAAACGCCAGCGTCTCATAACAGAAAGGCGCCATCAGCAGAGCCGGGCCCGATATTAGCCGGCGCATTTTTAACCGCTCTGATAAAAATTTACGCCGCTCAAATCCCAGCAGATTAAACCTTCCAAGGTAATCTGGAAAGCCAACCTTAACTACTTAATGTGTATACACACACACACACACATTCAGTCACCAGTGGATTCTTCTGCCCTCATTTTTGGAACCACGTTTGAGCCTTGACAATCCCTAAAAACGTTAAAGATTCATTGCAAAGCTATCAGTGCTAACATGGGTTTTGGCTCTTTGTTTTATACCTCCGCTGCTGTGCCTCTATTGGTTTTATTCATTCCTGTTCTGTGGGCTTTTTTCTTCTTCTTCTTCTTCTTCTTCTTCTTCTTTTCGAGCCGGCTCACAGTGAGTCGGTTTCCGCTCGTTTGAGTAAATCGGTTTGCTGTGCGAAAGTCCCAGGAGGCTGATGAGGTCAAAAGAAACAGACGAGAGGAGGTGGAGAATCGCAACCATCCAAGTTCTGGGAGGATCCGCCACTAAATGAAATATCTAAAGAGGAAAGTTCATGAATAGAAATGAGTTTTTGAGGGTTTAATCAAAGCCCGGAGGCAAAGAGCATACAAAACACTAAAACCAGACAAAACAGCCTTTTTAGGAAGTTTAGGCTGGGAAAGGGGAAGTTTATGGAATATGATTAAAATGTGAGTTCACAGTAAAAGAAGAAAGAAATAAGGATGCAGAGTTGTGGGACAGGAGGAGGGAGATCAATCACTAGTGATCACCTGTTCTTCTGGAACTCTTGAGCACCAGCCAGTCTTTCCAGAGCTTTAACTTTAACGTGCACGTCAGTGAACTGCTCATCTGAGGTAGCTAATTCCACACCGTTAACGCCTCCTCCAGGACTCCAGCTGGTTTCCAGACGGATCAGTAATGTGGCTCCGGCACGCTCTATTTGCCCAGGCCTGAGAGGGGGAAACGCTTTTTATGAAGATATTTTGGACTGGGGGAAGAAGCGGGCGGAGGGGGGGGCAAGTCGTTGCTGCTGAAAATAGCTTGGGACGATTGCACGGTTGGATGCATGGTTTATTCATCCAGAGGATTAGTGCAGGTGAGCCCAGGGCTGGTCTGAGCGCTGGGAAAGAGCTGTGAGAAGAGCCCGACCAGTGTGTGTCTGCAGGCCCCTGGTAGGCCTATTAGATGACACAGGAGTGTGTGACACCGCTGGAAGGTGCGGCAGTTGTGTTCAAATTGGACCATGACTCAGGGCCTAGATTTCTGCCAAGTCATCCCTTGTAGGTTGCATTTGTATATCGTCATAATCAAACTGCTGTGCTTGGAATATCTCCCCCAGCGGGGGGGAGCTATTCTCTTCATGGAGTGTAGATGCAGACTAAACGAGACATTAAACACAGGGGGAGAGAGGAACATTCGGGGGATCGTTTGTTTTTAGAGGGCGATAAAGGCAGATGCAATAACCTGCCTTGTCAGAGACCCGCTGCTGTAAACACAGGTGAATGATGGCAGACAAGCACTCCGATCCTGTAGACCAGGGGTCGGGAACCTTTTCGGCTGAGAGAGCCATGAACGCCACATATTTTTAGATGTAATTCTGTGAGAGCCATATCACATTTTTAAAACTAAAAATTAGGGGTGGGACTCGATTAAAAATTTTAACCTAATTAATCTTGGGCTTTGTAATTAATTCATTTTAATTAATCTCAAATTACCGTATTTGCCCCCCAAAACATCTATTTCATAAATGTGTGAAGAGTTCATCAAAATAATAATACACACACACACACGACTGATAATTAAACTCATTTAATGGCTGTAATAAATGTCTGTAAAAAATATATTTAATTTCAAAATGGTAAATAAAGATAAGGTCCCTGACCAACACTGAAGAGACTTCAGTTTAAGCGCCATTTTACTTTAAGCAGTTACCTTCTGAACGTAGTGGGAATGCCATTTACTTGGTTGCACAAAAAGAAAACCCACATAAAGTGTTCCTTGTACCTTGACAATGCCCTGAGCATAAATACAACGTGTTTGTCGCCGTGTCTAACGCTGCCTTGCTGAGTTTCTTCTGGAAACTCGCCGTTTGGTCTAATTTACTGCTCACCAGAACCGTCGCCCCGAGCTCGGCAGTTCCAGCGATCCCGCCGACATGTTTGGCGTTTGAACGGTGTCTCAGGGTTGACGAGCTTCTGTGATGGCAAACTCTTTTCTGCATAGCTTGCAGTAAACGGTGCCTTTATCAACAGTTCCATCTGAACAAAGGTTCCGCAACACCGCGCACTGGCAAACTTTGCGGGTGAGTAAACTGCGATTAAAAAAACGTTATTATTTTTTAGTGCGTTAAAAATGTATAATTAATTAATTAATCTCAATTAACGCGTTAATGTCTCACCCCTTTTTTTTTTTTTTTTTTTTAATAAAGATTTGTCCGCGAGCCAGATCCAGCCATCAAAAGAGCCACATATGGCTCGCGAGCCATAGGTTCCCGACCCCTGGCTGTAGACGAATGACGCTAGCGCAGACAAAACAGGGGAGGAAGAGGAAGAGGAGGAGGAGGAGGAGGAGGAGGTGGCGCTTTCGGAAGTTTCCTTCGTGTCAGGAACCTGGACGGACAGTTGGGAGAGACGAGGTCTGAGAAATGGACGCAGGGCGATGAGGGAGGGGACAGATGGGAGCAGTTGTCACCACAGTTGAGGATTAAATTGTCTCCGTAGTGTGAAATATGGTGCAGGGAGGAACGGAGAGGGGACGAATGAGCCGGGGGGCAAGCAGAGAGCTTTGGAGTGGAAGAGAAGGCGGAAAAACACGACAATCATTCACTTATTTACTAATCTCTGGCTAGAATCGGACCGGATTTTTATGATCGTCAATAGCAGAAAGTAAGAGAACATCAAGAGAGCAGCGGGAGGCTGATGAGCCCACATGTCGGGACGTCACCGACCGCAGTGGAGCCGCGTGTTTCTGCGCCTTCCCGTCCATTTGTTGAGACCTCGGACCTTTTCCGTGGTTACGCAACGCCAGAGCCCAGAGATGGATGGAGAGACATTTCAACTGTGGCAGCACAGCTTCCACTGCTCGATACCGGAGTCATTGCTGACATCCGCTCGTTAGCTCGTTAAAAATAATCGCCCCAAATGTAAAAAAAAACTACAAAAACAGCCGTCTGAGCGTCGACTCCTGGTAAACGATCAGACTGTAAACACATGCCAGATGATGGTCTCTGTTTCTGCGAAAGGTCACGTGTCATTGATTAAAAAAATAAAACGTGTAAACGTCTTTTCCTGTTAGTAAACAGGATTTCTTACCAAAACATTAGCTGAAATAATCCGGAGAGACGGATGGGATTTTTAATTAGGTCAGAAAGTGAAATACAGAAAAAAAAAAAGGGTTTAATCAGAGTCTATATGAGGAACAGATGGTGGGGTCGCGCAGGTCGTCTCAGCCGAGGCAGGTGGAGGAGAGACCGACCTTTGCGAGCCAGAAGCAGCAGCCCACCAGCAGCAGGCAGCAGGAGGAGCAGCAGCAGGCTGCTGGTGAGCGTCTCTCACCATCAGACCATTTAGGGCCTCGTCAGTGCCCGAAAGCCTCAGATGGGGCTCGTGCTCACAGTCTGTTCCATCTGCTTCACAGCGCTGGTGAAGAGGGAGCAGAAAGTCAGGGCGATCTGCTCTGTCTGTGGCACCTTCTAGATTTCTGTTTCAGAGCTCCAGGAAAGGCCCGGATCTGGATTCTCACTAGAATCTCACACTTGGCTGTTCAGCTACAATTAACAAGCGAATCCGTCTAATCAGGTGCCTCCTACTGTCTGTTAACGTGAAGGTGTTGGATGAAGATTCCGTTAGCTTTGAGTCAGAACAGCCGCGCGTGTGAACTCATCTCTAATGGGGTTTTCTTTTTCTGAACGTCGAACACCCAGCGTGAAGGAATCAACGTTTTCCTCCGCTTCACTCCCACACACGCGGAAAAGACATGACGCACGTCTTCTGGTAATGGAACCAAATGAAAGCCATCACTCATGGGAGCGCCGGGCACACGTAAAAACAGGCATTAGGCGCTCGGAGTGATGCTGGGGCCGGAACGCGGGACATCAGTCAGTGCTGAGTGCGCTGGAGAGTGACAGCTATATCTGAGGTATTAAATTGTCTTTGTGTTTGTTGTTTACTCCACTGGTCACACACACACACACACACACACACACACACCCCAACCTTGCTATTTAGAAGGATGCTGCGTCCGGAGCGTCCCCACGTACTCTGGTTGTCAGGGACACACCTGTTTAAACTGGCAGCACGGCCTTATAATTCCGTCCTCGGATGCCTCCGTCTGCCCTGCAGGAGCCCGATGGTCTCCTCCTCTTCCTCCTCTTCCTCCTCCCCCTCCTCAGCGTCCGTGTTCTTAATCTACATTTTTCTCCTCAGTAAAATATCATCTTTCCTGCTTAGCTTTTCCACTGCCTTTACTCATTTTCTGCAGTGTATTTTCGGTTTCCTCATCCCACCTGCGCCCCCATCTCAAATGTTACTGGCGGGATTGGGACCAGTGCGTGATGGATGACGGTAGCGGTGCAGTTGGTGTGTGAAGCTCAGCGATAAACCCGGAGGACTGAGAGGGTCTGCACCTCCCGGGTCGTCCACGCAGCTCTTCACGCCGACATTATCGCTAAAAATAGAAACAGGAAAGGTGTTGAATCCTCTCTCGTGCGGAGTGCTGTCTCTCGGTTATTTCGGTACCTTTTCTAATTTTTGATGGTAGAAAGACGGATAGCGTTTGCCGGGTCCCTGCTGGGCTCCGCCAGCATCGGAACCGCCAATTAAAACCGTTCAAAAACAACAGAGTTAAGCTGAGTTGAACAGTTTTAGCAACAGTCCTTTGTTCGGCCTCTTTAAAAAATGCTTGTTTTGCACTTATTTTAGCTCGACTTGTTAACGCTGAACGGGGATGTGACATAATGTAAAGAACGTTTAAGAAAAATGATGTGCAGGGAGGAAAAAAAGGGGACTAATTAAAAACCGTAAATAACTAAAGACAATAACCTATTTGCGAAAGGCCACTGAACAATCGGAGCATTAGTCCTCATACTTGGAAATTAGTTTTCGCCCAATGGTCCCAATCATTCGAACTCCATTGTTGCTTGGAAACGAGGAGGTGATTAGGTGCGCGCGTGCGTCTGTAAAGAGTTATCGGCGCTCTCTGTTATCACCTCTGACACCTCATTAAGGACGGTGTTGTTTTAATTACACACTGATATCAGCCGGAGGAGAGCGGTTTGAGTGGCGTTCATTATGTCTTCCATTAGCATTTAAAGACAAACAGATGAGTTTGGCTGTGTGAATCTGGGCTCTGCAGGTTCAGGCGGAACTGGAGGCGCCGTGGTGCATAACAAACAGCACCACGAGTCAGACGTTGGGAGACAATCGCTGTCTTCTCCCGTCCGTCATTCCAAATACAACCCAAAACCATAACGGCAGCAGGTTTCTGAAGCTACGACTCGTTCCGCACACGCTGCAGCGGGTTTGTCCTTTAGAAAAAGCTCGCTGCAGCGTGTGTGCGTGGAGGGGTTTTTATGTTTTTTTCCAAAGGCAGTTTTGTTGTTTGGCTGCCTGAAGAGAATTTTTAAAAAAGGGACTTATAACCATCAGAACCTCAAACTGCTGCTTAATCCCGGCAGCTTTGACTATTTTCTGCGTCGTTTTAAAATGATGGTGCTCATTTTCAGCAGCCTCCAGTTATTTTTTTGGGTTTTTTTTAACAGGCCCAGACAATTCTGCCCTTTTATTTGGCTGTCATTCTCTCAAACCCACATTCAGATCTGTGCCATCTTCGTTTTCCAGGACTCGTCTTGTTAGTGTTCACATCGGGGCTGTTCCTGACTTTCCGCCACCAGCACGTCCAAACTTCCCGAGTGAACGATTTGACAGCTCCAATGTTAGTTTTTGGGCTAAAAACACTCTTTGGTTGTGCTTTGGTTCAACCCTCGGGAAGAACAGCTCTCTGTGGTCACAGACGGCACCAAAACAGCCAATCACATCCTTGCATAAATTTGCTAATACACCAAATTATTTTTGATTTCAGTCTGCGGTCTGATTATTCTTCATGGTTTAAAGCCTTTTTTCTTTGCATCTTTCCATAAAACAGTGCCTTTTGTCACACTCCCGTGGAAGTAAGGTGTCAATTTTCCTCCCAATTTAACTCTGTTATTATGTTAACAGAGCAGAAATGCCAAATCTTCTATGGAAGGTGAACACAGGAACGATCAAAGGAAGAGTTTCAATGCCTCCTGAGGCTTTAGCTGCACGCGGTCCAGCGAAGCCACGAATCACACACAAAGACTCTGAAACACAGCGCAAACGATCCGAAACCTGATCCGCAAACGTTAAGCAGGCGTGTGGACGTGTGCGGTTTCAACCTCGGACAAACCTGTATTTACAGAGTGAGACGAGACCTTCAAACCGAGACGCAGAAAGTGGTGGCACAGCTGAAGCTGACCGGCCGGAAATTACAGGCACTTTAATGATGTTTGCTTAGCTGGACGCAGAAGGTCTTTACAGCTGGACGTGCGTTTGGTGGAAACCCACGTTTGTTAAAGGAATAATGGCTTGGTGTCGGCTAGAGTACACAGAAACCCGAGGGTGGCGTCTGTTCTTTGTCCTGCATGACAACCCTTCAGGTGTGGACGGAGGGCAGGCTAGCGCCGGCGCTAATCTCAGCACAATAAAGAGAAACCAGAGCGTCCTGACCAGGACACAAACACCTGTCTGTGAATCGACCCCACCGTCCTTTTCTCTCTCAGGACACAGCAGGGTGTGTGTGTGTGTGTCCAATCCTCACTGATCCCCACTGTAAACACACCGGCTCTACCTCTCTGCAACACACACCCCTCGATCCAGCCAAACACTCAGCGTGAGTCAAATGAAACCAGATCAATCTTTCTACCTGGAACACGGCACAAAAACCGAGGGTGTTTTTTTCCTGATTGAGCTGCTAAAAAACAGTTTTTCGGATTCTCTAAATGAATCCTGGCACGTTGACGCTGACACTCAAGAACCACAACTCACTCATGACTTAAAATAAAGTTCTCTCTGCAGCAGCAGTAATTCGGTGCATGTGGAGTTGTTTTCCAGCCTCCCGGTGAAGCCGAAGCCTTCAATTCCCGTCCCCAGTCTGCAGGTCTGCAACCGCACCGCCAGTTTTTCAGCATCTTAGTCAGACTGAGATGTTTGGGAGCCGTAATGGCTCACATCTGTAGGCCGCGTTTACTCCAGAGTTACAGGAGATGAAACAGAGATGCGTAGGAATGAACAAAGGGGGGAGAAAAAGGCAGAGTGGGAGGAGAGAACCTCGGATGTAAACACACGAGACCTAAACGGCCACGTTTGCAGCTCCTGCTCCTGTAAATATAGCAGCTGAGTGGGGCTGAACAGGTACCGCATGCGGCGGAAAAGGAGGCGCTCTCTTCAAAAAGAAGTAAAAGTGGGAGATCAGGTGCCATGGGGGGGGGGGGGGGAGATGGTAGCTGTGAGCTGGGGACAGAAGCCTGGCTCCTCTCCAACGTTCCAGCAGGCAGAGCCAGAGCCATCGATCACCATCGACGGCTCAGGGTGTCTGACGCTCGCCTGAAACGAGGCGCTGCCGTTAAACAGCGGGAGTCCTGGGCTGATCCGCCTCCCGGCAGAGGAGAGCGAGTCCGGAGCGGCTCCACAGCCAGCTGGGAGCGGCTGAGGATCCCAGTAAAGCCAGCGGAGAGAGTCAGGCGGGACCTCTGGAGCGCCGTCTGGTTTACAGCCTTTCACACCTCCAGCGTTATTACAGAAATATTGATTCCCCCAGTTTGAAGACGTCATCTTCATTCACCCGACCCCGGTGCTTCGGCGTACATGAGAGACGTTCTCTCATGTTTGTGAAATAAGTTAACGAATCAGGCCTCGTTATTGTTCTAGGAAGCCCTGGATATGATACCTTCTTACCTGGCCTCAGAACCTACACACACACACACACGCACACACACACAGCTCAGGTTTACAAGAGAATACTTGAAGGTTATTTTAGGAATGGCTCCATGATTCAACATTTGAGTGGGTTCGGGTTGAGGTGAGGTTGGAGACCAGCGCGTACACAAAGAGGTTTAGGAGAGAGACTTTGTGTGTGTACATGCATGTGTGTGTGTGTTCTATGAGTGGAATCTACAGGGAGTGAAACTGCTGGCATGTCGTGCATCATATCATCATTATGCATGTGTTCATGCATGACAACGGTCACTCTGGGGGATGTTACCATATGCACTTATGGTTTTTGTCTCACCACAGAACACAGTGTTTTACTCATTTATGAGATAAAAAGGGTTCTTGCTATTGTTTAGACATGACAGCACATCTTAAAGCACTGTTAGCATGTTAGCTTTCCGTTAGCACCACATCAGTCCATTTTGCAGAGCCCCAGGGGAGCCAGCGTACGTATTTATCAGACACGCAGGCCCAATTTTCAGAACCCCAATGTTCACACAGACGGGTTTTAACACACACACACACACACACACACACACACACACACTGACTCATCCTCAGTGACAAGTATATCATAACCAGAGATTACAGCTAATGACGCCTAATTCACGGCTGGCATTTTGTCTCGGGCTCCGCAGCCAGACACATTTGCTATCATCAGTCTCTGGAGACTAATTTAATCTCGTCCCAAATGACCCATCACCGGTCGGCTTGGCAAGATTCATGGAGACGGCTGCTCGTGTCGGAAAAAGGGGAAGATGGATGACGACGTAGCTTGTCGGCCATGTTTGGCATCATATAATGATCCATATCTTTCTTTGTGTAAATCACGTCGGCAAATGCTGAGCCGGGTTTTTGTTTTTTGTGGTTTTTTTGGGCGGCTGGGCCTTTACGCTAGCTTGAAGAACTCCATCCAAGCAAAACTGGCAGAACACACTGGTGGATTCTTTTGCTTAGCGCTTTGTAGGACGGAGCCTTCACACTCGTGGGATTTGATCCTGTTTAACCCTCCGCTGCCACTTATCTTCCTCCTGCATTCGTAAAGCGTGACCCCTGTGACTGGGCCCGGGGGCTGTTTACCCCTCGATGTTTACTCAGCTGTACGTGATGAGAGGCCAGAGAACCTCGAAGCGAAAGCCCCGGCGCACGGCGGCTGCTGCCGCTGCCGCCGCTGCGCTCATCTCTGCCACCCGGCCTTTCTCTCACAGCGGTAAGCCCGAGCGTGGGTTCGGCACACGGCTGGCACCAACGCACGGGCAGGAGATTTGTAGGCGATGGTGACGACTGCGACACGCTGGGGAAAGGGGAAGGCAGGCAGAGGAGGTTTTTAACACAGAGGAGTGGAGATGATGCAGAGAGAAGAGTTTCACTTGAAAGAGTGTAAATGAAGGCTCAGAGTCGCGGTTCTGTTGGTCTTTTTGGACACAAAGTTCAATACCAGCTGAATTTGTGGGTTTTATTGTCAACAAGACACCAACGAGGTTCTCGTTGACGCACAAGAGCGGGCACGCTAGGATGCACCAGCCGACGGAGGGGTTATTGAAAATTGAACAGCCCTGTAATGAATGTGATCTGACAATTATAAGACATTTATGTCCTCCATCAAAACTCAGCAGACCATTTCATTATTCACTACCAGCGTTCTCTGCCGGAGGAAGTTTAAATTGCCATTTTTCAGGGGTCGGAGTGTGCGTTTCCCTGCTTTTCAGCAAATAAATGAGGGGCTCGTTTCTCCCGGGGCGTTTCTTCCCTCTCCACGTGGGCCACCGGTGCGCGCCCGTCCACGCAGGGCAGGACTACGGCAGCAGGACCGATGGCCTCCCAGCTCTGCTGCCTGATCCGTGTCATTTATTCCGCTGGAATGTTGGATTCTGTTGCCCTGCACATGTCTAGTCCATTCATTATTAATGAGAACCGCTGCCGTGGACAACTATTAGGTAGTTGTTGTTATTCCATGACAACCACATTCTGAGCGGAAGCCAGGCCTGCCTTGAATTCCAGGAGAGAACGATACTGCGTGAATACACACACCGCGTCCTCCTCATGCGATACGCTGGCCTCTCTCTTCCCGGGCACACCGACACGGTCGTCGTGTGAAGCGATAGGTACCGAGAGCTCGGACCGAGTCTGAGAATAGGACCAGGGAGCAGGAGGAGGGCTGTCGCTTCTGCTCCATGAAATATTCATCACAGGGAGCAGGGGCGGGTGGGGAAGCGCTGCAGAGGAGATGGAGACGAGGGACACCAGGGGATGAGAGGAGAACCAGTGGGGAAGGTTTCCACTGTGTGGGAGCTCCAATCCCACACCTGAGAGGTGAAACTCTCCCAGGCGGCGGAGGCTCCGCGAGGGTCCGGAGGCAGGCGAGGTGGGACCGGGTCCTGTTACCTAAGCGCTGTCCTCCACCACAGCAACCAGCCACAACCCGACCCCGAACCCTCCGCATATTAATGTGACCTGACAGACCATAAAAGGAGCAAAGACATGGTTCCTGCAGGAACCGAAGGCTTTAAGGGCGAGAACGGTGACCACATGGCCGGATGGTGAAGGAGTGCAGGAGCGTCACACGGCCGAGCGCAAGAACGGCGTTGAAAAGCAAAGGCGAGGCTCTTTGAACTCCAGCTAGAAGCATCCGTCTCCTCGTTGGCGCTCGGCCGGCAGGAGTGGTTTCAACTCCTAATCTCATTAATATTAATCCCTTTGTTTTTATAAAGTTGATTCGTTTATGCAGGTAGCCGGTCTGAGTTTCCAGGTCAGCTGTAAAAGGATTACACTTCTAAATTAGCCAGGTTGCTGCTCGTCACCGTGGGCCGTCGTCTGGTTCGCCTTTCGACGGCGTAATTTTGGCACTTAACAAAGACAGCTTTAAAGTCTTCCAAAAGCCTCCAGCAGCAGCAGCAGAGCACTAATGGATTGAACCCAACCTGCCGAGACGTCCTTTAACACACGGACTGCGAGACGGAAGATTTGGCTAAATGGATCCGTTTGAATTTATGATTTAGAAAAAATAAAACCAGATTTGCATCAGTATGTGCATGGTGATTGACTGCAGGAGAGTACCTCTGAGTGCTTTTCAATATATGTGAAATCACTCGTGAGTGCTGGTTTTTATTGCTTAAAGACCTCCGAGGAGGTGGCCTGTGTGACGCACAACCAGCCGGCGTTAAAGTTTTCTCAGTTCCCAACAAAGCAGAGACGGCTTTTAACTATTTAGGCGTGTCAAAGCGGAATTTTTGCCCTTGTTCCACATGTTGGGGAGAACCTTTCACATGTGCACCATCATTTATTTATGGTAACAAGCACCCAGGGCGTGCGTGCCGTGGCTGCCTTCGCCGTCTCCTGTTTGATGCCCTTTCTGATCTAAGGCCAAGCGCGTCTCTTCGCCAAACGTCCTCCCAACGTCTCCTCTGGATCGATCCAGATGTTGTGACAGCTTTCACGTGCACAGATGTGTTGAATAATGTATTCATGAGCGCACCGAGTGCAGCCACTGTGCAAATTGACACATTTATGCATCCAGTTGTGGGATTGGAAAAAAGGGTTCCAGTTGTTCAGCGTGAGGAGTTGGGGAGGAGGAGGAGGAGGAGGAGGAGGAGGAGGAGGATTTACTACTAATACAAATTCCTGATGTGTGTGTGCTTTATTACGGGGTTTTTATTTTGTAACTATAATTGTCACTTTGGAGCACTGAAACAGAAGAATTTCCTACAAAGGATAAAATGTTTCTGAGCCTGATAACATTTAAGACGCTGGGAATTAGGATTTTCAATAAATGTTGAAAAAGAGACAGAAAACAAAACAGTTTGGAGTCCTTTGTAGAGAGGCTGAGACAGGAGGAGGGAACAGCTGAGGAGGAGCCGTTTATAGATTATAGGGGACACAGGTGTAGAGGGAACGAGGCACAGGTGAGAGGGAACAAGGCACAGGTGAACCAATCAGGAGGGTACAAAACCAAATGTAGTAAAAACAAAATCATTTTAAGGCTGAATTACTTTCAGGTGTGTGTATTTCACCTACAGCTTCTTACTTCACACCCTGGAAGTTCCCTCAGCGTCATCGGAACCTCTAAAATGACCCCATAGGTCCGGTTCGCTTAACCAGAGATGTTGCGATGTTGAACAATCGCCTGCTTCCCTCCCCCGTGTTTCCTCCTTTTCTGTCTCCTTCACTTTGCATCCTTGCGCTTCCACTCTGACCCACACACACACACACACACACACACACACGGAGACTCACCCAACACTAAACACCACAACGACCAACGTCAGCTCTGCTCTGATAAAGCTCTCGTTCTTTGCATGCACTCTTGGCTCCTGAAACATGGAAGCAGGCATGCTGGCAGCTTTATCCTGACGCCTGCGTCCCGGCCCTCCTCCTGGCTTCCTCCTGCCTGGCATGATTGGTCTCCATGGTAACATGTAGTTCGTTAAAAGTACCATAAAAAGCATGTGAGGGAACATTAAATCACCCTGACAGTTATCATGGCTCCAGCGTGGAATCAGCAAACTACGCAGAGACCTTTCTCCCTCCCACTCTTTGACCTCTTTCTCTCTCTTTCCTGTCCGTTTTTCCGTTAAAATGTCATTCCGGTCCAGCAAAACCATCATGCACACGGCGCCAAACACCGACCCCCAGTGGAAACAGAAGCTTTTTTTTGGAAATCTTATATAGGTTCACACTTTCTGCTTGGATTTCTGTCTTCTCAGGTTTTCACCCGCTATGGAAAGTGCTACACCTTCAACGCTGGTGAAGATGGGCGCCCTCGGCTCATCACCACCAAGGGAGGCATGGGGAACGGCCTCGAGCTGATGCTGGACATCCAACAGGACGAATACTTACCCATCTGGGGTGAAACGGGTGAGAAAAGCCTCTTGTGAGTTCAAAGATGAGACGCGGCCTCCAGGGAGGTTGATCCGATGGGGATTTGTTTGATTCCCCACAGACGAGACCTCATTTGAAGCCGGCATCAAAGTTCAGATCCACAGTCAGGATGAACCGTCCTTCATTGACCAGCTCGGCTTCGGAGTGGCTCCCGGATTTCAGACTTTTGTTTCCTGTCAGGAACAGAGGGTATATTTAAGAACATCTAAACCTTGGAAAAAAGAAAGCAGGCCAAGGCAGAGAACGTGGATGTTGGCCGTTTAGTGCCCTCTAGCGGTAGAAGTGCTAAATGCAACCGCTTCGTCCCTGTTTTTTATGGCGGCCGTGAGGGGACAAAACAACAACTTTATTAAGTCATTTTTAATCCAAATGTTCCTTGTTGTTCAAGTATTTTAAAATGCATCAGAGTTTAATGGAAAATCAGTTTTTATGCTTCAAAATGAGCAAAAAAGCCAATCCTAAACAAAGGTCAGAGTTCACCTGGTGTGTGTTTTGCAGCTGATTTATCTTCCTCCTCCCTGGGGAGACTGCAAAGTGACGGCCATGGATTCAGACTTCTTTGACAGCTACAGCATCACGGCCTGTCGCATCGACTGCGAAACGCGGTACCTGGTGGACAACTGCAACTGCCGCATGGTGCATATGCCAGGTAGGAAGCTCTGCTGCACGGAGGCTGGTGAGACGGAAAAGTCAGCAGTTCAAAGACGTCAAGTGATTGATGTACGTGGCTCTTTGGCTCCAGGCGATGCACCTTACTGCACCCCGGAGCTGTACAAAGAATGTGCTGACCCAGCTCTGGGTAAGAAAAAGGCCTTTGAACACATCTGACCTGGCTCGTTAAGGAAGAGATCCTTACAGATTCTGCTGACATTTCTAGGTCAGAGGCAACGAGAGCTGTTTAAAAGTTCACCGGGAACTTCTGCTTTCTTCCGCCTTTCTCAGATTTCTTGGTGGAGAGGGACAACGACTACTGCGTGTGTGAAACGCCGTGCAACATGACCCGGTACAGCAAGGAGCTGTCCTTCGTCAAGATCCCCAGCAAGGCCTCGGCCAAGTACCTGGCAAAGAAGTACAACAAGTCAGAACAGTACATCAAGTGAGCGCTAATGATATATGGAATCACACCAGTAATCCAGAAAGAAAGCATTCAGCAAAGCTAATCCTCTTCTCCGCAGGGACAATATCCTGGTTTTAGACATCTTCTTCGAGGCCCTCAATTATGAAACCATCGAACAGAAGAAGGCTTATGAAGTAGCCGGGCTTTTAGGTCCTGCTTTATTGAGCTCCTTTATATTCGGGGGTTATCTCTCTCTCTCCGTATTGAATGATGTGTTTCATAAGCCGTCTTATCTTATTTCAGGTGATATCGGTGGACACATGGGACTGTTCATTGGAGCCAGCATACTCACCATCCTGGAGATCTTTGATTACCTTTATGAGGTGAGGCACCCGGGCGTCTGCGTCCACATGATGGGATTTACCACCAAAGGGTTTTGAACTGAAGTCAAATTTCACCATCATTAAAACCGCTTTTTTCCGCTTTTTTCCTCGTTTTTCCTCTCATCTCGCCAGGTGATAAAACACAAACTGTGCCGATGCTCCAGCAGGAAGCACCAGCACAGCAACAGCAACCAGGGAACGGTGCTGAGCTTGGACGACGTCAAGTGTCACGTCACTAACTTTCACTAGGTTTTGGCAGCCTTGGGGCCCCGTGGGGGGGGGAGGGGCCCATGAGCGGCGTGCTTGTGGGCCTCGTCGACTGCCGTGTCTGGACCGTGACTGGTGAGCCCAGCGGGCTGGACACCGGGGGGACGCCGGACAGCAGGGTGTCGACAGGACGTCATCTGCAAAATAGCTGTTAGGACTTGGTCGCAGACACGACGAGTAGAGCACAGAGCAATCGATGGTTATCCAGTTAATCGGCTTTAGAAATTAGTGTTGTTATTGGCTCTGTCGGTTTGATTCTTACTGTCCTTTTAACAATCGCTTCTTATTTGTTGGGTTTTACTTCGCGGATCTCTGCTTTTTTTCTTCACTGATTTGTCTCTTACTACATTTACGTCCATCCCATCCTGCCCGGTTAAACTGCAGCATCTTTTCTTCTGCTCTACCTCGTCTTCTAAGGGTGATGGGACCCCTGAGGAACTCGTGAAACCAATCTAAAAAGACAAAATAATCATGGAAATGAGCTAAGCACGCTGGAAAAATGGAATTAGAAGAAGCCAATCAGAAACTCTTTAAAAGAAAAACACAGAAAAAGTGGTGAAAATCCAATTAGGTATCTCTTAGGTATCTCTTAGGTAATCTCTTGGGAAAATGTTGGGGGACCATGATTAAAAAAGGTGTTGAATAAACTCGCTAATCTTGACACAATTAACAGAATGTAAAGAATCAACAGGGCTCAAGAGGCAGATGCTCAATCTGACAGGCTAATCAGTTAGCCCCGCAAAGAAAAGCACTTAGCAAATAAAAACAACCTCCCTAAAGCGTCAGTGAAGAACTTTTGGGCCACGCCCACATCGGAGCAGAGACACAGCGATGGACACCAAGAGACTTAAGCTCCCGGTGAAAGCTGTCCCCTTCAAACGCTGAATTATTCAACGTCCATCTGTCTTCAGGCCTGTCCCCGAGGACGCTCCAAACCACGCCGTCCATCAGGGGCCAATCACCATGGCTGCAGTTATGTAAAGAATCCAAGTGCCACCAAATATTAGCTAATTAACTCTGACAGATGATCATAAAACGGTTTTTAAACTCTTACTTGTTGCTTCAAACATTTTTAAGAAGCTTTTATCACACCAGTCAGGACAGTCGGTGGAATCCAAGACAAACGCCAGAGGAATAACAGATGTTACCGGTCCCCTTCATCATGTTTAGTGAGATTTGCTTACAAAGAGATAAAGTTATAAATATGAATATATTGAATGTGTTTTGTCATCATGTAGGGCTCCAAGTTGCATGAAGGAAGTGAACTGAAGCGGTGGTTATTTGTTGAATTAAGCCTTGTGTTTGATCGACATCGGACAAACTGGCTCCTTTTTTAGCGTCATAAACACAACAAGGCTAAAATGTGTGTGAAATCGGTTTGTCTTCTGTGGAATACAGATGAGTCCAGCCTTTAGACGGAGACTCAAGCAGAATAGAAGAAAAAAAACAGGAAGAAACCTTGAGCAGGACCAGCCTTGTGTGGGGGGAGGGCAGAAATGAGGAGGAGGAGGAGGAGGAGGAGGGGAGATATAAATATATATGTCTGGTATTAGGTTAAACCCGAGTGTGTAAAGGTGGTGCTGGAGTGTGTCCCAGCGGTTGTGGGCGACAGGCGGCTACTGTGAGTTCCTCTGGTTCCTGAGGAAGGGTACCAGTGCCACCGGAGCGCCAAAATCAAGCCGGATTACGGAAATCTGATGAAACATCCGATCGGGTGAAGGGAATGCTACATCCGTTGGGTGTTATCAAGCACAATCATGCCATCAGCTGTCCTGTAAATATTATTGATCATAATCGAACCGTTAGTAGTTTGTTCTGTCCAATACTGTACTTGTTGGATTTATTTAGGATTATTGTTAATTTTCTGTACATATTAAGTATCTTGAACAAAGACAACCTCATGACTGTGGCCGCCGCTGTGGTGGGATTATTGTCCCTAACTGAGACGTGGAAGGACGGCCGTTTCAGTCCGGTAATAAACTGGAAACAGTGATTTTCCCATTAAAGGGACTGATGGTCCGTCCATCCTGTTGTGACCAGTCTGACGAGGCATGTGAACGAGCGCACGTGAGAGAGAGTACGGAAGACAACTTTTCAGGAAGCGTTATTATTTCAACTTCGCTGATGTGGCGTCTCGGCCTCCTTTGGTGAGATCCCCACACCCAACCCCGCTCTGGAATTTTTGCTGTCCTATTTTTAGGAATTGGGGGAGGAGACCCCCGGTTTCTGCCCGTCAGCCCAACTGGACATTTCAGGGTAAACTCTTGGAACTTCACAGGGATTCTTCATCTTTCCCAGCCAATCCCAGCTCTGCCTGCTCAAGAGAACATTAATATTAAAGCTGCTTTCCATTAGCTTGATGTCTGATAGAAAACCATTAAAAGGCTGATGAAAACAGGTTGGTCTCTTAAAGTTATTGTTTTCTCAGTTTGTGCTTGCTGCTGGAAACCCAGACTGCTGAATCTGGAGTTCTGTTCCTCCCGACATTCTCTCTGCTCTTATGCAACAGTTCTCCTTTGTTTGAAGCCCCTAAAACAGCTTAATTTCTCCCGTGGTGACTTTCTACCGGCGCTCTGATGATTCTCAATGAGCCAGGCGAGTTTTTGGAGAATACAAATGAACAGAACCCAGCGGAGGAAGCAAGCGGAGGTCTTAAATGTCATGAATGTTAATCCCAGATTATCCAGATACCCCTGTGTCAACATTCTACTTCAGCATACTGAAGAAAAAGGGGGGAAAAAGGCTTCATAAAATGAAAATAGCAACTGTAAATGACTGGTTAATTCTGCATTTTCTTGTTTCACACGTTTGAAATGGTTTGCGGACCTAATCATAAGATCTTTCTCAATCAGACTGTCCAGAATGACGAGAGCAAACATCAAATCTACACAATTATACAAATATACAATGACAGCACATCCAGGATGTGGCTCCTGTAATGATTCGGTGGCTGATTTGCCTGATGGGGCTGCGGATGGGAGTCATTTATGGTTGTTTCCATTGGCTTTAACTTTTTCTGGTCCAAATCTGGTCCTCCAGACTCTGTCCCATTTTGAGGGAATGATCGGTTGGACTCTGGCGTAAAGGGCGGCCCTCTGCGGGCCTCCCACCCACCCCACGCCTCCCCACGCCTCCACCTCCACCTCCACCACCGCCGCCTCCATCAGACCAATAAAACAGCTCCGCTCCGTTACATAAGCGGGCGAATCCACGGCGGCTCCATCTCAGCTCCGCTCCTCATCTCCCGCAATGGCAGCTCCGAAGAAAGTCTGCATCATCGGCTCGGGGAACTGGTGAGTGTCCGCGGGAGCGCGGGTGTGTGGGGCCGTCCCGGGCGGGGACGCCGGGCGCTCCCAGCCCGCGGGGGGCCGCTGCTGTTAGCCAGCTTAGCATCAGGGTGCGCGGCATGCTAACACCTGCAGCCCCGGCCGGACCCGCCGCTCTCGACCGATGAGCCGCGGTGGACCACCGAATTCCAGCCTCGCTTCGCGGTAACCCACGCACGGTAACACGCACGGTGGGTGGAAAGGATGGTCACGTGTCAGTTAAAAACGAGTGGGCTTTTTGTCGTCATGCGCGTCGTCAGCAACATAATTGCTCGCTTTTTTTTTTTTATCCGTACGACGAAACGGTGTAGCTGCCGGTGAACTGGCGTTAGAAAGCGCAAAGAACTGCGCTTAAATCGCTGAAAACGTGACGTTTAATGGAAGTCTTCCTTCCACCAGGTTGCGTTCAAAGACCATACGACATATAATCGCAACGTAGATTTAAAGCTTTCGGCTGGATTAAAAACGTCAAAATTCCGCACTGGGAGATTATTTAAAGTGCCATATTTCATTCGGCTTTCAATTTCACGTGTCATTAACACGATTTAAATTATATTACACGTTTTTGTACTGAAAGCGTAATAAAGTCATTATTCGCTATGTTTTTCCTGACGAACTTTGACCCGTAAACGCCTCAGCGCCAGTCACATTCACCCTCATGTTGCGACCATCTGTAGATATAAAGTTAACAGTTGTGGCGCATGTTTCACGGTCCAGAGGCTGTCTTTTTCTTTTTTGGATGGGGGGTGAGTCGGGTCACAGCTGGAGAAGCAGCAGCTGTGAGGTCAGAGCTGCAGGTTGGAAGAGAACCTGCAGATAACAAACACACGACCTTTGGAGGCTGAGCCCAGTAACTAAATAATCCCAGATAAGATCGCCTCGTTCCCTGTCTGATAGGATTGTCACTTACAAATGACATTAGAATATCAAAGAAAGTCATACTCAATGCAAAGCGGCTGCTGCTGACCTCTGACCTTTGACTCTGCAGGGGTTCTGCCATTGCCAAAATAGTGGGAAACAACACCGCCCAAAACCCCAAATTTGACAAGGTTGTGAAAATGTGGGTGTTTGAGGAGATGGTGAACGGGCGCAAGCTGACCGAAATCATCAACTCCGAGCACGAAAACGTCAAGTACCTGCCTGGGCACAAACTGCCCACTAACGTGGTAAGAGACGGGGTCGTTTTGTTGCGGTTTTGGCGCCGGCCGCATGCCTCACGGTGTCATTTCCTCCTCAGCTGGCCGTGCCAGACCTGGTGGAGGCGTCCCAGGACGCCGACATTCTGGTGTTTGTGATCCCGCACCAGTTCATCGGGAAAGTGTGCGACACCATGAGCGGCAAGATAAAGAAGGACGCGATCGGAATATCCCTCATCAAGGTTCAAACTCCTCTTTCCTCACTGTGAAATGCGCATGTGTTTGAACACAAGGAACCAGGTCAAACTGGGCCTGAACCAGTTTTGCGGGAGCTGGGAGGTCAATGTTTGAGAGCGTTAGCGTACTGTAAACAGGCCGTGTTTGACCCTTTGTGTCTCAGGGTGTGGACGAGGGCCCCGACGGACTCAAACTCATCTCCGACGTGATCCAGGAAAAGCTCGGCATCACCATGAGCGTGCTGATGGGGGCCAACATCGCCAACGAGGTGGCCGATGAGAAGTTCTGCGAGACCACCATCGGTGAGTACGGGCGGATTAGCGTGCCCCAGGGGTAACGCTTGTTCCCTGAACCATCACCGTTTCTGTTTTTAGGGTGTAAAAACAAGAGCCACGGGCCCCTCCTCAAGGAGCTGATGCAGACCAACAACTTCAGGGTGACCGTGGTGGAGGAGTACGACGTGGTGGAGATCTGCGGAGCCCTGAAGGTGGGTGGTGTTTGGAACACGGTGGGGGGGCGGGAGGACGTGCTGAGCAACTGTCTGCAGATCTTATCTCTCTGCCTTGGGTAAAAACAAACCACCCCCCTCCATAAAAACCCAGGAACCGGTATAATTTACCTGGCTCCACCTGTTAGATTACGCTTAGGGAAATAATTCCTTAGATTTAAACTACAATATCTGTATTTAATTTTTAAATACCTTCACACCTGCGGATGGGTGGATGATCTCCTCGGTGGTCCAGCTGAGTCCTCGCTCACACCTGCCGCTCGTCTGTTCTTCAGAACATCGTCGCGGTGGGCGCGGGCTTCTGTGACGGCCTGGGCTTCGGAGACAACACCAAGGCGGCGGTGATCCGGCTGGGTCTGATGGAGATGATCGCCTTCGCCCGCATCTTCTGCACCGCGGGTCCCGTGTCCTCGGCAACCTTCCTGGAGAGCTGCGGGGTGGCCGATCTCATCACCACGTGTTACGGCGGCCGCAACCGCAAAGTGGCAGAAGCTTTTGTAAAGACGGGGAAGGTGAGGTCATTGATTGGAAGAAACCTTTCAAAATAAAAGCCTCTTCCTCTGAAAACACCGTCAAAAGACACTAACGTACCATAAACGGCGTTCTTTGATCTGTGCTTGCGTTTGCCGTCCTTCAGTCCATCGAGGAGCTGGAGAAGGAGATGCTGAAGGGCCAGAAGCTGCAGGGGCCCGCCACCGCCGCCGAGGTCAATCACATCCTCAAGCACAAAAACCTCATTGACAAGTAAGTTGAACAGCAAAGCAACAGAGACTCGCGGCCGCTTCGGTCGAGGCTGTTGGCAACCGCGTCACCGGTCGGCAGCAGTTCGGGTGCACTGAACGACGCCTCCTCCTTCCTGCAGGTTCCCACTGTTTAACGCAGTCTATCAGATCTGCTATCAGGGCCATCCGGTCTCAGAGTTCATAAGCTGCTTGCAGAACCACCCAGAGCACATGTAAACACAGCAGACTGACCCAGTGCCTTCCAAACGACGAACATCGTTCTGTGTTTTCCACCTGTTACACATCAGTCAGACGGAGGAAGACGGTCACTCCACAGCCGGCATGCAACCCGCCCGGAGTGGCTGCATGACAACAGTGTGCATCCGGCTCTCATTCAGCCGCTTCGTCTCGATCCGATCGGGACAGGGCTGGATGAGGGACTGCGCGCCGTTGCCTTCAGCACGGAAGCTAACGAATAATTAAAAAAAAAAAAAAAAACTGGCATAACTGGATTTAAAAGTGATACATTTTTAAAAACATTTGGGTACAAAAATGTTTGTACAAAGGTTTTGTTGATTTGGTAAATACCTTTAGGCATTCGGTGTTTTGGTCTCTCAGGTACTATGCCAGGGTTTAACATTTCCAGTTCGTTACCGTCCAGCGACACTCGTCCATCACCAGAAAACCGTTCACTAATAGATGTAACGTCAAACTACATCGTATCTGTACGCTCTAAGTGTCTTACAAGAATCACTACTTCATCGTTTGTACATCTAACATTTCTGTCAAACGCACAGCAGCAGTTTTTATTAAAGCAAGTGCCTTGATACGCACAGTTGCTACGTCTTAACCACCGTTGCTGTTTTTTTGTTCCTGTCACCACCACCTAATGTGTTCGTTGTGTTTAGGTGGCTTTGCTCTGCCCCATTTACACCAACGTGTAGTGTGTGTTGCAGAAAAAAAACCCCTCATTTGTCTGAATAAATACATCCAGAAAATTAATCCCAGCTTGAATAATTTTTTAGAAAAGTGATTGCAGATCTCAACTGCGCAGCAGGGCTGTGGGAATCTCAGGAAGATGCTGTTTGTGGCAGAGCGCCCCCCTAGCGGAATAACACCGTTTCACAAAGCGGTCGCGGTGCCAACAGTATTCAGAACCAATAAAGTCACCAGCAGAAGTCACATCTGGTTTGTAGTTTATTAAAAGAAGTGAAAGTGTGGCTTTTACATGAGTGTGTGCTTACCAATGTTCTAGTAAAGCGTTCACCCCACTGGCGGCTAGGTCGCAGGAGATGCGGAATAAACATCAGCAAGGTACATAAAAGGGGGTCCTTGGTCCCCGGAAATGCAGTCAAATGGAAGGAGTGTCACAATCAGCGTGTCTAAAAAGGCATCAGCGGGTGATTACCCGCTTCTTCTGCTTTTTTCTGTCCCAACATGTTTTGTTTTACATCTGCTTTTTAAGCGATTTTTCCATGTATTATCCTGAATGATTCAGACCTGCTTAAATGACAAAAGGAGAGGATGCTAGCACACCCGGTACTTCTTTTTAAAAAAAAAAAAAAAAAAATCTGGCTGTGAGTCTTAGTCCCACTGGGAATGCAAAGCTTGCTGTAAATACGGGGGCATAAAACAAAAACTAGCCACGACGAGGACTTGCCTGCAAAATACCTAAGAGCTCAAAGGAATAAGTGTTGTACCTGAGAACTGCTCCTACACTGCTTGTTGATCCGCGTAAAGAAAACAGGACTGCTGCCCTAACGCCCCTGGGTCACAGTCTGTGTGGGTTGACCCACTTATATGTGCCTTCGTAGCGAAAGCCGACCCTCTTCACCAGCTCGTCTGCCTCCGTTGGTCCACGGCTGAGGAAAAAAAGGTTACCCATCACTACTGGTTTCACCACCTGGAGCTGAGGGCTGCGTCGACATTTCCTACCTGCCATATTTGTAAGAAATAGGTTTAGGCTTTTCCTTCTCTATCCGATGAAGAAGAGGTGTGAAGATCCGCCACGCCTCCCTCAATTCATCGCTGCAGAGAGAAGGGAAGCTGGTTTTTAAGTGGCCGGGTATGACGGGGTGTGAGAGTTGATAGGAAAGACAGCGGAGAGGGCGTCCGGACCTGCGTACAAAGTGCATCTGACTCCCACAGAAGACGTCCAGGATGAGGCGTTCGTAAGCGTCTGGCAGTTTCACGTCCTGAAAAACACAAACGCAAAATGAAGCTCGATGGGAAATGACGGCGGAATCGGGTCAACCTGCCTTGTATCTGCTCTTGTAGGTGAGGTCCAGCTCGGTTTCCTCCGGGGTGAAGTACACGCCGGGTTTCTTGCTCATCATCTTGGCGTAGATCGCCTCGTTGGGCTGCACGCGCACGACGAGCTCGTTCCTGTTGCACTGATTCCCGAATATGTCCCCCGGCACGTCGGTGAACTGCAGCCGCACCTCGGCTTTCCTCTCGTTCAGAGCTTTTCCGCAGCGAAGGATGAAAGGAACCCCTGAGGAGGAGAAACGGGGGTGAGGAAAACGGGTGGGGTTTGTTTTTAAACACGGCGGCGGGGTTAGGTTACCGTCCCAGCGTTCGTTGTGCACGTAGAGGACGACCGTGGCAAAAGTGGCCTGAGTGGACCCTTTGGGAACGGTGGGGTCGTCGAGGTAACCCAGTTTGGCCTCTCCCTCCCCCTCTGGGTCGCCCACGTACTGGCCCAGCACCACATCTGACATGGATGCTGGAGTGATGCACTTCAGCACCTTGACCTGTAACACAGGGGAGCAGCCGTCAGCTGGTTTCACGTGCACGCGCGTCGTGTCTCTGCGCTGGGGGGGCACCTTTTCATCTCGGACATCGTCAGAGTTGGTGGAAGCTGGTTTCTCCATGGCAACCAGGCACAGCATCTGAAGCATGTGGTTCTGCATCACATCCCTTCTCAGGTAAACAGGTTCATGGTTAGGACGAAAAGTCGACACTTTTATCTGCAAAAAGAGTCTTTTTTTTCTTTCTGCCGACTCACCGAATGATTCCAAAATCATCGAAATAGCCTCCTCTACCCTGAGTGCCAAAAGGCTCCTTAAAAGTAAGAACCACACAGGCCACGTTGTCCCTGTTCCAGATGGGTCCGAAGATGCGGTTTCCGAACCTGCAGGAGAACCAGACGCAGCCTCTCGGTGTGTGTTTAAATCTCTCCTCCTCTGTCTGCACTCCTAGCTGTTTCTAAACCAAGAGTGTGTTTTCAGTAACGGTCACCTGAGCACCATCAGGTTCTGCACCATTTCCTTGCCCAGGTAGTGATCGATGCGGTAGATCTGGTCCTCGGTGAAAAGCGAGGAGAGGTGAGTGGACAGCTCTTCGGAGCTCTGAAGATCGTGTCCAAATGGCTTTTCCACAATCACCCTGGTCCAGCCTCTGTTCCACAGACAGATGATCGGTCAGCTGTTACATCCAAGCCAATAAAGACTAAAAAAACAGCAGGATTGTGTATTTCACTGGGTAAAAGATCCCCGCCTACTGACTTGGCGCTCATGCAGCAGTGCTTGATGTTTTTAGTAACGCTGTGGTAGATGGTGGGAGGCAGCGCCAGGTAGAACAGACGGTTGGCGCCAGACGCCCCAGGCAGAGACAGGATGTGTGCGTTGAGCTCCGAGAAGGCGCTCTCAGCGGAGTAGTTCCCGCTGATGTACGAGTTCCTGCCGAAGAAGGCGGACAACCGGTCCGACTCGCTTTCCGTCACCTGAGCGGAGAAATAAAGACCTTAATGGAAGCAAAATATGTACAAACCTTGACCTGATGAGGAATTACAGCTGACCAATGCGAAATAACAAAAGCACGTTGTTGACTGATTCTCGAAAACTACTCTACCAGCGAGAGTAGCCAAAAGATGGAGATGAAAGAGCTTTACCTTCAGGTAAGGCATGCACGATGCTCGAATCGCATCCACGGTCAGAGCAGAGCGAGCAAATCCCACAAAATAGGTCTGCTCAGGTAGAAGGCCGTCTCTGAAGAGCCACCTGGGGGAGGGCAGGAGAGGGGCTACGACTCTGGAAATCACCCCGGAAATACCCTACGTCTCTGTGAAGGTCCGACGCTCACTCACCACAGAGTCGGGTAGATTTTCTTCTTGGCCAGATCTCCCTGCAGATACAAACACAGTGGGAAGCCTCTGTTTACGTCGGCTCAGCTATGACGTCTCGTTCTAACCGACAGCCTGGAGGCAAAACGCCTCAGATAGCCCTGCTGCTATCAGACAACAGACATCTTTGTGTAGCACATTTAGGCCAACGTCACGTTGAACCACAGAGGTCCTGAGGCAGGCACCAGTACAAGGACGGGACAGGAAATCCATTCGAAAAGAATCCCCCCCAAAAAAGTGTGATGTTGGCCAACATATCCTTATATTTAAACAATCAAGGTCACTTTTGTGTTCAGATTTAGAGACTTTAGGTGTCCGTACACGACCAGCTGGAATTTGAAGGCTGCTGCGGCTGCTGCAGCTGCTGCGGCACACCTGCTGACCTGTGAGAGCGCATATCTAGAAGGTGAGCACACCCTCAGTAATCACACACAGCCCGGCTCTTCCACGGCCTCGCTGTGTGTGTGTGTGTGTGTGTGTGTCGCAGTGAAAGGAAAGCGCTGACACTCAGTGACACTGCAAAAATCAACAACAGCACTGCTTTCCTCTGTGAAGAGAAAAGCCACGGAGTTTCTATGTTAACGTTAAAGCTGGTGTTCTGTTCATTAGAAACACGAAGAAAGGTCAGATTTCCTCTAAACTGCACCTGTAAACATGGCTACAAATGACACCCTGACCCTGCCCAGGCAGCACGTCCAGGCCCTCGACAGAGGGGACAGAAGTGATTGTCTGATAAAAGAGGAAGTAAAAAGAGAAATGATGCAACAGAGGAATTCAGAAATACTGTAGGTCTAAAACATTTCAAACCGACTCAGTGGCATTTACTTCCTCAGCTTAAATACCTGCAGAATAAGGAAGAGGAGAAATGTGAAAGGACTAAAGGTCCTCTATCGGTCAAGAAGAGCTTTTTAATTTTTTTTTTTAATTTAATTTTTAACAATAGATTTTGGATATTGATTCAGCCTAAAAGAGAAAACCTGTTATCTGGAAAGCTCGGATGACTTGGCAATTAATTAGCCTTGGTTAATCAGTTTCCTTAAGCATGTTTTTAATGTCAAAGATAAGGACACTGAGACTCAGAGTCGCCTCTGTGAAACCACATGAAGCAAAGACTGGTGAAACTGCCTTGTTTCAGTGTTGTAACTGCACACGCTGGGCCCCATTTCCACAGTTCTGTAACCACAGACCACACTCCGCTCTCCTGCTCCTACCGATGCTCCCATGATGATGAAAACATGAACATCGGAATGATGGAACTCTTTGTCTTCGCGGAGCTCCTTCCGCAGCTCCCCAAACACCTCCGAGCGAGACAAGGGGATGTTGGCCATTTTCTCTGAAAAAGGCACAAAAAACCAAGATTATCATGATGACACACAGGATTCCAGAGAACCTTTGATCTTCCAAAAATCACTGGCCAAACAGCTTTTATTGTAAATCAACCTACTATATAAAGATTTTTCCATTAAGCATCTCAGGGTTTTACTGAGTATCATGAGCTGTAAGACATTAAATTCACTTAACAGCTATTTACCTAAAGGCTACAGTGGACATTTGCAAAAGCTGCCCTGATATGAGGTCAATGGTCCTTCTGGCTGCTTTATACAGCTTAAAATACCTAAATATAAAAAGTAAAGTGCTGCCAATGTTCTCCTTTGTTTAAACCCACTAAAGCTTCTATCCAACAATAGTTTTTTTTTTTTTTTTTTTTTCACAAAATTGGCATTTAAATGTTGAATTTCCTAACCTAAGATTCATACAGGTGTATATTTAGTCTCTAATCTAATTTTAAGCCCGTTTTTTGGCCTAGAAAAATCACACACGTTCCACTGACAAGCCCAGTCTTTCCCCCCTTAAATTCTCTCAATTTTCCCACAAAGGGTTTATTGCTTCTGCAGACTAATCTTAAAAATCAGGGTAAGAACAGAACCTTCCAATAGCCATATCAAGCATAATAAGCATGAATCCAATCCGGGAGGCAGTTTTTTTAAGTGTTACACATAGTGTTTGTGATAAATTGTGTAAGAAGAGCATAGAAATGGTGTAACAACGTGAAAGTTGCACTTGAAAGGTACTTTTCTAGAATTTCAACACATCATATTTGATTTTAGCCCGACTCAAGCCTGACTAATGGCTACAAAACCATATTTAAATAAGGTGACACACAATTAACACCTGCAAGAGAATTTCTGACAGATGGCCACAGCCCCAGAAATAGCCTCTAACGCGCAACAAACTAATGATATTAGACAAATCCTCCACCAAATCCTGTGTATATTAAGGCTAACCCTCCGTTCCTTGGCCAGGTAACTGGCTGCATTGCCACTGCCATACATGGAGGATTCCTTTGTTAGCCAACAATACTTGCTAACACAGCTAAATTCGACTGCCGGCAGATTAAATGCTTAAATTCCACTGATTCCCAGAGGGACTAAAACTAAAATCTCCCTGTCAGAACCACTTAGCTTCATGCTGTTATGACAACTCAAGTTCCCAACTCTTCCGCGGCGGCTAGCATGTAGCAGCTAGGCTAACGTGCGGCTAAAAACCGCAACTTTAGGGTACTCACGGCTCGGTTATCGAGGGGATAACCTTGGAGAAAAGCCCAGGGGGAAAGACGCTTAAAAACGCCGTAGCAGTGACAGGAGCCCGGGCTGCCGATGCCTATTTACGAGCCCAGCCCCGCACTGGTCCTGCCTACTAACCCTCTAACGCTACAAACCAGAAATGCGACATTTCCATTGGTTTGAGAGAAACTTACCAGCGCTCGCCCGAGATCCCATCATCACGGTCGCGACGTCACCGGCGGCGAACTACAAGTGGGCGTGGCCTCGGCGGGCGTGGCTTTACGGTGTGGCGTCGCGCGCGCGCCTGAACACAGTTCCGGCTTCAGGCGTGACGTCACTGCGGCCGCAGGGGCGAAAGAAGTAGATCTTCATGGATGATAAAGGTGACAAAGAGAGAAAATGATCACTTGGTCTAAGCTGCTGGCAAACTGGAAGTTAAAAGCGCATTTTTACCGTTTTAAAATGAGATTATGTCACATACAGTCAAATTTAAATGGTCAATGAAATAATGTACAAATGGACTACTTCAATAAAAATAAATAGTGGCAGCTGAAATATAAACGTAACCAGTTATCACAGGTGGTTGGCAGTGGCTAAAGACAGAAACCAGATTTTTATTTGTTTGTTTGTTTTACTTTATTTTCTCTTCAAGGGGAAATGTTATTTTTCTCGTAGTCCTCGGTGCCTCTCGTCCAACATTTTCCAAACACTCCCCCTTCCAAGTCCTCCACCGCAGGGGAAAAACAAATGAAACAAAAACAAATACAGAAGGATTCATCAGGCCTGAGCAGAACACTGTTTCAGTAGTATGGGCAAGAACTTCCTTCCCTCTGCTGTCCCACTCCCACCCCGACAACACCCCAAAGCGTTAACAATCAACACAAGTCTCTGGACGGCCAATAGAAATAGAATACATACGATGCGCTTTTTTAGAAACTCGTCCATACGAAATGTCGTCACTGATGAGTCGGCCGTCATTGGTCACAGTTGGGGTGATATTTGGTGACGTTTCATGCCCTCTGGCGTTCCCACCACAGCCAGAAGGGACCCGCAACCTGCGGCTACGCGAGCTGGCTTTGGTACGAACGTGATCAACTGTTGGCCGCGATGGTGGAGCGCGGCGGAGGAGCTAAATCCACCAAAAAAAAAAAAAACGACAGGTGGAAAATCAGCCCTGGTCCATCTCGCTCCAGTGACTGTTCACGTCTAACATTAATATTTTAGCTTAAGGCAATCCAGGAGGCGCGCGGGGCGGAGTAGTGCCCTGGAAATATACACGTAGGTCTGTTAGCTCAGCAGGGAAGTCCTCTGTTTTTAGTGAGTTAGTGTGTGGGAGAAGGAGGTCCCTTTAAAGTCTGACCGGCGTTATCAATACTGCAGTAGTGGCATGAGTTTAAAATAATTAGAGCGCTGTGAGTGTGCGGAAACTGGTGGTGAAAATGACGACGGCTGTTGCGCTCGAAATACTGTATGGTGTTAGATCTGGTGTGGTTGCAGTTGATCAGGTGACACCAGCGAGCCTGAACTGACGCGAACGTGCGCTGGTCTCGAATGGAATCATCGTTCTAAGCATCGAAATCATCGCAGTGATGATAATAAGAATAATAACATTGAGAATATACAAACGATGGATACAGAAGTGATACAAAACACCCCAACTCAAAAAGGATACCACAGTCAGACATGCTTCGAAGCGATTATGTTTGGCAAGAAAGCGGTTTCGGTGTGTCGTAAAACCTCACAGTGAAATTAGTTATGCCCCTTCAGGATTACAAAGCACAGTATTCAGTCAAAATCAATATATATATATATATTTTCTTTCCTTAATCTATTTCTTCTTCATGGAAGAATCCGACTGTGCGTCCCACTGCGCTGAAATCCAGAGTTCGAGCCTCTCCTCCATCATGGCCTCCTTCATTTGTGTACACCCCCCCAAAAAAAAAGAAATAAAAAAAGAAAAAGGACCTCTGAAAGGAAAAGGAAAGTCGCTTCTAACACACCTCGCGCTCCGAGGAACCAATCTGACCGGAAAGAAAGACGGCGTCGGCGAGAGAGGCGTCCAGTCCTCAGAGAGCCGCCATAAAAAATAGAGATTTCAAATATCACCTCCTAGCAACATCCTTCGTCAAGTCTAGTCGTTGAGAAATATGTCATATTTAAGATTTAAAGTGATCTCTTTGACAGACAAAAATAAATAAATTTTACATCCTTTAAGAACCAGGCGGGTTTCCGGCTGCGGTCGGGGAAGATGACGGCTTGAAACGCCAAACGGACGGCGGTGATCGCTGCTGAGTGCCACGCGTCAAACAGCTCCTGCCTTCGTTTGCGTAAATACTTTTAGTCTTTGGTCGGTGTCTTCCTCCTCGGTTTGTACATATATTCATTCACATACAAATGTGCATGTACAGCGGCGTGAAAAAGTGATCCCTCCATTCTTGATCCCTCATTCTCCTGCATGTTAGTCGCACTTAAATGTTCTAGAACATCAAACAGGTTTAAATATTAGACTCAGATAATAGAATTAAGCAAAAATATTCCGATATTTTGAATGAGGGCTTTGTTTGATCATCTGGACCATTTAAAGCTGATAAACAAGCAAAAAAAAAAAAAAAAGAAAAATCAGGAAGTGGGCAAACACTTTTTCACACCTCTGTACATACACACTTATAAACGTGTAATAAACTGGTTATTTGTGCAAGTATGTAGTCACGCTTTTTTCATAAAGGACAGTTTGCACAAAACATATTTTTAAAATAAATAACTAATCCAAGAAATTAAATATGAGTACCTCTTTGTAGGTCATGTGATACAAACAAACGAAAACCGTCAGGGGAAAAAACAAAAAAAGCCCAAAACGTTAAATAAAAAGTAGCCTTATGTACAGCGTTAATCTTCTTTTGACACAGGCTTAAAGGCGTTGTTTTAAATAAACAGACTTTGCATTGTTCGAGAAGCCTGAGAGAGAGGCTAGACACGAGCGAAACACTTCTCCTTCCGCGCACGCGGGCCGCAGACGGCCGACCAACGAGAAGAAGACTTTCTTCACGCCGAGTCTCTGAAGTTTTCTTCATCTCTTTGCTAGGGATTCAAGTGATGACGTCTCTAGTCTGTAGCCGCTCGCTCGTACGGTGAGTCCTCGCACGGAGGCGCCGTGCACGGGAAGGGGGGAAACATCCTGGCGCCTGCCGCTGGCGCCGCTATCACCGCTACGGCTGCTAACTGTTGGGTGGCGCGTCGTTCAGAAAGTAGGTTGTCATTTCCCCTTTACCTTTGACCTTGACCACACCGCGACACTCCAGGACGTAGCCTTTGTTTGCGAGCACCTGGTAGAGGTCTGTCGTCACCTGCGGGTGCCAGTGAAAAACGGTGATATTTATATGCTAGCTTTAGCATTCGTTTCCATTCATCGGACTGAAACGCCGCCGTGCCGTCGCCTGAATCCCACCTGTATGCGGTCGGGTACGCCCGTGCTGTCCATCCGGCTGGCCACGTTAACGGTGTTTCCCCAGATGTCGTACTGAGGCTTGCGTGCGCCGATGACCCCCGCCACCACAGGCCCGATGTTCAGACCTGCGGGTGAGGGACAAACACACGGCCCGGGCATCAACACCACCGAAGAGAGGAGCGCTTCTTCGCTGTTTTTCATCACCTATTTTCATCTGAAAGTTGTTGAAGGAATGCTCGTTGATGTATTTCATCTGTTCTCTGAGTCTCATGGCGTAGTCGGCCAGGGCGGTAATGTGGGAACGGCCCTCCTTGTCGTAGGTGGAGTCATTCAGGCCGGAGGCCGCCATGTAAGTGGAACCAATGGTCTTGATCTTCTCCAGCTGCCTGTACTTCTCCTCGCTGATGATCTGAGGGCACGTGGGGGTGACATTCATCATCGTTTTTCTTTTGTTCCTCACCCCACACGCTGCCTCTCCAGGGGTTTTACCTCGTCGAAGTCGGCGATGATCTCGTTCAGCAGCCGGAGACACTCCACGCCCTCGTTGTTGGCCTCCAGCTCCACGTAGAACTCGGAGAAATTGCTGATGGAGGCAAACATGACGGCCACGCACTCGCACGACTGGTAGTACAGTTCGTCGTTGCGCCGCTCGCGCGCCAAGAAGTGAGCAGCTACATCTTTAGGCAGAATGTTGTGGAGGAGGCGACGGTTGTAGGCCTGCAGTTCCTCCATTTCTTCTTTCTCTTCTGTGGCCTGAAAATGAGGTGTTTTGTAACATCTGGGCAAACCTGGTGTGTGTGTGTGTGTGTGTGTGTGTGTTGAGCTGGTGAAATGGCGCCCTCCCGCGGTCGCCACGCGTACCTGTAGTTTCCAGAGGAAGTCCAGCCGTGCGGTGGATTCGACCTGCTGGGCGTGCAGGTACAGCGCCAGGACGAAGACTGTGAGGATCACTGGCGTCATCACCCTCAGGGACACTTTGGTCACAACAAATGGGCTGAAACGGGACGACGGACACATCGTGGGATCAAAGACAGATTCGGTGAATTCAGAGCGGATGATCGCGGGGGCACCAGCTTACCACTGCTTCGTAGTTTCATTGAAACTGGACCTAAACGTGGAATAAATGCACGTTGAATAAAATTCACCACACCATCATTGTAATTCAAAGATGACCAAAAAGTACTTAGAAGTTTGGGATCTTACCATTGAGCACTAGTATTATTTAAATCACTGCAACAAAATGGTTTTGGAAACAAATATAATCACATTACACGTAAAAAATAAATACATATGAGTCAACATATTCGTTTGGCTCTTACATGGCATTGGAGGAGACAAAAAGGTCGGCATTGTCCAGCAGTGCTGCTTGTGGCCACTCCACCAGCAGCAGGAAGCTGAACTGGATGAGCAGCATGAGGGCCAGCTTCCCTATGCTGCTGATCTGCAGGAACACGGAGCAGGCCAGCAGCGTCAGCAGCACGCTGTAGCTGAAATACTGGCACAGGCGGGACGGCGGCGCCGTTAACCACAGCACACAAACGCAGATGCAAATGTGACATTTCGCTTTCCGACGGGAGACTCACCTCAGGGAAGGGGCAGGAGGGGCCCTGGCTGGGGCAGATCTCCAGGCCCCCCTCCAGCGACACATTCAAACTGCGGATCAGACAGGGCGTCACCAGGGCTGCGGAGGTGTTCAGCTTCTCGGCCACGCACTGCTCCAAGCTCGTGGTGTCACAGGCGAACTGACAGACGACAGGACGTTGCTGGTTTTCCTTTTTCTTGGAATTCTTTCCTCGTCTCGCTCGACTCTGCCTGGCACTCACCATGTTGACGAAGGCGGAGATGAAGACGAGGATGATGCTGAACACTCCCACCAGGGTGCTGTTGGTGCGAGACTGGACGATCTTCTTGGAAACCGTCTGCATGGCGGCGGGAAAGAGCTTCAAAAGAGGAGAACAGTGAGCCGGGAACGGTTCGGGTTCGAGCGCTCAGCTCCTGCGCACGTTTACCTTAATGCAGGAATATATGGCACAAATGAAGAGGATGTTAGCGAGGATGACGAAGATACTGATGTAGATTCCCAGCATGACCGGGGTGCTGCGGAAACACAGGAACACACTCGAATTAACGACTTCGTTAATTCAGAAGGACTACATCGCTTTAAGAAAGTTCTTTAGCATTAACATTTAAAAATGAATAAAATAAAATAATAGAATCGACATCACTGTTTGAGAGGAGGAGAGAGGAGAACTCACCGTGGAAAGATAACAATCTGTATAAACGATATGAAGCAGAACACCAGGAGGGTGCAGGCGACGTAGCCTCCGAAGCGATCGTCCACCTTCTTGGAATACTGAGGCAGGAGAGAGCAGAGGAAGAGGAGTCAGCAGCTGCCTCCTGCCTCCGTGGAATCTGGGAAGTTCCGAGGTGAACCTTCTTCTCCAGACTGGAGGTCTGGAAGGTGAGCAGGAACTTCTTCACGTGGTCTTTTCTCAGCTGGTCGATGCTCCGAGCGTCGATGGCTCGCCCCAGAAACTCGTCCACCTCGTCCTCGGGGTTCATGGCCTCCTGAACGCCACGGCTGGAGAAAAAAAGAGAATAAAGAAAGAAAATAAATCCTGCGTTTGTTGTTGTTGAAAAATGGAATCAATAAGACAGATCTGACACCGAACCCTAATCACAGGTTTTAGGCACCAAAGTCAGGACTCACTTGTCTTTACTGGTCGTCTCATCGATCCCCTGAAGAAACACAAGCACACGTAACCTCAA